>CM060885.1:7340000-7750000 GCA_030762935.1 Hymenopus coronatus | reverse complement strand
ACCATGAGTAAAAGAAAGAACAATCTAATATCACACACACACACACACACACACACACACACACACACACACACACACACACACACACACACACACACTTACACTCACAACTACACCACGTATTCATACATATAACCTAGTGAAACACCAAATAAGTCTATACAATATTATTTACATCCGTTAGGTAGACATTTTTAGAAGCGGAATTAAGCTGCTCGGCTCTGATCGAGCGCTATGAAAACAAACATCCGAAGCAAAGGCAGATTCTCAGATTATTTATTCCGAACTTGGAACTGACAAAAGAGGACTCGCCTGCGATAGCACACGTAGGTGGTAAACACTACCCAAAGAAACACACAAGTGAGGATAAGGGTGAAGGTGTGTAAGATACAATATAATCCACTCTCTATACAAAACACAACTCACACAGTCTGCTGACATAATGCACGTAGGAAATTGCTCCTGTGTGGCCATCTTTTGACACCAACCTCATTACCACGTCGTGGGAAGGGTGGCTTTGGCCGAAAATTCGCCGCAGAGGATGACTTTCCGAAATAGGCACATTGTATAGGTAGGGCGTACATTTTTCGGTATTTCTCAATTACTAATTTGGCCTTTTTGGTACTTAATTTGGCTAAATTATATAACCTCGTTTCTACTCTACTGTAATAAAACTCGGCTTTACGAGAATAGCCAACATTTCGTGGTGTGTAAATTACGCGGGCGACAGATCAAATCCCGGTTATGTAAATTGTTTTCCGGCTTATATGTTCTTTTGTTGTCACTATTTTAAATCTTTTCACGTAATTTGTAAATTTTTGGGAAAAATTTAAATAGTGTTATTCCAAAGCTAACTTCTACAATTCTCATTATTAACGCAAAGTTAACTTTCTGTAACGTGCTATTCTTTTATATTGTGAAACTGTTAAATAAAGCTTCTCGAAAAGTTTGTGCTATCACTACCAAGTGAGTTTTCTATTTAACCCTTAGGAAATTATTACCTAAAATTCACTTTTACTTTCCTACAGTTTATTAACCCAAAGGTTGTAGATAGACGAGAGCACGGCAGTACAAGGAGTAGGGGAAAGAGGCGGACACTTGAAGAGTACGCACAGGAGAACTGGGATGACACAACAAACACATACATGTTTTTTATTAGTAAGCAAAGCTTTATGTGCACTAAAGTATGCAACATATGCGTGCATTAATGCTGTCAAAATCTGTATAGTTATTTTCCCTAGTAAGGATGTAGATAGAGAAGGTTGTATTCCTTCCAAAAATTATACACAAATTTCACCAGAAATACAGTTTTTGAGACTCTCTAAATCCAAAAATCCTAGAAAAAAATCAATTTTGTAAAAGTGTGTGTGCATAAATGAAAAACAAAAAGTCCGCTACATAACAAAGTTGTATTTAAGTTCACTATCTTCCAAGGATAGACACAAAGATTTTCAAGAAAATCCGTACTCCTTAATTACCGTTAAATGTAAAATTTCTTCAAAATTTTTGTTTTTTTCTAAAAGAGGGCTGTTTACGATTTTGATTATAATGCATGTTTAAGATATTCTCATAACAAACGAAATGTATATGTTGACCTTTCTAGAATCGCCACTGAAGATTTCTTCACTCTGGATAACTTTTGTTTAACTAGTAAAACGTGGTTGGTTGTATTGCTAGCCGCGCAAGTAATTGTTTTAGTTGTTTAACATAGCTATAATTTTTAAAAGACTTGACTAACGCTTTAGCCTAGTGTACTCCCTTAATTCCCTTTTATTAACAAGGAAGCAAGTATTAAGACTGCTTCTGTTAATATTCATCTCGATTAGCATGGTGTACATACCATTTTGACTGTCAAAAAATTAAGAGAGAACAGAACATAGGAGAAAACTGGTCATGTAAGGACTGCAGGAGAGATGTGACCGTCACCGCAAATGACAAAAAATTGGAGCAGCTACAGGAGGAACTACAAGGCTTACGCGACAAGCTGAAAACAGTGGAAGATATTATTCGGAAGCTTAAAGAAGAAAACCACTTACTGAGGGAGACACGGGAAGATGACCTAAAGAAAGAGGAGAAACCATGTTTAATCATCGGCGACTCTATCGTTAGACACGCGGGAACTACAAATGCAAAGGTAGCTTGCTATCCTGGCAGAAAGACTGACGGCCTACTGAGGGAAATTGAGAAGAAGCGAGAGGAGGAAGAAAGCAACTACCGGACGATCGTATTACACGTTGGAAGTAATGACCTACGAAGGAGTTCTGACTATGTGATGGGAGACATGTATGATTTAGTTAAGAAGACAAAGGCACTGTTTCCCTCAGCAAACATTGTCATCAGTGGAGTTTTGAGGCGACGCGATATCAACTGGAGGAAGGTAATGCAGGTCAACGACGCGTTTTCATGGGTGGCTGAACGACTGGATGTGCAGTTTGTGGACTCAAATTCGTGGATTGACGACTGGGACTATGGACGGGATGGTGTTCACCTAAACAGAAGAGGAACTTCAAAGTTGGCAGCATTGTTCGCGAGGGTATCCGAGTGGAGCGGTGTCACCGGGCAACACTGACAACGGCTTCGGGGAAGCGACGATTCTCAGGTAGGGGCTGTTGCAGGTAAATTGCCGAAGCATCATAAACAAAACATTAGAATTTTGGAATTTAATGGAAATAAGTAACCCAAATGTGATTATAGGTACGGAGTCATGGCTCAGTGTTGATATTAATGACGCGGAGATATTTAGATCAGATTACAGGGTGTTTAGGAGGGACAGGGAAGGAAGGGGAGGGGGAATTTTTATTTGTACCAAGTTAGAGTTAAGCAGTAAGATATTGCGGGTGGAAGAAGACGTAGAAATGATGGCCATTGAAATTATCGATCACGAAAACGAAGCAAATAACATTACAGACCACCTAGCGAAACTAACTTTAAAACTCTTCATAAATTAGTGGAAAAAATTTCTTCGGAAACGGGAAAAAATGTTATTTTAGCTGGAGATCTAAATTTGCCAAATGTAAACTGGAATGGGCAGTTATTAGGAGACGAAGCTCAGTGTGTTGTTAACCTTCTGGTTTGGGATCATGGGTTTTCACAGGTAGTGAAAACAGATACCCGGAAATCGGCTGTATTGGACGCGTTTTCTATGCAGACCTGAGTCATTGTTTAGCGCATGTGAGGTTTTGCCAGGTATAAGTGACCACAGCTGTGTACAATTAGACATAAATTGGAAGGTGCGAAACCGGTTTTAAGGAGAGGAAATTATTAGTTTTAACTTCTACAGAGCAGACGTAGATGGAATTCAGACTTTTCTCAAAAAGCAATTTTGCCTGTTTGTAAAATCTGCAACAAATGTAGATGCAGCATGAGATAGTTTCAAAATACTTATTTCGGAATCAATAAAGAAATACGTTCCATACAAATTTATCAAACAAAATAATGATCCAGAATATTATACAAGATCCATCAAAATACTTAAACGAAAGTCTAGGCGCGCGTTTCATAAACGGAAGAAGTCAGATTGGCATTTTAACAGATATAAAGAATTAGCTAAACAATTGAAAGACGAAACGTTGCAAGCCCAGGAGCGGTTCTTAGAACAAATTCTTAGCGGGACCAATAATAGTTGGAAATCTTTTTACAATTATGTAAGTAGACGCAGGGGAAATAAACTTGGCATACCAGAACTCAAGGAAAATTGAATTGCCATATTGAACGATAAGGAAAAAGCGAACGCATTAAATTCACATTTTGTGTCTGTTTTTAACAAAACGGACTATAATTATAAATTGGAAATTGTGGATAGTGAAAATTCCGTTTTTCAAATAATGGCATCCAAATTGCGCAGAAGAATCAGAATGTTGCAAAATCGAAAGTCGAGGGGGCCTGATAATATACCGACCGAAATACTAAAAATTGGAGGGGAATCCATGATTCCGTACCTAATGCTTTTATTTAATATGTCAATAAATAACTGTGCCTTACCGGAAGACTGGAAAACCGCGATTGTAGTTCCAATTCATAAAGGGGGATATAAAACAGAATTAAATAATTATCGACCAGTCCCCCTGGATGCAGGGGGAAGAACAGATGCAGTGGTGATAGATTTTTCCAAAGCTTTTGATGTTGTATCATATAATTTACTTATCCAGAAGCTAACTGCTACAGGAATTGATAAATGCGTAGTTCTATGGGTTAAAAAATTTTTGGAAGGAAGATCGCAAAGGGTAAAGGTAGGCAAGGAGCTATCTGAGAGGGGTATGGTAAGCTCGGGCGTACCCCAAGGCTCAGTACTGTGGCCGTTACTTTTTCTTATTTTTGTAAATGACATAACTGTTAATATAAAATACCAGATAAGATTGTTTGCAGACGATTGTATTATTTACAATAAAATTAGAAATGTTGAAAATGAGACTGCTCTTCAGGGTGATTTAAATGAAATTAGTGATTGGGCTGCAGCAAATAAAATGAAAATTAACGCTGGCAAAAGTAAGTCAATTGCATTTAATAGATCTAGGGAAAAAATTCTGCAAAACTATCACATGGGTGGGGAAAAAATTCCACCGGTGGACAGCTGCAAATACTTGGGAGTTTACTTGGCGAGTAACGCTGGATGGGTAACGCAGGTAAATTCGGTATCTAAGAAAGCGTGAAAAACACTGCACTTCTTAATGAGGATTTTAAAAAAGGGGAGTGTAAAGTCCAGGAAAATCGCGTACAAGTCCTTAGGGCGCCCGGTCATGGAATTTGGAGTAACTTGTTGGGACCCGTATAGAGTAAATCAAATTGATTCGTTAGAAAAGATCCAGAAAAGGGCTATAAAATTCATAAAAAGGGTAAATATTTTGGGCCTCCAAACGCTGAGGAGATAAAATGGGAGCCGTTGAAAGTTAGGCGTGAGAAACAGAGGTTGTGCGCTTTATTTAAAGCTTACGCTGGCTTAAACGCATGGGAGGACGTTACTGACAAACTGGAAAACCCAACTTACTATGCACGAAACGATCATCCGTTCAAAATTAAGGGTAGAAGATACAGAACTGACGTGGGAAAGTTCTCCTTTGTAAATAGAACCATAAAAGACTGGAATGAATTGCCTGGAGCAGCCTCTGTCTCTGAAGAAATTTAGGAAAAATCTTGATTTTAATGTTGGATAATTTCTGTAAATATTCCTTAAATGAAATGCTTGTGATTTCATATTATTGTAAATACAAATGTTAAATTGGTTGGTGATTCTAATTATGAAATTAATTAATCTGAATTGAGAGAAAAATTAATGTTTTCATATTTGTGTAAATAACTACTATATCTAGCTTACAAAGCCATAAACTGGCAGCTGTGATTTATTGTTTATGTATCTTGTATACATATATAACTCTGCCACTGGGTGATACCCACTTGCAGAGAAATAAATACATACATACATACATACATACATACATGCATACATACATACATACATACATACATACATACATACATACATACATAATTGAATAATCTTTCATGCGTTCTGATTGGGACTGAATTAGACTGAACATTTTTGTACGAAGCCTTTCTCATCATAAACTGATACACATTAGCAATCATTCCTCCATGAAAGACTTTTTCCTATAATTTACTGGTTTGGTCTATTTTTGTCTCCGCTATGCGTCACGAGGAGCGGTACTCACGTCTGCTTGCAACTTGCCGACCGACTCCAGCATTAGTGTTCACTTTTATTTGCAAGGGAAAGAGACAGCTTCTGTTTTTTTTTTTTTTCTTCTTCTTTTGTAAGTCACAGTGACTTTGACAGTATTTAATTTAATAGTATTTTAATTTCGCGTGTGTATTTCTATGTTCTAGTCGAATGGGCTACGAATGCCTGGTGTGAGGGGCCTTGAACGACGTTCTATGTCTATTATATACATTTCACTCATATTCTAGTTAAACATGGCTTTGTCGAATTTGGGATTCCCACAGAAAACTGAACTTCCGTTTTTGTATCAAATTTATGACATTAAGTGCGGCGTGTTGCAACCTTCAGCTGTTTTATTACAGTCGTTGAGAAAGTATTTGGATTCTTGTTTCTCGGTAAATGTAATTAATTGGTATCTTTTGACTGTATATCTTTTATTTTTTCTCATAAGATGTGTTGCCATTGGTTACATGCACTTATTCGCGTTTTTGTTGATTTCCCTTTTGCACGTAAACAGCATTGCTAACTGTGCGGTTTTGTCTTCTTTTTTACTGTATCTTTATTGCTACACCTCGTTTTTCTGAAAGGAACTACCATGAAGTATTTGTTTTCCTATCATGATGCTGGTGTCCGGACTTGTGGCTCAGTGGACTCTCAACATTAATAATTTTTGGGCGCCGTTCTCCTGTTCCCCCTTGGCATACCCCCACATTTCCAAGGAGAAGGTAGGAGTTGCTACCGTGGTTACTTTCATTAGAAACCAGTTAATCGAAATTGTATAACTAACAACAGGAAAATTTGGTTTCGATGATCGATAACTAAATGTTGTTATTGTAAAGTGGTTAATTTGGTGGTGTCCTCACATTCACTGGGTTCGTGTCTATTTCGTGATACTTGCTAAGGGCTTCTGCGTCATTTGATAACTGTATAGCGACTATGTTAACAAATATCAAACAAAAGGTACTTTATTTAAAATGGCACGTGCTGTTATTATCTAAAAGATCACTAGGCCACGTTCCTCCGCGGTTCAAGGGCAGGTCAGCCACCAACTTGTGACTCATCGGACGTTCCGACCATGTTTGCATCCCTTTGCGTGAACTTATCATTGTTTATAATAAATATCCGAGACGTACAACATTATAACTAAAGGGGTGCAAGAAATTACTAACCATAAAGTCACTAGATCATTACAAAACAGTTTAATAAATCGTGGCGGAGAGTAAATGAATACAACTAACCTGTTACTCGAGTTTTTGAAACTGCCATGCAATGTACAATAATACATTTCATATAACTTCATAAAAAGTAAAACGGTTAACCGCTGTTAAACTAATACAAACACTTTAGCTTTCAATTACAATAAATTCTCGTAACAATGCTCCACGTTTTTACAAAATAGACTATACTCTGATGGTGTGACACCAACAAGAGCAGTAGTAGTGGAAGTAGTAGTAGTAGTTGTGGTGGTGGTGGAGGTGGTGGTAGTGGTGGTGATGCTGGTAGTGGTGGTGTTGGTAATGGTGGTAGTCGTAATGGTGGTAGTGGTAATGGTGGTAGTGGTAATGGTAGTAGTGATAATGGTAGTAATCGTAATGGTGGTATTGGTAATGGTAGTAGTGGTAATGGTAGCAGTGCTAATGGTAGTAGTGGTAATGGTGGCTGTGCTAATGGTAGTAGTGGTAATGGTAGCAGTGCTAATGGTAGTAGTGGTAATGGTAGCAGTGCTAATGGTAGTAGTGGTAATGGTGGTAGTGGTAATGGTAGTAGTGATAATGGTAGTAGTGGTAATGGTGGTATTGGTAATGGTAGCAGTGCTAATGGTAGTAGTGCTAATGGTGGTATTGGTAATGGTAGTAGTGGTAATGGCAGTAGTGGTAATGGTGACTGTGGTAATGGTGGTAGTGGTAATGGTAGTAGTGGTAATAGTAGTAGTGGTAATGGTAGTAGTGATAACGGTAGCTGTGGTAATGGTGGTAGTTTTAATGGTAGTGGTGGTAATGGTGGTAGTAGTAATGGTGGTAGTAGTAATGGTGGTAGTGGTAATGGTAGTAGTGGTAATGGTGGCTGTGGTAATGGTGGTAGTGGTAATGGTAGTGGTGGTAATGGTGGTAGTGGTAATGGCAGTGGTGGTAATAGTGGTAGTGGTAATGGTAGTGGTGGTAATGGTGGTAGTTGTAATGGTAGTGGTGGTAATGGTGGTAGTGGTAATGGTAGTGGTAGTAATAGTAGCAGTGGTAATGGTGGTAGTGGTAATGGTAGTGGTGGTAATGGTGGTAGTGGTAATGGTGGTAGTGGTAATGGTAGTGGTGGTAATGGTGGTAGTGGTAATGGTGGTAGTGGTAATAGTAGTAGTGGTAATGGTGGTAGTGGTAATGGTAGTGGTGGTAATGGTGGTAGTGGTAATGGTGGTAGTGGTAATGGTGGTAGTGGTAATGGTAGTGGTGGTCATGGTGGCAGTGGTAATAGTAGTAGTGGTAATGGTGGTAGTGGTAATGGTAGTGGTGGTAATGGTGATAGTGGTAATGGTAGTGGTGGTAATGGTGGCTGTGGTAATGGTAGTGGTGGTAATGGTGGTAGTGGTAATGGTAGTGGTGGTAATGGTGGTAGTGGTAATGGTGGTATTGATAATGGTAGTAGTGTTAATAGTAGTAGTGGTAATGGTAGTAGTGGTACCGGTGGCTGTGGTAATGGTGGTAGTTCTAATGGTAGTGGTGGTAATGGTAGTAGTAATGGTGGTAGTGGTAATGGTAGTAGTGGTAATGGTGGTGGTGGTAATGGTAGTGGTAATGCTGGTAGTGGTAATGGTGGTAGTGGTAATGGTGGTAGTCGTAATGGTGGTAGTCGTAATGGTAGTAGACGTAATGGTAGTAATGGTAATGGTGGTATGGTAATGGTAATAGTGGTAATGGTAGTAGTGGTAATGGTGGTAGTCATAATAATAGTATTATTATTATTAATAATAATAATAATAATAATAATAATAATAATAATAATAACGTATTTGGAGTGTAATATTATTTGGAGGTAGTTTTGTTTGCTAAAACTGGGTGGATACACTTTGTGAGAATATCCCTGGCATTTCTGTTTCCCACAACACAGTAGTAACACTGTTATTGCTGACAGAGCGCCCGGCTTCAAATGCCATCTACTTGCGGTTATTCGCTCTACATCCGATACAACCCGCAACTTAACAACCAGGTATACATCTGAGGAAATTACTGGATTGTTACTTTCCGACAAATGTACTGTAAATTCCCAGAAATATAAGGTATTGAGTACCTATTATTATTATTATTATTATTATTATTATTACTATTATTATTATTATTATTATTATTATTATTATTATTATTATTATTATTATGTATAACATATAAATAGAAAACTATGAATATCTTATAGTTGATTTGGCTTCCTTTATATTCTCTGATTGTTTCAGGTTAACGATAATTAATAACAATTGCAGTATTATAATAATAATAACAACAACAATAATTCACTTATAGAAAACAAAACCGGGCTTGTAGGCCGTGGTCCACTGGGCTTCTCCCTTCGTTCCCCAGACGTTTCGCCTGCGTCTGCGGCAGGCATCATCAGTGGCGTGTACATCTCCGTGGTCTCTCAGTAGCGACTACTGACACACAACAATAATTAATGGAATTACATGGATTCAATTGGAAACATGAAGCAGAGCCAGAAATGGTTTCAAGGAATAGACAATCTTGAAATTAAAACAGATATTCTTTATTCTCATTAGCAAGCAAGACACCTATTTTGGAATCGCTTTTCGAAAGGACTTCGCAAACGTAAGTGACCGGGTGAGACGGCACAGGCTAGAAGGATATGAAACTTGCCACTTTTAGCGTTGTATTTTTCAAAATGACAGATTAAAGTTTGAAAGGACACAGCAGAGAAATCTTCCATACGTACATGCGTTCATGGAAATAAGGAATTTTTGTGGTTGCTGAAATTCTCATTATTAAGTAGCAAACTTGTGGTACTCGAAAGTTGTAAAGCATCTAATGCTTGTGTCAACAAGTGAAGATTTACTTCAGAAGCTAAGATTAAAGAATGGTAATCTTGTATGGAACAAATATTTTCCTCAAAAAATTCTTTTATGGGCTACCTGATTTGTTGCCTTTCAATTTGTATTACACAAAGTTAATAGTGGGAAGAATGTAACTTGTTGACATAAAATAAATATGTATTTATTAAAGTTGTTAGGCTTTCATGGCCGGTGTCAATACTAACTGTAGTAGAATCCGGGTCTGGTCTAGTGGGCTCCCTTCCTCTTTCCAGACGTTTCGTCTGCGACTACGGCAGACATCTTCGGTGGCAGCGGCGAGGTCCAAGTACTCTACTGGACAATTCAACTGCGAAACGTCTGGGAAGAAGAAGGAGGAGCAGGTTGCTCCTCTTTTGTTTACAAAATAAAACTTGATTTACCAGATTATATCTTAGAGATGACTGACAGAAACGTTGTTTTCTTGTAAGGTTAATTTTCAGAGTATTTCACCTCCTTGTATGTTTTCACATACGAGTTTTTAAACTAAACGAGGAGTAATTAAAGAGATCAGTCGATAGGACTATCATTGATCAATATCAAAATTTACCTCTCTAAATAACATTCTATTCAAATGTAGATCTGAAACGTCTATAGTTTAATGAGGGAACAAGAGTATCGAATTGCTAGTAAACTTCACGTCTATAGTTTAATGAGGAACAAGAGTATCGAATTGCTAGTAAACTTCACGTCTATAGTTTAATGAGGAACAAGAGTATCGAATTGCTAGTAAATTTCACGTCTATAGTTTAATGAGGAACAAGAGTATCGAATTGCTAGTAAACTTCACGTCTATAGTTTAATGAGGAACAAGAGTATCGAATTGCTAGTAAACTTCACGTCTATAGTTTAATGAGGAACAAGAGTATCGAATTGCTAGTAAACTTCACGTCTATAGTTTAATGAGGAACAAGAGTATCGAATTGCTAGTAAACTTCACGTCTATAGTTTAATGAGGAACAAGAGTATCGAATTGCTAGTAAACTTCACGTCTATAGTTTAATGAGGAACAAGAGTATCGAATTGCTAGTAAACTTCACGTCTATAGTTTAATGAGGAACAAGAGTATCGAATTGCTAGTAAACTTCACGTCTATAGTTTAATGAGGAACAAGAGTATCGAATTGCTTGTAAACTTCACGTCTATAGTTTAATGAGGAACAAGAGTATCGAATTGCTAGTAAACTTCACGTCTATAGTTTAATGAGGGAACAAGAGTATCGAATTGCGAGTAAACTTCACGACTATAGCTTAATGAGGAACAAGAGTATCAAATTGCGAGTAAACTTCACGTCTATAAAATAAGAACTATAGCTTTCCTGGCGACGTGTTAATTCAAAAGAAGCCCGAGAAGATTTTGAATTCACGTCTATAGTTTAATGAGGGAACAAGAGTATCGAATTGCGAATAAACTTCACGTCTATAGTTTAATGAGGAACAAGAGTATCGAATTGCTAGTAAACTTCACGTCTATAGTTTAATGAGGGAACAAGAGTATCGAATTTCGAGTAAACTTCACGTCTATAGTTTAATGAGGGAACAAGAGTATCGAATTGCGAATAAACTTCACGTCTTTAGTTTAATGAGGGAACAAGAGTATCGAATTGCGAGTAAACTTCACATCTATAGTTTAATGAGGAACAAGAGTATCAAATTGCGAGTAAACTTCACATCTATAGTTTAATGAGGGAACAAGAGTATCGAATTTCGAGTAAACTTCACATCTATAGTTTAATGAGGGAACAAGAGTATCGAATTTCGAGTAAACTTCACGTCTATAGTTTAATGAGGGAACAAGAGTATCGAATTGCGAATAAACTTCACGTCTATAGTTTAATGAGGGAACAAGAGTATCGAATTTCGAGTAAACTTCACGTCTATAGTTTGATTAGGGAACAAGAGTGTCGAATTGCGAATAAACTTCCCAACTATTGCAGTTCACCCTTCAGTGCTCCACAGCTCGGCGCATGTTTGAATCAATTAGTCCGTGGTCATGTCTTCTGGCCCTACTATTCCCCTGTGGGCTTCTAACAAAAACTTAAGGTTTTCCTAAGTTGCAAAAATAGTATACTGCCACAAATAACTGTGGTGTAGCAAACTCGAAACTTCTTATCTCTCACAGGAGTAAACATACTAGTTTTATTACTTTTAAGCGACAACGCTTAGTAGCTTTGAAAGTGTTCAGTGAATTTTTTGGCTTTCGTCAGTTTTCGTACGTTTTTGCTATAAAATAAACACATCATAAAGCTTTTGTAAAAAATGTTAGGTTAAGGATTACTTACCTTCTAAATCATTTCAGTCCCATTCTTGCTCCTGAAAAGAAAAAAGATAGTTTAATGTTTGTGTCTTTGCACCATTTAATAAAAACCACATAAAGTTCTTTAAAGATCTTTTCGCACTCATGCATATGCCTAAAAATTTTGCCTTTCAAAACTGTGTTTTTCTTTATGATCCATCACACTATCTCATTTAATTACATCTTCAGTCATGCTTGATAAATACTGTATTGGTAATTGGTATGTAGAGTTCATGATGTGATTAATGTTTAGCGTACTAAAGTCCCGAGCAGTTAGATTGAGTTTCAACTGGGGCTGCGAGGAGCTAGAAGTGTCACCAGTCTTAGGTTCATATCAGTCTTAAGAGAATTTCTGTCACTAATTATAAACATATTGCAAGCAAGGTCTCAAAGGTTTTACAAAAATATGTAAACGTACACGAGCGTCCCACAATAGAACTTTATGATCTCAGGTTAATATGAGACACATGAAAGACACTATGGTAATTAAATATACGATATCGGTTTGTAAGGGGATCAGCACTTTACTTTTTATAAGTATATGAATTAGATACACATTTTATAATTACATAGAAAGAAAATAGCGAACGTCAAATGTTTAATAACTGGACGCTGTGCGCTGGCTATACAAATCACAATCTTTCCTTGAAACGCAAAAACAAAAAAACAGAAAAAAAGACAAAAAACAAAAAGGAAATTAACAGCACTTTGAAAGTATTACGTAACTGTTGATCAATTCCAAACCATTCATATTTAATAACTGGATGGTGTATGCTGGCTATAAATATCATAACGCTTATTTGCAATCTCCAAAAAACAAATAGATATTGACAGGACTTTGAAAGTATTATGAAAGTATTGATCAATTCCTTAATGACGGATATCCAGAAAATGGCGTAGGCTACTACAATATCAGTTAGAGTAAACTATTAGTTTTAAACAGATATACCGTCGCTCGTCTATTTCGCTTAATGTACACTGGTTATACAAGATTATAAAACTTTTTATCTAAATGAAGAGGAGTGCATAGGTTGTTCCCAGAATGTTCAATATATATGAGATTTTAACATGTACCATTTCAATCACAACCGGAAGGACGACTAGTTCTGAGAAAATTTAACATTTCAGCAAATGTTTCATGTAAGGAATTGTTATGGTAGTGGGATCTTGTTGACAGATTTGTGACTTACGTGTTTAGTTACACCGTTTTAAGCCCAAAGACAGTCTACATACACCAAACTCTTTCTCATTCTTTTGGATGTAATGCAGCTCTTTCTCCACCTACTATGTATGAGATGCATTCTACCTTTATTGACCATTTACCCACATGTTATTGTACTTATGCTTACAAAGCAATGGCTGCAAACATTTTCTTGACTGTTAACATTCATTAATTCTGTACTCAATTTACAACAGATAAATCTTTAAGGATTATAGTCGCTTAGGGCAACGTCGTGGCTGAGTGGTTAGACCGCTCGCCTCCCACCTAGGTAGCCGGGGTTCGAACCTAAACGCCCACGTGTGGGATTTGTGGTGGACGAAGCGGCGCCTAGACGAGTTTGCTCCGGTTTCCCCCGTCAGTCATCACCTTTCCTATCGTTCTCCTCTTCATACTGATGTCTGCCTATGGCCGACACCTTGTTCCTTGTTCTTAGTTCTGTGGTTCGTGTCGAGCAGGGTTCTGACCCTCACGCGACCTTGTGAGTCCTAGCGAGTGTCAGTCCTAAATACGGCAACGTGAAGCCGTCTACAAAATAATAGTCACTTAGACATAAATTAATAATAATAATAATAATAATAATAATAATAATAATATAAATATTTTATGCTTTAATTATGAAACGGTATTTAGAAGTACGAAACTGTATTATGGCGATATTGATAAACATATTCGTTTGTTTCTTGTAAATAACTATTATGGTAACTATTTCTTGATCGCTATTTATATAAGGTTTGTATAAGCTTGTGAAATATCCAAACAGAGTTCTGATTTTACTAGTGGTTTTATCAAAGATATTATCGCAATTTGGAATTCTTTGTAAAGCTTCAGTAGTCCCATTTTCTTGTGGAGGTTGAATAAAATTGGCGTCCAGAAAGCCTGCTGGCACATTTCAGTTTTGCCAGAGTTTGCCCCGCTTAGCTTTAACGGTAGCCGACATATACGTATGCTCCGCCGTCACTCAAAAATGGATGTTGTGCTCTATGCAAGTTGACACATCTTGCAAAATACCTTAGCTAAAGAGTGGATAACTCTAATAGAGTGTAAAACTGAAATCGGTTGTGATTCCATTCATAAGAGTGGATAACTCTAATAGAGTGTAAAACTGGAATCGCTTGTGATTCCATTCATAAGAGTGGATAACTCTAATAGACTGTAAAACTGGAATCGCTTGTGATTCCATTCATAAGAGTGGATAACTCTAATAGAATGTAAAACTGGAATCGGTTGTGATTCCATTCATAAGAGTGGATAACTCTAATAGAATGTAAAACTGGAATCGGTTGTGATTCCATTCATAAGAGTGGATAACTCTAATAGACTGTAAAACTGGAATCGCTTGTGATTCCATTCATAAGAGTGGATAACTCTAATAGAATGTAAAACTGGAATCGGTTGTGATTCCATTCATAAGAGTGGATAACTCTAATAGAATGTAAAACTGGAATCGGTTGTGATTCCATTCATAAGAGTGGATAACTCTAATAGAGTGTAAAACTGGAATCGGTTGTGATTCCATTCATAAGAGTGGATAACTCTAATAGAATGTAAAACTGGAATCGGTTGTGATTCCATTCATAAGAGTGGATAACTCTAATAGAGTGTAAAACTGGAATCGCTTGTGATTCCATTCATAAGAGTGGATAACTCTAATAGACTGTAAAACTGGAATCGCTTGTGATTCCATTCATAAGAGTGGATAACTCTAATAGAATGTAAAACTGGAATCGGTTGTGATTCCATTCATAAGAGTGGATAACTCTAATAGAATGTAAAACTGGAATCGGTTGTGATTCCATTCATAAGAGTGGATAACTCTAATAGAGTGTAAAACTGGAATCGCTTGTGATTCCATTCATAAGAGTGGATAACTCTAATAGACTGTAAAACTGGAATCGCTTGTGATTCCATTCATAAGAGTGGATAACTCTAATAGAATGTAAAACTGGAATCGCTTGTGATTCTATTCATAAGAGTGGATAACTCTAATAGAATGTAAAACTGGAATCGCTTGTGATTCTATTCATAAGAGTGGATAAAAAAACTGATAAACTGTAATCACTTGTGATTCCGTTCATAAGAGTGGATAACTCTAATAGAATGTAAAACTGTAATCACTTGTGATTCCATTCATAAGATGGATAATTCTAATAGAATGTAAAACTGAAATCGCTTGTGATTCCATTCATAAGAGTGGATAACTCTAATAGAGTGTAAAACTGTAATCACTTGTGATTCCATTCATAAGATGGATAATTCTAATAGAATGTAAAACTGAAATCGCTTGTGATTCCATTCATAAGAGTGGATAACTCTAATAGAATGTAAAACTGTAATCACTTGTGATTCCATTCATAAGATGGATAACTCTAATAGAATGTAAAACTGTAATCACTTGTGATTCCATTCATAAGATGGATAATTCTAATAGAATGTAAAACTGAAATCGCTTGAGTTTCCATTCAAAAGTAGTTTATATACCTATGCTCTCAGTATTGTTTTGGGCTAAACACATTGTAAACTTTAACGGATAGATATATTTGGGATATGACCCGACTCAACTATATTTAGACATCTCTTTATGCTCTCTCTCTCTCTCTCTCTCTCTCTCTCTCTCTCTCTCTGTGATCATCTTTAACGAGTAATAATTTGCTGGCTGTACCCACAGTCGTAATTATCTCGTTTCACTAACACACGCCCAACTTTGATATAAACCTCCAAAATGACCGAAACGAATAGAAGAACCTAAAGGGAAAGAATCTCTCGGCTTCTTGTTTGTTTTGGAGGGGTGCAGGAATAAAGGTATATGAAATATTGGGATTTCCATTTTGTAGGGAGCTAAGGTTTTTTATTAGTGCCCTCTTTATTACGAAAAGTACGATGGCGATACCGAGAGATTAGGAATGTCTTTCAGAATAATAGGAAACTTTTTATTTTGAGGGTGTCCCATCTTCCCCATAACAATAGATAGCTTGGATAGGTAGAGTCAGACGTAAAAATTCAACGCCATAGCCGGGATTTGAACCACGTGTCTCCCTACTACTAGCCGGTTGCTCTGCCACTGAGGTACCATGGCAACATGCCGGCATAGCATTGAATTTCTCAACTGACTTGTATGTTGACCGGTAAACCATAATAGTTGGCTATACTATGAATCCTGGGACTTAAGTACTTACTACATTGTAAGTCACCATTGGGGTTGTCATCTCAAAATAATTTGAGAACACCTTGTGGTTTACCTGGAAACATACGACTCAGTTGAGAAATTCAATGCTATGACATGATCACAAGGTTACCCGGGACAGCCCACCACTCCTTCCTATCCATGAAGATTCCCGATCAGCGTCTCATGGATCTCCGTTCTTTAAGATTCTAGCCATCTGGTTTACAGATTGTCAGAAAATTACGTAACGGTTGCAGAAGCAACGTGACAGAGCAATAGTATCGAGTCACTATTCCAAAGTAACGAATACAAAGTAACCAGCAACCAAGTAGCAGTTCCAAAATAACGAATACATTGCTGTATGTACATTTTAATAGCGTACCTGAAATTAATTGTTATCCATTTTCCCGCAGTAATAATGCCCTCCGCAAGAGGTTATGGGTAACATCGGGAGAAAAAGCCTTTTGGCTATCCGCTTATTTATATAAACTGAGATTATATGACATATGATGTTATACAATAATGTGTATTTGTCTACTGGCATCATTGTCTTGCAAAATATCAACCGCCACGTTTTGTCCAACATTCTACGATAGTATTTAAATTGTCCATAGACGCTTAGTACTGAAACTGCAAACCTAGTGAAGTATGTAAACCAGGTCCACGTGGAACACCAAAATGTGATCTTGGTGAGAGCAGATTTTCGTGTAAATGGCGTCTGCTCAAGCCTCCACACATCAACATTTTTCAATTGTTTCGTTACTATGACAAAAACAATAAACGTGCTCTTTCTTGTTACATTTGTAGACATTTTGCTAATTCAAATATTTAAATTCTCTTATAATTATTTACATTAATATTTTGTTTCTTCATAATAAAAAGTACACGAAAACAACCATTATTAATTACAATTTTGGATTTTACACACTATTTCTTGTACTTAGTCTTTGATTTTCAGGATTGCAACGAAACAAAATTTAAATATTAACATTTATATATAACTTGTAGCTCATCCATTCAACATACACTGCACCTATACAACAAAATGGTATATTAATGGCTATAAATATTTACATTTAAATTACTTTAGACTTTCTCAGGACTTTAGGGTTGCTTCTGTTAGTTCCCACTTAGCAACATTGCATTAAGGGCCGGTTTCAGCAATAGCGATAACTTTTCCTGTTATCCTAGTTTATATATTCGCTGGTAGTGGTGTCTATCGGGGCACGCTTGTAAACCCCGTTAATATAATCGTCAGCTTCGTATACATCTACTATACGAACCAACAATTTCTCATACATAACAAGCGAGAGCTACCGTCCGCCATTACCGGTTTTTCCTTCTTTCGGCTCCTTTTGAAGATAAAACAGTGGATGCACACGATTAAAGTGTGAATTTAATTTAATTTAATTAATTATAAAATATTTAATATATTGTATTGATTAAATTATCAGCAAAAGGAAATTACTACAGAAGAAAAGGGGAGGTGGAAGATGCCCAAACATGGTAAAAAGGGAAAAAAAAAATTAAAAAAAAAAACTGGCGGCGTGTCCATTCAGAAAAAAAAGTGCGGAATGGTCTAATAAGTACTTATTCTTGCCCCTAATGCAAAATTAGCTTACAAAAGTTTTCACTACAGCCAATATAACAAGTAGTGACGCAAGAGAAATAATACCTTGCTTTTCACAAATCTTTAATTAATAATCCAAATTCTAGTATTTAACTCGTTATATACTAGATAGGAATTTCAATTCTTGCTCCTGCAGCACTTTCCTGTTTCATAACTTTAAGCCCTACCACGTACGTTGACTCAAAAAGCAATTCGTTGATAATAGTTTTTTATTTTAACGAAAACACTAAGTAAAAATATGATGTGCTCCATTCACACGAGTTTCTCTGCACCTCTGTAACAAGTTATTGTTATAAAGCTTATTCTTCTATCTACTTCATGATAATCGAGATAAACATCAGCAGAAATTGTCTTATTAATTGTTTCCTTGTAAGTAGTAGGGCAAAATCTAATATGTTGCATTCACATTGCCCTTTAGCTGTTCGTTAAACAAACCTTTTGTTCAAAATATTAATGTTTTATCTACATCATGGTAATCAAGATTAGCATACGTAGAACTTGCTTTCTGTACGTACCTCGTAAATAAGCTACTAATGCTAGTTAGTAATAATAATAAAACAGGTCAAATGTACTTTTAAAAAGTGGTGAATTAAGATGTACAGTTTCAAAGATTGTTTAAATAAATGTAAAATTTCTCTAACTTTTGAATGGAAAAGCAAGGTGAAGGTGTGTCTAGTTTACGCTCCTTTAGAATTGATAACCGTGGACATTATTTACCCTTTAAACAACGAAAGCCCGACGGACATACGATCGTATTTCTGAACTCAAACCAAATATATATTTTCTGTGAGACTTTGTGCAGTTATAATAAGCCACAATTATATTTTTGGTGTTTAATTTATCAACTAGCCTTCAATATTCTATTCTTGTTACCAGTAGGGTTGACATTAAATGCTTATCATTTTTCATTTGTAATTTAGGGGATAAGTTTAACAGTTCAGTTGTATTCCGTTAGAACGCTCACCTGGTCCTCTTTTATGTTGACAGTTGAGTGTTTTCTTCTGTTGGATGTGTTCATTTCTTATTTGTAGGGGGCATTTAAGATTTTGTGGCGCTTTATTTTTTTTTTTATATATATATATATATATATATTTCAACAAGAAATAGTTGTGTTGTGTACGTTTTAACCTAGCTTATTGAATAAATTGTGGTTTAATTTATTTTTTAATAAAATGTTGGTACAACAGGATACAGGTGATTTCTTGTCTTCTCCCTTTACGCGAGCGATACTAGGCGGGTTTCGCTGCACAGTTGAGCATAAGCTCCATCTAATACATACTTGGGTGCAACAAAGTTAAACCGATACACAAGGTGGCATTACTGAGGAAGGCCTGCGACCTGTGTAAGTATCTACAATACCAAAAATCTCATGTGTTTCATTCACAAGACATCTCTGCAACAAATTATTTTTGAAAAGCTTATGCTTCTACTTCATGCAAATCGAGAAAAAAAAAAAAATAGCAGAAATAATCTTACTACTTGCTTCCTTGTAAATGGAAGGGGAGTAAGGGAGTACCATACGTTAAAGTGATAGTCAAAAGCTGGTTGCTATTTGACTCAAGTTACTTTCTTTGTATGGACACGAGTTGACAAATTCCTGTATGAGAAAAGTATGTTTTTAAAGGTGAAATAAAAAACCAGCAATAAATCAAAAACGATCAACTTCACGAGAAAAATGTACATAGCATAAATTGTATGTTTTAACGTGCTCAACATTTTTTGTGGGATAAGATTTTGTCCATCTCTTACGGTTTAGCAGCTATGCAAAATTCCGTAAAATTCATCCAGAATAAAGTAGTCTTCAGAGGCTATTCCCAAAACATTCAAGATATACATTTTATTTCTCAGGTAAAGATCTTTAATATACGACATTTTAATCAAAGTCGTTAGAGCCATTTTTGAAAAAATCAGCTTTTCGAAAAAAGTTCCATGTAAACATGTTGGGGTGGGGGAAGTTTTCTCAAAATCTTCGAGTCACATCCCTGGAAGATACTAAACTTAAGTACCAAGTTTGGTATTTTACCGATTTTTCGTTTTTGAGTTATCGTGTTCACAGACACACGGACACACACACACGGACCTTTTTCTGAAAATGCTTTTTTTTTGGATACAAGGGACCCTAAAACATATATTTCTGGTGAAATCTCGGTAAAAAAGTTTTGGATGGAGTGCAATACCCTCTCTATACACTCTGTACATAGTACGTGTAGAAGAAGTAAAAAGGGCAAAGAAATCGATTTGCTAACTTATCTTTATGTAGGCACCTGCCGCATTTTACCTCTAAAATTGAACATTGGGAGCTTGAGAGCTGGTGATCCACATTTCGACGAGGACGTTAACATTCAGACAGTTAAACTGGATGTCAGTTTTATAAGGGTGTTTAAGAAAAGCGCAGTATTATATTAAATGAAAGTTACTTAAAGCTATTTTTAACGAATTTCAAGAGATAACGGTGACTGCCTCCGTGGTCGAGTGGTCAGCGAGCTGACTTCTCACCCGGAGGTCCCGGGTTCGATTCCCGGCTGGGGCGGGGAATTTTTCTTTAACCGGAATTATTCCCTATCCCCCATACAGTCTGGAAGTATGAATGTGCGTGTGTTTAGTAATATAAAGTTTAACCTAATGTTCTGAACCTATAGTTTCACAAGTGAAAGCCCCCGATATGACCATTGATGTTAAAGGGGGCTGGCTATACAAATAAAGCAAAAAAAAAAAAAAAAAGATACCGGAAAATCATTGTGTGTATAAAATAAATTATTCATCTCTTTCACAATCTAAAAAGAAGCAGACTAAAGAAAAATCGCACCTTAACACGAAAAAATGAAAACCAGCAGAGCAAAGAAGAATGCAAGTAAAACGAAAAGATAAATAAATAAAAAAAATACAAAAGTGAACCGAAAACGTAATAAAGGAGGCAAGAAGACATGCGAATTTTTCTGCAGCCAAATGAGCAACCTAATAAACCATCTTGTGAGTGACATGACGCCTTTTCGAGAACCCCCCATTTGCACGTTTGCAACAGAGAGAAAACCTGCATATAGAACATTCCAGGCTTGCCTACTGTAACTTAACACGTACACGTGTTATGTGTCAGTAAAGTGAATCATTCTCCACTTTAACATTCTACGTATATCACGATAGCTCCATCCTGCAAAGTTTTCAGCCCTTTGTATTGTACTATGGAATATGGAAACGTTTTACCCAAGGCTCATAATAACGTTCAAACACAAAGAAAGCGAAAAGCGATTTATTGGTCCCCTTGAAACTTTACTGTTCCTGTAAACGGTAAGTGTAATTCTATTTAGAAACAAGTTCAAGTAGGTTAATTACACGCAATACACAGAATAGCTCATTCATATTTGTGTATCAGAACTGTGTTTGTTAATAATCAGCTAATGCGACGTTCCCGAAACTTGAACCCCAACATACAAAAGGTATACTCAGTGCTACGATACACAAACAGATCTGGAGTACATGTTAGCTAGCAATAGCACTTTTCAATTTTAGGTTTTGCTGCTTACACACACACACACACACACACACACACACACACACACACACCAACACACACGATAACACACACGTTAACACACACACACACACTAACACGCACTGCCACACACTCACTAACACACACACACCAACACACACGATAACGCACACTAACACACACTAACACACACACACCCACACACACGCACTGCCACACACACACGCTAACACGCACTGCCTCACACACACACACTAACACACACTAACACACACACTAACACACACGCTAACACAAACGCTAACACACACGCTAACATGCACTGCCACACACACACACACACACTAACACACACGCTAACACGCACTGCCACACACACACAAACACACACTAACACACACGCTAACACGCACTGCCGCACACACACTTACACACACTAACACACACGCTAACACGAACTGCCACACTCACACACTAACACACACACACACGATAACGCACATTAACACACACTGCCACACACATCAACACACATTAACACACACTAACACGCACTGCCACACACACACACTAACATGCACTGCCACACACACACACACACTAACAAGCACTGCCACAAACATCAACACACACTAACACGCGCTGCCACACACACACACTAACACACACACCAACACACACACCAACACACACGATGACGCACACTAACACACACTGCCACACACATCAACACACACTAACACGCACTAACACACACGCACACACTACCACACACACCAACACACACGCTAACACACACGCTAACAAACACACCAACACACACGCTAACACACACACCAACACACACGCTATAAACACACACTAACACACACACCAACACACAAACACACACTAACACACACATCAACACACACGCCAACACACACGTTAACACACACAAACACACACACCAACACACACGCTAACACACCAAACACACACTAACACACACACCAACACACACTAACACACACGCTAACACACACAAACACACACTAACACTCACACCAACACACACGCTAACACACACAAACACACACACTAACACACAACAGCACACACAAACACACACACCAACACACACGCTAACACACACAAATACACACATCAACACACACGCCAACACACATACTAACACATGCGCTGACACACACTAACACACACGCTAACACACTGACACACACTAATACACACACAGACACACACACTAACACACACTAACACTCACTGCCTCACACACTAACACAAACACTAACACATACGCTAACACACACGCTAACACACTAACACAAACACTAACACATACGCTAACACACACGCTAACACACTCGCTAACACACAAACACACGCTAACACATACGGTGACACACACTAATACACATACTAACACAGACGCTAACACATACGCTGACACACACTAATACACACACTGGCACACTAACACACACTGACACACACTAACACACACTGACTCACACACTAACACATACGCTAACACACACACTAACACACACTGACACAAACTAACACACAGTAACACACATGCTAACACACTATTACACACACTGGCACACTAACACACACTGGCACACACTAACACACACTGACTCACACACTAACACATACGCTAACACACACGCTAACACACACTGACACAAACTAACACACAGTAACACACATGCTAACACACGCTAACACACTAACATACACGCTAACACACACTAACACATACGCTAACATGCGCACTAACACACACGCTAACACACACACTTATACTCACAGAAACTAGCACACACTAACACACATGCTAACATACATGCTAACACACACGCTAACACTAACACACACACTAACTTACACGCTAACACACACCAACAATACGCTAACACACGCACTAACACACACGCTAGCACACACTTATACACACAGAAACTAACACACACTAACACACATGCTAACATACATGCTAACACACACGCTAACACTAACACACACACTAACTTACACGCTAACACACGCACTAACACACACGCCTAACACACACTTATACACACAGAAACTAACACACTCACACTAGCACACACGCTAACACACACGCTAACACGAACCTTTTCTTAATGTGTTTCATTCCTATGACTTTTCTACAAACTTTTTTTTGCAAAAGCTATATTACGGCTAATCCAGATAAACTTTCAATTCAATGTTACACCACTCGTCGTAGTTATAGCAAAAACGCCGCAGCTAAAGTGAGAGGAAGCTGTTTAAAGCGCGCTAAACTTGAATTTCGTACTCACTGCATGATCGCGAGAAACAAGCAATTACCATTTGAGAAAAGAGTAAAGAATTTGAAAATTTAAACCAATAACAAGAACTACCTCGAAAATAATACAGTTCAGTACATCTATGTATAAGGTACATAGTGGCTAGAAAAGGTATTGCATTCCAAGCAAAAATTCGGCACCGAGATTTCATCTGCAACACCTGCATGTTTTCAGATTCCCTGAATCCGAAAAAGCAATTTTGAAGCATGCCTGTGGACACAATCGAAAACTTAGTTAAATATCAATCTCTTTACTCTCGTAAACCGTGAGAGATGGACGTAAACTTACTTCACAAAGATTTAATCTCATTGAAACACACATTTAATGTTGTCATAGAGTTAACCGTTTCTGAGACAATCCTTGTTATTGGTTTTAACGTCAAACTACATAAACTCTTCTCAAGTATCGTGTCTCTCTCTCTCTCTCTCTCTCTCTTTATTGTTTCATTTATATAGCCCCCTTTAACATCTAAGGTCATATTGGGGGCTTTGCATTAGAAACATCTCGTTGTCTGTAGGTTCCTTTACGTTGGGTTTAAATTATTTTATTTTCATCGAACACACGCACACACATCCACTTTCATATACACACTTTCTAGATTAGAGAATAATTGTTTTTAAAGACAAATTCCCCGCCCCTGCCGGGAATCGAACCCGAGACCTCCGGGTGAGAAATCAGCTCGCTGACCACCCGACCACGGAGGCAGTCGTTTCTTTCTTTTGTTTTACTCCTCGGAATGCAAAAGGGATCTGAATTACAATTGCTTCACATAGCGAGAGCTTTTAATAGATTTGACCATCGTTTTAGCCTAGTATATTGCCTTATTTCTCTATTTACTGTATGAGTTGTAGAAAAAGTATTTCTTTAATTCAGCCGAAATGTAAATGTAACACCTCCTCTACCTACCTTGTACGTGATATACAGAGTAATGAGTAAATTCTTAATATCACGGTTATGATATTAACCTCCTATAGATTCCATCCAAACGTGTTTGGGACTGCCGATTCAATAAATTCATTATAAGAAGAAGTTTTACTTTCTCATACTCTCTTCATCTGAGTTAGTGTTTTACCCACATAAATAGTTAGTTCTATCCATATTGCAACTCATGTTTAACATTTGAAAATTAAATTTAAACTCTGATGTAGTCTAGGAACCAGTTCAACAAATTGGATCTCAAGCTTTGCTGGCGACGAACGTCTAGAATATAACAGTTCAACAAGTTTTCTAGGCGTTCTTGTACAAAAATTATAAGATTCAAACAAAATAATTTATAATACAAATTAGGATATGGTGCATTTAATTATCTCCTATGGGACAATTCATCCTTTGCAAAGCTTTGGATCAGCTTTATCACTGATGGGACCACCAGTCACTGGAGGAATGAGCGGGGAAACCCGAACGTGACCAGATACGGACGCAAGCATGCATGGATCCTTAATGTTTCCAGATCGTACATATCCCACGTCTCAAGGGTTGCCCAGGACCTGCCACAAAGTAGCGGAGGCGGGTCCTGTAGCTGCAAACCGATCCTTCCTTTCACCTCAAGAACTTTACTGACACAAATACCAATATTTTGAAACAGAAAACCTAATCAAATTACTCGAAAACCTAACCAAATTACTGTTATAATTTAAAATTGCTTGAAGGTTTTCACAGCACATATAGATTGTACTTCAGCTGTAAGGTGTAATAAGAAAACTGGTGAATAAAATCTTAAGCGTATTTCCTCTAATGGAAATAGTTACCCAAAGATAAAAGTGAGCAAGCATTTAAATTTTGGGTTCGAATCAAATAGCCGCGTTGCTTTTCTTTGTTCCTCTCTTTCATTCCAATTATGTCGTCGCTTATATTTCAGTTACAGGTAAGTGCATAGTCTTCAAGTTAACCAAAGCTAAAGTTTTAACATCAAATTCAGTTGATTGTCAGGAACACTTGATTTCAAAGTGTATAGAGGAAGTGTTGTATTCCTCCCATAAATTCGATACCGAGATTTCATCGGAAATACACGTTTTAGGGTCCCCTGAATCTAAAAAAGCATTTTTGGAAGAATGTGTGTGTGTGTCCGTGGGCAGCATAGCTCAAAAACGAAAAGTCCGTTAAATACCAAGAAGATTTTCAAGAAAATTCGAAATACCCTTTAAATGGAAAAAAGTTCGAAAATTTTTATTTTCTAAAAAAATGCTCTAACGGTTTTGATTAAAATTTTTTATATTGAAGATATTTACATGACAAATAAAATGTATATTTTGAATTTTATGGGAATAGCCTGAAGACTTCTTATTCAGGATGATCTTTGCGGAATTTTCCATAAGTGATAAACCGTAAGAGATAGGCAAAAACTTACCTAACAAAAATGTAGTTCGCATTAAAACACCTATATATATTATATACATTTTTTTCGTGGATTTGACCGTTTTTGAGATATTTCTTGTTATTAATTTCTGCTTTAAAATATCTATGATCTAATTGTTTGATGAATAAAAAACAGCAAAACAGGTAACCGATTCCTTAGATATTGAATAAGAAATGTAAAATTCCCCCATAAAATTCATGTTGTTTTGAAAGTTTACAGAAGTGGGTATTCCAACAGTTTTTGAGAAGTTTCCATTTGAACAAGCATACGTGCACATTTGTGTAATACCCAGAAGATGAAACGAGTAATTTGCAAGCCAACTGTCACACAGATTGGCAACGACATTCCCTCAAACAATGTGTCATTGCATTGTCTCGACTAATTTAAGAGTTTTCCAAATTTTATGCTGCTTTCAGAAACACCGTTAAGCTAAGAGTATTAGTTAATGCAAAAGAAAGCTACTTTTCAAAAAAAGATTATGTACACTAGAAATAATCTTTTCTTATGTTCCTCAGAATTACATGTTTCCGTCATGACTAGACCAGAAGCAGCCGGTGAACTACACAACGGATGCGCATTGTTACATAAAGAAATAATGGTTAACTGTTCAGTAAATTTTGTTCCTTAATGATTTAGATAATATTGCTTAGTTGAATACGATATTTCTGTACTCACGCGGAAATTTAAGAGCAACTATTTTGTGATGGAAGTAAAGCAATACAATGTTCAGCAACTTGTTGCTTTTGTTTACATTACCGGTGAAGAAAGGCTCCAAAAAGAATATATTTTCCTCATACGGGAATTTGTGAACTCCTGTCCACACAAACAAAGGAATTCAATCACATTGCAACCAGCTTTTGACTATCGATTTAGCTTATGGTAGTCCCTTATTTCCCTTCTACTTACATGGAAGCAAGTAATAAGACCCTTTCTGCTAATTTCCCCCCCCCCATTATCATTTAGTAAATAGAAAGGATAAGGGTTTTAACAATAATTTATTGTAGAGTGGTAGAAAAAATCATGTGAATGGAACACAGCAGATTTTATACCTCTTAATCATGTGACTAGAACAGTCCCATGTGCAAACTGTCAGTGTAACAACGTCAAAGCAGGTACTTTCCGACACCTTACGTCTCCACTCACTCCCAGCTGCAATGTCACAACTTGCAGCCGGCACAGGTGTCCACTAGCGCAAGTGTAACAATGCATACCACAACCAATTATGAATTGCGAACGTGCGATTATGATTCCAGGGAGTAGTCACAATTCACAATGAAAACCAAAAATCTGACGTATTCCATTCATATGAGCTTCTCTAGCTGTTCGACAAACAAACTTCCCCTACAATTGTTGTTTTATTTACATCATGCTGATCGAAATAAATATTAGCAGAATTGTTCTTCCAGTGCAATTGGCAGGCTGAGGGCAGCCCGAGGTGTGCTAGACGTGTTCCTGTTCTCGGAGAGAACTTAACCACATTCTGACGGGATTGTGGGTTTTGCAGGATGGCGGGTGTGTTTTGGGGTTGTGAGAATTGTTCTTATTACATTCTTCCCTGTTAAGTATACAGATAATAAGGGAACACACTACAGTGCGAGCCAATCCTCTTGCCCACTAATACGGCAGTAGCCAATAGCGTTGCCTTATACGGTCAGTACACCTTGCCGCTGGTAAAACTATAATTGCAATATCACGTGCGCGCAGGCATATTTCAATTTCAGAAAAGTAACAAATAGCTAGGATTAAAGGGGATATTTTCCTGAATAAGTACGAAAAAGAATCATATTTTTACACCCAGTGGTTGGTATTTTAAATCACTAATTTATAGGTATCTTTCGTGATTTTTAAATGGAGACTATTAGTTGAAGGTTACGCTTTTAATAGTAATAAACCCATTGTTGTCGTAGCAATTTTATACATTGTAATATGATAGACATAATTAACACCTAATAACGTGAAATTCTCCATGTTCTAAACAAATTTAGAAATAGTAATTCGGCGAGGTTTTCTATAAAGGTACGATCTCGTCCTGAAACATTTTAAGAAGCCCTCTGACGCAGCTCTAAACATAATGTATTGTTTTGTTTCAAGAAAATTCCATTTGGAAAAATAATGATGAGTGCATTTTAATAGTTATTACGCTTATTTCTGCATAATGCAGAGTCTAAGTACGTAGTTAAGCACATGCTATACTTTTTAAATTGAGCAGCTCGTTACTTGGAATGCACTAACAATAAGCCAGCTGAGATTCAGCAACTGTCATCACATTGTCGAGGACGGAAAGATGCGAGATCTGATGCGATAGTTCAAGGTTAAAACATTGATAAACAGTAAACACCGCAGATGCGTGCGTACTGGAACTATACAGTGTTGCCAGAACTATTTCACAAAATTTCGCCCAAATCATTAAAAAATACGCAAAGTTTGTATTAAAATATGCAATTTACTTTACAATCTCCCCCCCACACACACACATACACACTTGGAACATTTTCAAAAGATTCTTATAACCGGCAACTCGGTAAGTATAGCACGATCATATGAATGGCATAATATCGGAATACTAGTGTGAGCTGCGCTGATACAAATTCAGGAAAGAATATATATACATATATAAAATAACGAGACGTGTGCGCCGATAATTATATTGAAATATTACCTAAAGTATGTATTTTATTAATTATTTCCCCCAGTTGAGGGTTGCCTCAAAGACAATGTATAACCATACAATCTTATTAACAGAACGATAAATATTACATTTCATGAGCCAATTCTCCGATGTGTTGCTATGGGAACATATTTTTTATTCGTATGGTTTTGCTTCGCGCATTAACGCTTTTGATCGTGGTTAAATTAATTGTTAAAGTATCAATATCACCAAACCAACAATTCTAATCTATAAGAACTATAACAAAGCATTAACTACCAGCACTGAAATTTCTGTTGCTTTCATTGAAACCACATTGCAAGTGTGAATGTCAACTTATGATCCATCCAGAGCAACAATACTAATAAGTACCGCAAATTAACTATATCGCGCGCGCAAAAAAAAAAATTATTGGCAGGCTTAAAATAACATTGTATAAATAAGTTTTACTCACATTACAACTGGAGTGCTTTAAGAATATCTTCTTCGTCCAGTCCAATTTCCTCTCATTGATAAATTTCCGATTTGAAATTCAGCATTGCAGGGAAAGGTACAAATGTGAGACAGCACTGGCAATTCTCGTCTAGAGTAATTTTACTTTCTCTATGTACCAACTCAAATTACCCTTTATATGGAAACATATTTTGAAAATGTTTATTTTCTTAAAAATGGCTCTAACGATTTTGATTAAAATATCGTATATTAAAGATATTTACCTGACAAATAAAATGTATATTTGGAGCTTTCTGGGAATAGCCTCTGAAGACTAGTTTGGATGAATTTTACGGATTTTGCATAACTGCTAAACCGTAAGAGATGGACGAAAATTTAAAATACACAAAATGTAGACCACGTTAAAACAAACAATTTATCCCATTTACATTTTTTTTCGTGGAGTGATCGTTTTTGAGATATTCCTTGTTTTTTGGCTTCAGCTTTGAAAAACATACTTGTCTCATACAGGAATTTGTCAACTCCTGTCCATACAAACAAAGGAACTTCAGTCACATAACCACCTTTTGATTATCGTTTTAACCTATAGTATTCCTTTATTTCGCAAGTAATAAGACTATTTCTGCTTCGATTAGATGAAGTAAATAGAATAATTTGTTGCAGAGATTTATAGAAAGTCATGGGAATGGAACACATCCGGTTTTTTATTCTAAGAATGGAACTTAGAATATTTAGGCCCATTCGATTTTTTAACTTTGTTTTCGTCGAAGTCACTCGCGAAAATACCATTTCAGTTGTGGCGTTACTTATGGATAGACTGAATGCATTTAAGGCAAATAAAGAAAGTTCTTTTAAAACATAATCTGCTAGTGAGTTTTTTAGTCTAATGGCTTCACACAGAAACTCGAGCCATTTTTAGGAATTTTTTCATTAAAAATAGTTTTCCATTCGAAAGACAGACGTATCCGCCACTGATGTTCAAGTTCTGCAATACTAGATTTTTCCTTAAGTAATTCCAAAGGAAGTTTGGAGAATTTTGGACGTGTATGGCTTAAACAAATGCTGGGAGAAAAAAATCTGCATCTTTCGCAGTACGGATAATTTTCCAGGAATGCACATTTGAAGCTCCTTGGCTGCCCTTTTAAGTAATGTATGACACTGCCTAATATTTTGAGCCTCATCGTCATTTATGTTTACATTTTGAATCATTGTTTTAGTAAAACTGAAAACCAAAATCAACTGACTCAATAGGGAGGTAAATGAAAGTTCACATCAAGTTTGACAAATTGCTCGCCTTAGGAACGAAATAGTGAATTCTTCTAGCTCAATTAAGATTCTAGTATAATCAGCTTCATCTCTTTGGAAAAGCAAGTTTACTCTCTCAAAATCATTTAGTACTGACCTCAGAAAGGTAAGAAAAAGTTCGTTAGTTACATCACTGTACATGTAACGTAATTCCCTAGAAACGAACCTGTCAATGCTTTAGCGACTGACTGAAAATGCAGTTTCAAACATTATAATTGGTCTAAAAAAATGTTTATACACCTGCGTCTACCCAGCCAACGAGTTCCTGACAAAGATGCTTTTTCACCATCACAAATTAATCTATAAAGTTCATCATATGACTCCTTCCTAAGGGCTGAAACCAATTGTGTGTTTCTCTAAGCATATAGTCAAGATTTCTTCGCTTGCGTGTGAGCACACTAAGTGCAGAGAATGACAAATGCATTTGACAAGAATTAGATTTGGCTTACTTTCTTTCATCAACGTATACAATGACTTACTTTTTCCGCAAAGATCAGATGTCCCATCTGTTGCAAGAGCAAAGTAGTCGTTTATATGCCTAAAAATATCTTCTGCGGTTGTACTCGCCGCCTGAAGAAGCCCCAAAAGCTGCGTAACTATTTTATGCTTCTTTTCACTATAATATCTACAGCATAGCAACAACTGTAGATTCATCTACGATGAGTGAATATGCAGACCCGGTTATAGATATCCTGAACTAAATCCTGAAGCAAGCAAGGTGCTATAACTCTAGTGATTAATGCAGTGCATTTTGTCCTGTGTAAACGGAGATCTGGGTTTGTAAATGAAGTACCAGGATTATTAATTAGTTCTCCTAAGTGATCTAATGATTGTATAGCGATATGACATGCGACAAAGGTGTAACAGTTTTTGCTGAGAAACAATTGCTGCAGAATTTTGTTTCTGTCTCTTTGAATCGACATATTTTTTTAAGGTCAGCGCGTTGGGCCCTTAGTTTCCCTTTATTGCACTACTATAGCACGGACCGCACAGAGAAAAGAATGTACTTTCTTCGAGGGCGAGAGACTACAATGATTAACGCTTGTCAACAGAAGTATTATTTTACAGCTAAGATGTAAGCAATATGAGTCAATTGCAAAATGAGAGTAGAATATCAGTACTCAGCTATTTTGAAACATGCAATAGAAGGATGTTATCACATCACATACTGCAAGAGCACGTATAGTTATGACGCAACAAGAAACAAATTGCTGCCATTCAGATATCACTTATATCAATTGTTTGTACAATACAATACCTTCTCTATACACTATGTACATAATATGTAGAGTAGTGTATAGATAGTTTGTAGTTTTTATTATTTTGATTTAAGTTTAAATTTAGGTTTTTAATTTATATTATAATAACTCGATACCTTTTTAATTTTAATAATAGTTTTATGTTTATCTCACATTATGTAACTATAAAAGTATAGTAACAAGAATGTGGGATAAAGTAATAAAATATTTAAAAACAATAATTATAATAAATATATAATAAACAGTAATGGTATAATTGGAATAGATATAAAAATGTATATATAATTATAATAATACATAATAAAATAAATTAAAATAAACAATGATTAACATTATAAATAAATAATAATAAATTAAAATAAATTGGTAAAGGGATAATCATAAATAATTAAATACATTAATTATAGTACAATAAAGTGATAATTAATAATAATAAACTAAATTTTAAATATATACATAAATTTAAATTTTTGTGTAATTAATAATAATTAATATAATACATAAATATTTACATGTTGAATTTAATTTTGATAAATATATAGATTCAGATGTATAATGTAATTTAAGTTATTTAGGTTAAGTTATTAATCTGACAATTACATATTTATTTATTTATTTCGTATAAAAATGTTTGTTGATGAACAAAATAAGGTGTGAGAGATTTGCCCCGGTGTAAGCAATAGATATCGAGGTAGAGTATACACATTTTAGTAACCGTAGAGAAAGTAAAAACGTACTGTAAAGTTAAGAAACCGGGTCGAAGTTCACACAAATAACGACCAACAAAATAATACTTAAATGTGTAAGAGTAACTGAATTATTAAAACTTCCCTGTGTATTAACGTTACAATACCCATAATAAGACAATACCCAAAAGACGAAAAAAATGCACTGGTTTAAAAACAATTGTTCAAAATTGAATCAATTCGTGGGCGAAACATACATAGAAATGCTTTCTGAGCTCTTATGTTAAGTGTTGGAGTGTTAGGCTGCAATAATGCGCGTGCGCAGTACCTCTGAAAAATACATAATGTAAAGATTGTCCCGAAAAATGAGGTTGGTAGCATTATTTTTCGATCCGGCGATTAAGAGTGACTCCTAGCTTAGAATACTATAGAATGGGTAGGAAATCCACTGTGATGGGAACAGTGTCACCTAACAAGATACTGAAGCTAAATACTAGTTTGGTATCTAACCGAGTTCTCGTTCTTGAGTTATCACACACATACAGGACCGGACCTTTTTCTAAACAAATGACGGTCTACTTAGTTTAAGTACTTAAACTAGTAGAGAAAGTAGAGAATTAAATTTGCAAAGAAAAATTGCTAGCAGACGTCTATCTGGCATTCTGTTACACTCCATTAAGCTTTTACTTTTAAGGTAAATGGTCTTTCATTGCTGTAATCTTTATTTTAAAGTTTAACATTATTTTAAGAATTTTGCCTCTGTGAAAAATGATGACCTCTTTCACATCAATTAATATCTTGTTTTTATCACAATTGAACACTTCAATAGGAATCTTGTAGTATTTTAAACGCAATCTATATCTACAGTTTAAAGGGCACACAAACCTCATTCTAACCCACCAGGTGACCCAATAGCGCCGTATTTCACGTGTGCAGATAACCCGTCATGCGCTAAAAAAATTTGCAGAATTCAACGGGTCAATTAGAACCTAACATGGACGAGCGCGTGTTGCATAGCTCTTACATATCAAGCAAGACGGGAATTGAGCTCATCGAGAGGCAGTTTCCACAGTTGTACTAGAGTCCGTAATTATATATGAGATATTATTAAGTGTCACTCATTCAGTTACAGATTCTTTATTTTTAATACAGTAAATTCACCTTCAGTCATCAAGAAATTTGTAATTGTGTATTCGCTATTCTTATTTAACTAGAAACTATATCCTCCCAAGGGCAAATAAAAATATTAAATTATTATAAGAAATACCAAGCATGAGAGTACAAGGTGTTCATTGTATTATGATTATTATATAATAAATTAAGAGTTATAATTACTATTATTATTTTATTATTATAATTTTATTACTTTCTCTACACGCACTATGTACATAGTATACAGAGAAGGTATTGTATGTCACCAAAATTCAATACCGAGATTTTATAGGAAATACAATTGTTAGGATCCCCTGAATCAAAAAAAAAAAAAAAAAAAAAAAATTTAGAAAGATGTTCATATGTGTGTGTGTCTGTGGGCAGCATAGCTCGAAAACGAAAAGTCCGATAAATACCAAACTTGGTATTTAAGTTCAGCATCTTCCAACGATGCGACACGAACATTTTCAAGAAAATCTCCCCTCCCCAATACCCTTTATATGGAACATTTTTCGAAAATTTTGATTCTCTGAAAAGTTGCTGTAACAATTTTGACTAAAATAACGTATATTAAAGGTATTTACCTGAAAAATAAAATGTATATTTTTAATTTTCTAGGAATAGCCTCTGAAGACTACTTTATTCTGAATAACTTTTAGTATTTCCCATTACTGCTAAACTGTAAATGATGGGGAAAAGTTGCCACATAAAAAACGTAGAGCACGTTAAAACGCACAATTTATGTTATGTACATTTGTTTTCGTGGATTTGGTCGTTTTTGAGATATATCTTGTTTTTGGTTTCACCTTTAAAAAACATTCTTTTCTCATACAGGAATGTGTCATCTCCTGTCCATACAAACAAAGGAACTTCAGTCAACTAGCAACCAGTTTTTGACTATCACTTTAACCTATGGTATTCCCTTATTTCGCTTCTACGTACAAGGAAGCAAGTAATAAGACTATTTCTGCTAATTTTTTCTCGATTAGCATCAAGTAAATATAAGCATTCATTTTTAACAATAATTTGTTGCACAGATATAGAGAAATTCATATGAATGGAACACATCAGATTTTTTTTTATTCTATACCCTAGCAGAATTCACCAAAACAAGAAAACATTGCAATAAAAAAAATCTGATGTGTTACACTCACATGACTTTCTCTAGCTGCTCTACAAATCTCCTACAAAAGAGTATTCTTCTTTATACACAATGCTAATCGAGATATATGTTAGCAGAATGCTGTTACTTAGTTCCTTGTAAGTAGAAGGGAATAAGGGAATGAACTATGCTAAAATGATAATATAATATAATTAATAACATAAGAATTATAAATAAAAATAACTTATTATAAAATTTATAACAAATAACAGAATAACTAGCTAAAATTATTAAAATACAAATTCAGAATCTTAATATTACTAACCCATATGATAGATAATCATAACCAAAAATATATCTTAAACCTCAAACGTTTTAAAAGCTATCGTTATGCGATTGTCATTGCAAATCACTTCTTTGCTTAGCCAGGAGTATAACAAAAGAAAAACAGACACTTCCTGTGTGAGAAAAGTTTAAGTACTTCACAATCGAAACCAATAAAAAGAAATATCTCGAAAACGGTTACCTCCACAACAAAAACGTAAGGCACAAAAATTGTGTGTTTTGTCATGAGGTACATTTTCTGTGTAGTACGTTTTTTTTTCTATCTCTTACGGTTAAGCAGTTAAGCAAAATTCAGCAAAATTCATCCAGAATAAACAGGTCTTCAGAGGCTAATCCAAAAAAATTCGAGATGAACATTTTATTTCGGACATAAATAGCTTTAATATACGGGATTTTAATCAAAATCATTAGAGCCATTTTTAAAAAAATAAAAATTTTCGAAATTTTTTCCAAGTAAAGGGTAGTTTGTGGTGCGTGGATTTTTTTTTTTTTTTTTAATCTTCATGTCGCATCCTTGGAAGATACTAAACCTAGATACCAAGTTTGGTATTTAACGGCCTTTTTGTTTAGGGGCTATGCTGTCCACAGACACACACACACACATACACACGGACCTTTTTTTAAAAATGCTTTTTTGATCTCAGGGGATCCCAAAACATATATTTCCGGTGAAATCTCGGTATTGAATTTTTGGGTGCATTTCATTACATTACACTGTACATATTGGGATAGAGAAAGTAATATGCAACGCCATAGCACGTAATGTTTTACTGTATTATTATCATTAATGTTTTTATCATTATTACATAGGTTACTCTTAGCACAATAATCAAAATGTGAGAACAATGAAAAATATAGACACGTTAGACCACGTAGTGTTTGACCGTATTTTTGTCATTAACATTACAATAAATTAAAACATAAAAACTGTAACGAGAAGCATCACAACACAGAGCATAACAACGCGTTTCACTGTATTATTATTATTATTATTATTATTATTATTATTATTATTATTATTATTATTATTATTATTATTATTATTATTACCTTAATTAATAGTATACGTTTTGCAGGATAAGTATAAACAGAAAGAAAAAAAGAAAGACAACAGAAAACTAAAAGAAAATACTGCAAATACAAACACGATCAAAATATGAACACATGCTAATAAAAACATGAAACACGAAAGCGATTTTCGCAGTATACGGTTAACAAAACAAAGCCAAGCATGAAAACGTAATAAAAACACGAAACACGAAAGTGCTTTACGCAGTATACGGTTAACAAAACAAAGCAAAGCATGAAAACACCGTAATAAAAACATGAAACACGAAAGGGATTTACGCAGTATACGGTTAACAAAACAAAGCAAAGCATGAAAACATCGTAATAAAAACATGAAACACGAAAGGGCTTTACGCAGTATACGGTTAACAAAACAAAGCCAAGTATGAAAACGTAATAAAAACACGAAACACGAAAGGGCTTTACGCAGTATACGGTTAACAAAACAAAGCAAAGCATGAAAACATCGTAATAAAAACATGAAACACGAAAGGGCTTTACGCAGTATAGGTTAACAAAACAAAGCATGAAAACATCGTAATAAAAACATGAAACACGAAAGGGCTTTACGCTGTATACGGTTAACAAAACAAAGCAAAGCATGAAAACATCCTAATAAAAACATGAAACACGAAAGGGTTTTACGCAGTATACGGTTAACAAAACAAAGCTTGAAAACATCGTAATAAAAACATGAAACACGAAAGGGCTTTACGCAGTATACGGTTAACAAATAAAAGCATGAAAACATCGTAATAAAAACATGAAACACGAAAGGGCTCTACGCAGTATACGGTTAACAAAACTAAGCATAAAAACATCGTAATAAAAACATGAAACACGAAAGGGCTTTACGCAGTATACGGTTAATAAAACAAAGCAAAACATGAAAACATCCTAATAAAAACATGAAACACGAAAGGGCTTTACTCAGTATACGGTTAACAAAACAAAGCATGAAAACATCGTAATAAAAACATGAAACACGAAAGGGTTTTACGCTGTATACGGTTAACAAAACAAAGCAAAGCATGAAAACTAGCTAATAAAAACATGAAACACGAAAAGGTTTTACGCAGTATACGGTTAACAAAACAAAGCTTGAAAACAAAGTAATAAAATCATGAAACACGAAAGGGCTTTACGCAGTATACGGTTAACAAAACAAAGCATGAAAACATCGTATTAAAAACTAGAAACACGAAAGGGCTTTAAGCAGTATACGGTTAACAAAACAAAGCAACGCATGAAAACATCCTAATAAAAACATGAAACACGAAAGGGCTTTACGCAGTATACGGTTAACAAAACAAAGCATGAAAACATCGTAATAAAAACATGAAACACGAAAGGGCTTTACGCAGTATACGGATAACAAAACAAAGCTTGAAAACATCGTAATAAAAACATGAAACACGAAAGGGCTTTACGCAGTATACGGTTAACAAAACAAAGCTTGAAAACATCGTAATAAAAACATAAAACACGAAAGGGCTTTACGCAGTATACGGTTAACAAAACAAAGCATGAAAACATCGTAATAAAAACATGAAACACGAAAGGTCTTTACGCAGTATACGGTTAACAAAACAAAGCAAAGCATGAAAACATCCTAATAAAAACATGAAACACGAAAGGGCTTTACGCAGTATACGGTTAACAAAACAAAGCATGAAAACATCGTAATAAAAACATGAAACACGAAAGGGCTTTACGCTGTATACGGTTAACAAAACAAGGTTGAAAACATCGTAATAAAAACATGAAACACGAAAGGGCTCTACGCAGTATACGGTTAACAAAACAACGCATGAAAACATCGTATTAAAAACATGAAACACGAAAGGGCTTTAAGCAGTACACGGTTAACAAAACAAAGCAAAGCATGAAAACATCCTAATAAAAACATGAAACACGAAAGGGCTTTACGCAGTATACGGTTAACAAAACAAAGCATGAAAACATCGTAATAAAAACATGAAACACGAAAGGGCTTTACGCAGTATACGGTTAACAAAACAAAGCTTGAAAACATCGTAATAAAAACATGAAACACGAAAGGGCTTTACGCAGTATACGGTTAACAAAACAAAGCTTGAAAACAACGTAATAAAAACATGAAACACAAAAGGGCTTTACGCAGTATACGGTTAACAAAAAAAAGCATGAAAACATCGTAATAAAAACATGAAACACGAAAGGGCTTTACGCAGTATACGGTTAACAAAACAAAGCAAAGCATGAAAACATCCTAATAAAAACATGAAACACGAAAGGGCTTTACGCAGTATACGGTTAACAAAACAAAGCTTGAAAACATCGTAATAAAAGCATGAAACACGAAAGAGCTTTACGCAGTATACGGTTAACAAAACAAAGCATGAAAACATCGTAATAAAAACATGAAACACGAAAGGTCTTTACGCAGTATACGGTTAACAAAACAAAGCAAAGCATGAAAACATCCTAATAAAAACATGAAACACGAAAGGGCTTTACGCAGTATACGGTTAACAAAACAAAGCATGAAAACATCGTAATAAAAACATGAAACACGAAAGGGCTTTACGCTGTATACGGTTAACAAAACAAGGTTGAAAACATCGTAATAAAAACATGAAACACGAAAGGGCTATACGCAGTATACGGTTAACAAAACAACGCATGAAAACATCGTATTAAAAACATGAAACACGAAAGGGCTTTAAGCAGTACACGGTTAACAAAACAAAGCAAAGCATGAAAACATCCTAATAAAAACATGAAACACGAAAGGGCTTTACGCAGTATACGGTTAACAAAACAAAGCATGAAAACATCGTAATAAAAACATGAAACACGAAAGGTCTTTACGCAGTATACGGTTAACAAAACAAAGCTTGAAAACATCGTAATAAAAACATGAAACACGAAAGGGCTTTACGCAGTATACGGTTAACAAAACAAAGCTTGAAAACAACGTAATAAAAACATGAAACACAAAAGGGCTTTACGCAGTATACGGTTAACAAAACAAAGCATGAAAACATCGTAATAAAAACATGAAACACGAAAGGGTTTACGCAGTATACGGTTAACAAAACAAAGCAAAGCATGAAAACATCCTAATAAAAACATTAAACACGAAAGGGCTTTACGCAGTATACGGTTAACAAAACAAAGCTTGAAAACATCGTAATAAAAGCATGAAACACGAAAGAGATTTACGCAGTATACGCTTAACAAAAGAAAGCATGAAAACATCGTAATAAAAACATGAAATACGAAAGGGCTTTACGCAGTATACGGTTAACAAAACAAAGCATGAAAACATCGTAATAAAAACATGAAACACGAAAGGGCTTTACGCAGTATACGGTTAACAAAACAAAGCAAAGCATGAAAACATCCCAATAAAAACATGAAACACGAAAGGGCTTTACGCAGTATACGGTTAACAAAACAAAGCATGAAAACATCGTAATAAAAACATCAAACACAAAAGGGCTTTACGCAGTATACGGTTAACAAAACAAAGCATAAAAACATCGTAATAAAAACTTGAAACACGAAAGGGCTTTACGCAGTATACGGTTAACAAAACAAAGCAAAGCATGAAAACATTCTAATAAAAACATGAAACACGAAAGGGCTTTACGCAGTATACTGTTAACAAAACAAAGCATGAAAACATTGTAATAAAAACATGAAACACGAAAGGGCTTTACGCAGTATACGGTTAACAAAACAAAGCATGAAAACATCGTAATAAAAACATGAAACACGAAAGGGCTTTACGCAGTATACGGTTAACAAAACAAAGCATAAAAGCATCGTAATAAAAACATGAAACACGAAAGGGCTTTACGCAGTATACGGTTAACAAAACAAAGCAAAACATGAAAACATCCTAATAAAAACATGAAACACGAAAGGGCTTTACGCAGTATACGGTTAACAAAACAAAGCATGAAAACATCGTAATAAAAACATGAAACACGAAAGGGCTTTACGCTGTATACGGTTAACAAAACAAAGCAAAGCATGAAAACATCCTAATAAAAACATGAAACACGAAAGGGTTTTACGCAGTATACGGTTAACAAAACAAAGCTTGAAAACATCGTAATAAAAATATGAAACACGAAAGGGCTTTACGCAGTATACGGTTAACAAAACAAAGCATGAAAATTTCGTATTAAAAACATGAAACACGAAAGGGCTTTAAGCAGTATGCGGTTAACAAAACAAAGCAACGCATAAAAACATCCTAATAAAAACATGAAACACGAAAGGGCTTTACGCAGTATACGGTTAACAAAACAAAGCATGAAAACATCGTAATAAAAACATGAAACACGAAAGGTCTTTACGCAGTATACGGTTAACAAAACAAAGCTTGAAAACATCGTAATAAAAACATGAAACACGAAAGGGCTTTACGCAGTATACGGTTAAGAAAACAAAGCTTGAAAACATCGTAATAAAAACATGAAACACGAAAGGGCTTTACGCAGTATACGGTTAACAAAACAAAGCATGAAAACATCGTAATAAAAACATGAAACACAAAAGGGCTTTACGCAGTATACGGTTAACAAAACAAAGCATGAAAACATCGTAATAAAAACATGAAACACGAAAGGGCTTTACGCTGTATACGGTTAACTAAACAAAGCAAAGCATGAAAACTTCCTAATAAAAACATGAAACACGAAAGGGTTTTACGCAGTATACGGTTAACAAAACAAAGCTTGAAAACATCGTAATAAATACATGAAACACGAAAGGGCTTTACGCAGTATACGGTTAACAAAACAAAGCAAGATAACATCGTATTAAAAACATGAAACAGGAAAGGGCTTTAAGCAGTATACGGTTAACAAAACAAAGCAACGCATGAAAACATCCTAATAAAAACATGAAACACGAAAGGGCTTTACGCAGTATACGGTTAACAAAACAAAGCATGAAAACATCGTAATAAAAACATGAAACACGAAAGGGCTTTACGCAGTATACGGTTAACAAAACAAAGCTTGAAAACATCGTAATAAAAACATGAAACACGAAAGGGCTTCCGCAGTATGCGGTTAACAAAACAAAGCTTGAAAACATCGTAATAAAAACATGAAACACGAAAGGGCTTTACGCAGTATACGGTTAACAAAACAAAGCATGAAAACATCCTAATAAAAACATGAAACACGAAAGGGCTTTACGCAGTATACGGTTAACAAAACTAAGCTTGAAAGCATCGTAATAAAAGCATGAAACACGAAAGGGCTTTACGCAGTATACGGTTAACAAAACAAAGCATGAAAACATCGTAATAAAAACATGAAATACGAAAGGGCTTTACGCAGTATACGGTTAACAAAACAAAGCATGAAAACATCGTAATAAAAACATGAAACACGAAAGGGCTTTATGCAATATACGGTTAACAAAACAAAGCAAAGCATGAAAACATCCTAATAAAAACATGAAACACGAAAGGGCTTTACGCAGCATACGGTTAAAAAACAAAGCATGAAAACATCGTAATAAAAACATCAAACACAAAAGGGCTTTACGCAGTATACGGTTAACAAAACAAAGCATAAAAACATCGTAATAAAAACATGATACACGAAAGGGCTTTACGCAGTATACGGTTAACAAAACAAAGCAAAGCATGAAAACATTCTAATAAAAACATGAAACACGAAAGGGCTTTACGCAGTATACGGTTAACAAAACAAAGCATGAAAACATCGTAATAAAAACATGAAACACGAAAGGGCTTTACGCAGTATACGGTTAACAAAACAAGGCATGAAAACATCGTAATAAAAACATGAAACACGAAAGGGCTCTACGCAGTATACGGTCAACAAAACAAAGCATAAAAACATCGTAATAAAAACATGAAACACGAAAGGGCTTTACGCAGTATACGGTTAATAAAACAAAGCAAAACATGAAAACATCCTAATAAAAACATGAAACACGAAAGGGCTTTACTCAGTATACGGTTAACAAAACAAAGCATGAAAACATCGTAATAAAAACATGAAACACGAAAGGGCTTTACGCTGTATACGGTTAACAAAACAAAGCAAAGCAAGAAAACATCCTAATAAAAACAAGAAACACGAAAGGGTTTTACGCAGTATACGGTTAACAAAACAAAGCTTGAAAACATTGTAATAAAAACATGAAACACGAAAGGGCTTTACGCAGTATACGGTTAACAAAACAAAGCATGAAAACATCGTATTAAAAACTAGAAACACGAAAGGGCTTTAAGCAGTATACGGTTAACAAAACAAAGCAACGCATGAAAACATCCTAATAAAAACATGAAACACGAAAGGGCTTTACGCAGTATACGGTTAACAAAACAAAGCATGAAAACATCGTAATAAAAACATGAAACACGAAAGGGCTTTACGCAGTATACGGATAACAAAACAAAGCTTGAAAACATCGTAATAAAAACATGAAACACGAAAGGGCTTTACGCAGTATACGGTTAACAAAACAAAGCTTGAAAACATCGTAATAAAAACATGAAACACGAAAGGGCTTTACGCAGTATACGGTTAACAAAACAAAGCATGAAAACATCGTAATAAAAACATGAAACACAAAAGGGCTTTATGCAGTATACGGTTAACAAAACAAAGCATGAAAACATCGTAATAAAAACATGAAACACGAAAGGGCTTTACGCAGTATACGGTTAACAAAACAAAGCAAAGCATGAAAACATCCTAATAAAAACATGAAACACGAAAGGGCTTTACGCAGTATACGGTTAACAAACCAAAGCATGAAAACATCGTAATAAAAACATGAAACACGAAAGGGCTTTACGCAGTATACGGTTAACAAAACAAAGCATGAAAACATCCTAATAAAAACACGAAACACGAAAGGGCTTTACGCAGTATACGGTTAACAAAACAAAGCTTGAAAACATCGTAATAAAAGCATGAAACACGAAAGGGCTTTACGCAGTATACGGTTAACAAAACAAAGCATGAAAACATCGTAATAAAAACACGAAGCACGAAAGGGCTTTACGCAGTATACGGTTAACAAAACAAAGCATGAAAACATCGTAATGAAAACATGAAACACGAAAGGGCTTTACGCAGTATACGGTTAACAAAACAAAGCAAAGCATGAAAACATCCTAATAAAAACATGAAACACGAAAGGGCTTTACGCAGTATACGGTTAACAAAACAAAGCATGAAAACATCGTAATAAAAACATGAAACACAAAAGGGCTTTACGCAGTATACGGTTAGCAAAACAAAGCATAAAAACATCGTAATAAAAACACGAAACACGAAAGAGCTTTACGCAGTATACGGTTAACAAAACAAAGCAAAGCATGAAAACATCCTAATAAAAACATGAAACACCAAAGGGCTTTACGCAGTATACGGTTAACAAAACAAAGCATGAAAACATCGTAATAAAAACATGAAACACGAAAGGGCTTTACGCAGTATACGGTTAACAAAACAAAGCTTGAAAACATCGTAATAAAAACATGAAACATGAAAGGGCTTTACGCAGTATACGGTTAACAAAACAAAGCTAAGCATGAAAACTTCGGAATAAAAACATGAAACACGAAAGGGCTTTACGCTGTATACGGTTAACAAAACAAAGCTTGAAAACACCGTAATAAAAACATGAAACACGAAAGGGCTTTACGCAGTATACGGTTAACAAAACAAAGCTAAACATGAAAACTTCGTAATAAAAACATGAAACACGAAAGGGCTTTACGCAGTATACGGTTAACAAAACAAAGCTTGAAAACATCGTAATAAAAACATATAAACACAACAGCGCTTTATATTTCACTGAACTATGATCATTGATATTATTCGCAGCATATGCATCGCAGAAAACAACTAAACCTAAAGCACCGTAACGTAGAAAAAGTAAACATGATAGCACGTAGCAATTCACTGCGCTATTATTATTATTATTATTATTATTATTATCATCATTATCATTATCATTATCATCATCATTATAATTATCATTATTATTATTATTGTTATTATTATTATTATTATTATTATGATTATTATTATTATTATCATTATCATTATCATCATCATTATAATTATCATTATTATTATCACTATTCTTATTAATAATATATGCCTAGCAGTATAAACCAACACACGAATGCATTGTAACGAAAAACATGCAAACACGTGGTTTTTCACAATATTATAATTTTAATACAACATAATAAAACAAAGCATTAAAACTTCAGAAGCAAAAAATTTTCAGTCCTAGTGTTTCGCTGTATTATTATAGTTGATATTTTTACGCAGTATAGCTTAGGAGAATAAAAGGAAAGATAAAAACATGATAATGAAAAGCAGGTCGTGTTTCAGTGCACTAAGAGTGTGTATCATGCAGAACACGCTTAGCAGAATAAGCAAATATACGAAGATGTAACAAGAATACGCTAGCATGAGAGCGCGTGGTCTTTTACTGTAGTTTTATCGTTACTAGTATTACGTTTTGTACAATCAATGAAAATTTCAAAACATTTTAATGAAAATTGTGCAAACATGAGAGCACGTAACACAGTAAAATTATACTCCTTTTCGTGATTGCATGTTTTTCGTTATGACACTATCATCTTTTGATTTACCCTGCTTGTCTAATAAAAAAAAATAATAAAAATAAAAATAATAATAACAATAACAACAACAATAACAATCATAATAGTAATAATGATAATAACAATAATAACAATAATAAGAACAATAATAACAACAATAATAGTAATAGTAACAGTAACAATAATAACAGTAATGATAATTGTAATAATAGTAATAATAAAATAATATTAATAATATTAACAATAACACTTACAATAATAACAATAATAATGACATCAATAATATTAACAATAATAATAGTAATAATAGCAACAACGGGTGACCCGGAAATTGCTTACACACGAACAAGTTATGTAAATAAATTGTGTTTTATTTGTGTGTTACATATATGCTTATATTACACGCAATATAGTTAAAATAATATATACAGTTTCTGGGGACAGATAGCGGGACAGAATCAAAGTTAGTGCAGCATGGTATGTAGATGTGATGTGTTGACAATATGCTAATAGAAGGAAAATGGGGCAGTGGTAGACTGTGATGTTTTCACTAGCAGTGGAAAGCGACTTAGGTTGGGTGGGTGGTAAACATAAATATCACTGATTTATGGGAACTAACAATTTTAATATTTACATACATTCAATTACTGTTTCTGCAACAAGTCATCAGCATCACTATCCGTTTCATTTTCTCTCAACATACATAGATTACAGTACACAACAACATTCATTCGTAACGTCGTAAATGTGAATCATGAAATGCCGATATTTTTTCCAAACTCTGTCGTCACTTTATTTTTCCCGCGGTCTGAAACAGGTGTCACGGATCTCTGATTAATTGCTTGCACAAGTTCATCGACTCGAGGCATTTCAATGTTTCCAAATATGTGGTATTGCCGTAGATATATCTGCAAAGTTCTTCTCTAAGAATTGCAAATCTTGATGCAATCTATTTGAAGCAAGATATTTTACAATCTTGATTACAGGGTCAGCATGCGCTGTGGTCAGAGCCACTAATTACTGTAAAACAGTATTATAACGTAGTATACTGCTGCAGTTACTATATAAAGGTTTTTGTTTACATGCGGCGCGTGCAGGTCTGTCTCTACTCGGTCCCCAAGATACTACACCTAATTATTAGATTGTATACAATTTCTTCGAATTAAGAGGTATTGCGGATTTTATCCTAGACAGGACAGTAAGTGTATTTAAATTTGGTATTTTAACGCGCTGTTATTTTAATCAAAATCGTTAGAATGATTTTTAGAACACTTTTTGAATAAAGAGTTTCAATAATGTTTTATGGAAAGTGTAGTTAAGGGGTAAATGTTCTTTTAAATGTTCGCGTGACCAACTTAAACACTGATTTTTCATTCTTGAGCCATACTGCTCTAACACAGACACACAATCACATATGCATATATATTATTTTTAACCTTTTTAGGATCAAGTGTACTCAAAACACTATTTTTTCTGAAATTTGAATATCGAATTCCTTCTCTACCTAATAGTTACGTGGTAGGATACTAAAGATAGTTTAAATTCGAAATAATTTGAACATGAAATGCTATAGCTTTCCTATAGCAGTTACACATAGTTTGAGGTAAACATCTACCATCTTTCTTTGCGAATTAGCTTCCTAATTCTACTATGTTTAGGATTGTTGAGTAGGGAAGGATTAGCAGGCTCCCTGTTGCAGAGCGCTAGACACAGATCCTTGTGTCCGTTTGTCTCAGGGAAGAGACCAGAACTGCGTCCAAATCCGGTAACGACGGCCGCACATATGAATGGGGCCCCTAACGGTTACAGTTAGAACGCCTTCGACCCGCTCCCGGACCCGAGCCTCCTGAAGGACCCCCAGAGGGATCCCAAACCCGAATCATCCTGACGTCAGCCACATATCTTTTCTCAAGCAAAATCCATCATCCAGCCGCAACCCAACGAACACTATCGTGTCCTCCTTCAATCCTGAAAGTGGCGTGCTAGGAACGGGAAATGGTATATCGGGGGATGTAACCAACCTAGCCTGGCGACCAGGGAAACCCTCAAAAGAGGTTTAGTTAGGCGGACCATGAGCCTTCCCGCTAGGTTTACAGCAGTGAGAAATGTCACACAGTGTTTACAGAAGCTGCAAAAGAAGTTGATGACCCAATTAACTACGTATTAAAAACTATACCTCTCAAAGTTTATAAATCCTAAGAAAATATAATCTGGAACTCGAATTCTCAATAGGAGGACGGCATAATACATCTGACGAGACTATTTTAAACCCGTCGTACTTGCAAATGTTGGTATCTCTGCTGTCAGATGAACGTGTTAATGAACATTATCCAATTTTTATCCGGTTTTTTTGCCTCATTTAATTAACTTTGCGGAATGAAAAGCGAAACTTTCTGGTTGTGGCAGCACGCAAATTCCGAAGCTGTCACTAATTGCACGGTGCCAAACACAGACCTAGTGCATGTCAGTTCAACTTTTCCCGTTGTTTTGTGGTGGCGCTCATTACGTTTCGCCGTGGGAAGCCCACGAGGCCCTGTCTCGGACACCTTTCTGTAAACACAGTCTCTGACAACACACAACCACAACATGTATATCACTAAATTATGCTGCAAAACATGTACCTAGCTCATGTTCCCTTACTTCTGCACACTATTCTTATTAATAGTTCAACTTTCTATACCTCAGTAGAGACATTATGTACATTGTAGTGACACAAGGTTAGGGAGAAAACCACGTCCACCAAAATGTCGACTTTTAAACTCCTTAAACTTTCTAGGCAGGGCGAGAAACAATTTAAAAAATCTGATGTGTCCATTTACATGACTTTCTTTGTAAAAAATATTATTAAAAAGTTTATGCTTCTATTAACTTCATGCTAATCCAGAAGAAAATACCAGAAATAGTCTTATTACTTGCTTCCTTGTAAGCAGAAGCGAAATAAACGAGTACGATAGGTTAAAGTGCTACTCAAAAGCTGGTTGCTATGTGAAGTTACTTTGTTTATATGGACAGGAGTTGGCAAATTTCTCTATGAGAAAAGTATGGAATCAAAAACAAAGGAATATCTAAAAAAACGATCAACTCCACAAAAAAATTGTAAATAACACAAATTGTGTGCTACATTTTTTATGTGCTAAGCTTTTCTCCATCTCTTACGGTTTAGCAGTCATGCAAAGTTCCATAAAATTCATCGACAATAAAGTAGTCTGTGCAGACTATTCCCAAACTTGCATAAAATTCATCGACAATAAAATAGTCTGTGCAGACTATTCCCAAACTTGCATAAAATTCATCGACAATAAAATAGTCTGTGCAGACTATTCCCAAACTTGCATAAAATTCATCGACAATAAAATAGTCTGTGCAGACTATTCCCAAACTTGCATAAAATTCATCGACAATAAAATAGTCTGTGCAGACTATTCCCAAACTTCCATAAAATTCATCGACAGTAAAGTAGTCTGTACAGAGGCTTCCCAAACAATTCAATATGTATATTTTATTTGTCAGGTAAATGATATCTTAATCAAAATCGTTAGAGCCATTTTTAAAAAAAGTTCCATGTGGGGGAATTTTCTTGAACATTTTCGTGTCGTATCCTTGAAAGATACCAAACCTAAATACCAACTTTGGTATTTAACGGTCGTTTCGTTTTTGAGCTATGCTGTCCACAGAACACGGACACACGGACCTTTTTTTGAAACTGTTTTTTTTTCTTCTTTTTTTTTTTTTTTTTAGGATTCAGGGGGATCCGAAACATGTATTTTCGGTGAAATCTCGGTATCGAATTTTTGGGTGGAATGAAATACCTTGTCTATAAACTATGTACATAGCACGTGTAGATAAAGTAAAATTTGAGCATCTTCTAAAGCATTAGAATTTATTTATTTCAATTTAAACGTTTCTCTTAAATCTCCCTAACAGAGCTCTAGGTCTCAAATATTTTGGATAATCTTTTACAGAAATATTCATTTAAATTGGTATTCAACATCCTTGATTATTTGGTTATCTATTCTTTGTGTTATATCTGAGCCATCTTCGATTCGTTTGACCATTGTGAAAATTACGTGCGACCGGTACTGCGTAGCTTTTGTTAAAACAGTTCACAGTCTTTTGAAATACAAAGTTGAGAGTTTGTTTTTATAGAAATTTGATGAAAATATAGATATCTATGCTTCTTGTTTATTGACTTTAAGCATGCATTTGACTCAATTGAGAGAGAAGTCCTGTATAAAACCTTAAAATGATTTACAGTGCAACCTAAGATAATAAAGCTAATAAAATGGCAATGGAAAATACAAAAGGCAAAGTGAAAGTAATGGATAAATTAAGTCCGGATTTTAATTATTACGCAAAAGCAAGAAAAGGTGATGGACCGTCTACCACTGTATTCAACCTAGACCTGCACAGAGTGGTAAAAAAAACAGATACTAAAGAAACAATATTTTTAAGTCTAGTCAGATATGTACCTATACAGATAATATATTGATTGTGGCAAGAGACAAAAAAATGTTGACTGAAGTTTGCAAAGAATTAGAAACGAGGTCTAAAGAAATAGGTTTAGAAGTAAAATGTTGAAAATGACAGCAGACAAAAGCAAAATAACAATTTCAAATCTAATAGTTGGAGACAAAACATTTGAAGGGGTACCCAGATTTACATACTTAGGATCACTTTTAATAATGATAATAATTTAAATGAGTGCATAAAAGAAAGAGTTCAAAGAGGAAATGCGGCCTATTATGGAAATTTAAATGCATTAAAAAGGTTTATTAGTACATGCACAAAATACAAGATCTATAAAACACTAATAAGACTGCTGCAGAAACCTGGACCCTAAACAATGTAGATGAAGAAATGCTACAAAGATTTGAAAGGAAAATACTTAGACGAATCTTTGGACCTATAAAGGATAAAGACCAATGGAGAATAAGATATAATTATGAGATGGAAGATATAATGAATCAACAAAATATTGTGACATTTATAAGGCACAAGGAATGAGATGGCAACAACACATAGAGAGAATGACGGAAGATAAGAGTATTGAAAGGAAGATTGTACGCTAGAAGAAAAAAAGGAAGACCAAAACAGGAAGGTTAAATGATGTAATGGAAGACCGGGGAAAGACTGGAATCAGAGGTTGGCAAAGTAAAGCAGAAGATAGAGAGAGATGTGTGCAGGAGACCAAATATGAACAAGGGCTGTAGAGCCAGAGGAGAAGAGGATTTGGTGAACATTTACCGATACATTTCACATATGCTTCAAATTGCTACAATAAGTAGTTCAGGTTTTGTTAGAGAGCTTCCTGGAGCTGATTTTTTTAAATTATTTATTAAGTTTTTATCTTAGTAAGTCATATCGGACGTTGAATGAAGTCGTTGAGTGATACTTAAGGAATTCAAGGCCCATATAGCTTAAAGGTACTAGATGTTGGTCTAATGAAGATAAGATAACTCATCCTAACGCAGATTAGAACTCGGGGCATCATGAATATGTGACAGAAACGCTACCATAAAAATCAGTTAGAAATCTTACACACGACAATTTAAAATCGGTACAAAATAACGGTAAAATAGGAACTGAAGCTTTCCTGGCTTTCATTCAAAATCTTCTCGGGCTTCTAACCAGGTAAAAACTTGGCTTGACACCAACGTTTCGAAGAAGTGCATCTTCCTCCTCTTCAGGGTGAACTGATCACTTCACCTGCAAGATTTTCAAGACACAATAATCGGCATGTCTGCAATTGCTCAAAAAGCAAATTTAACTTTTAATTTAAATTCATGCAGATGGTATAGCAAACGCAAAGCCCGTGTGCAAGCCAACGAATACGTATACTTGGTAATTGAAATTCAAAGCGAGCAGACCAACTTAAACACTTCAATAGTTGGCGCTATTAGAGCTTGGGTAGCCGCATAAAGCTTTTTTTTTAAACTTCTGTTGCGTGCTATATGCCCTTCTTGCACGCAGTTCACCCTGAAGACGAGGAAGATGCACTTCTTCGAAACGTTGGTGTTAAGCCAAGTTTTTACCTGGTTAGAAGCCCGAGAAGACTTTGAATTAAAATAAAGGTAGTTTGATAGGCAGCCTTCCAGAAAAAGTGCGAATTTTAAAATTGTAGCTGAACAGCTGGCGGCGCAGTGGCAGAGTGGTTAGACCACTCGCCTCCCACCTAGGACCGTTTCGATCCCAAGCGCCCGTATGTGGGTTCTGTGGCGTACGAAACGACGTCTAGCGGGTTTTCTTCGGGTCCTCCGGTTTACCCCGCCACTCATTCCACCATCCATTTCATATCATCCACTTCTTCACGCTCATTGAGCCTACCGAACGTTCCATGCAGTAGCGTGCCGTCGGCTCCGCGACGGGCTTCTGGCCCCTTGCACCCGCTTGTCAGTCCTAGGGGCGCCAGTCCTCAGTGCGGGCAGGGCAAGCAGACTAAGAAAACAAATTTATAAAGCTCACGAAAGACTAAAATGCAGACAAAGTGTTGTGACTGCCCTTGAACTAGCGCTACATCGAGTCCAGGCAGTGATTTTACATTGCATTTAGTACAAACAGAGTTTTCTCGTTATAGAATAGAGTTTAGAGGCGATAACAAACGTTTCCGTTACACATCATCTGCAGTCGGATCTAACTACTTCATCATCACTCCACCGGAAGCGCCTTCGTCGATTTTTGTCTAATGCTAACGAGCGTATCTACGCTTCACGGCGCATGCCTGGGCACATCACGAGCTGTCCTACTGGAAGCGAGTTCTGACTTTTCGTCGTAGAGCAAGAGGCAGTCAGTTGGAGAAACACGAGTCATCGAAGACGTTCTTGCTAACTGCCCCGTGAGACTTCAGAGCTAGCCGTGCCGTGTTGAATTTAGTGGAGCGAGTTTTTCGGTTTGTCAACATTATTATTACCTAACACGTATTGTTTTGGCTTTAACTTGGCTAAATTTCTCAACCTGCTGGCTCCCTCCTCACTAGCTTGAGACCGCCTAATCGATTTTTCTAATTGCGTGGCAAGCAGGAGCAAAATTAATTATTTTTGTGCATCTTTATATATGTGTTATTCATTGTTCAGTAAATTGGAGAGGTTTGCTTATCTTTTTTAAATTTAAAGGTTCACCTCAATTCTGGCTTTTCCTTTGTACAGATTCCCAACTTGGACCTTCCTTTACACTTGTGCTGGGCTCCAATTACTATTAGGGCCTAGCATAACAAAAATGACAGCAGATCGTGTGGAACAAGAATGATAGTAAAGCATGTGGAATTAGAGGTTAGCACAGTATGGGTGTGCCCTTTTCCTAAATTAGGATTACTCGTGCTTCTGCTCCTTGTATTGTATGACGATGGCTCTCTCGAACTTGGATTTATTACGTTTTCTATTTCAAATTAGACAGAATGCGTGAGAGGAATCCTAAACAAAATACGGAAGGTAAAATTGGTGTTATTTTTTAACTGTCTCAGAATTTAATGATTATTATGCGGAAACTAAATTTTCGTTTAATAGCATATCTGAAATGCTCATGGATACCTCCTCGCAAATTACACCAGCCTTAGTTAGCCGAATTATGGCAAGGTTGCATAATCACTATGAGCGCCTTCAGTTACTTCAGCGTTTTCAATTTGTCGTAACTATAAAAGACATTATGTTGTATTTAACTAATATTGTGTCGTTACTAGCTTCCAACACTTTTTAGAAAACACCTGATACGCAAGATACATCAGCGTCAGGACTACGGACCAAATGTCCAACATTCGGGATATTCCTTTGAGCTCAAGATGGCTTATGATACGTGTTGGCGATCAGGGATATACTCCCTCCACAACTGGAATACACGTAGACGCCTACCATTTCTCATTCAGATGTTTCTGAGAGACCGTGTTTTACGAGGAGGGTCGGTTTTTGTTTTTTTTTCGAATCTTGTTATTGTAGAGAGCGTAATACCGGAGGGCTGGGTACTTTGCGTCACGCTGTTTGCTATAGAGATTAATTCTGTATCGCAGTGTCTCGTCCTGCTTATTTGTAAGCGACTTGGCCAATTTTTGCACTTCTCAGCGCACGTCTACAGTAGTGTTTAGACAATTTCTCGTTTGGAATTGCAAAACGCTCCTCAATCGAGAAGTCACTCTGCAGTAACTTCTGCCGGCGCCGGAGGGATTGCCGCTTTATGTTCGCCACCTTCAGATTTACTTCCGTTCTAGATGAGGCTAAATCCTTTGGCTTGATCATCACATATAGAACATCTGAAAGACCGGTGTGACTAAATATTTTACTGACACTACGAGGCCATTTTTGGGAGCGAGTCGGACAACTTTGCTGCGCCTTTATCGTGCACTGATCGAATTCAAGTTTGATTATGAATGCATTGTACATTCTTCAGTGCGACCATTTGTGCTGAGAAGATTAGAGGCTCTCCATAACTAGGGCATCCGTGTGGCTGTTGGAGCTTTTCCAACTAGTCCAGTTGTTAACCTCTACACTGAATTGGCAACCCCCCTACCTGCTGGCGGGATGTCTTGATAGCGACTTAAGAGGTTGCCTGCGCATCCATCGTTTACTCCCGTTTTTAGTGTTCAACTTGAAGATCGCTATAGAAACCTCTTATATAGTGCAAGTCCTGCAGGTTTTCGTTTCCGAGCACTGCTTCGGAAGCACGATGTTGAACTTCCTAGCATGTCTCCTTGGTTATGTGTTGCATCCCACGTCGATCTCGGGATGACATCTTATGGGAAATCTGCTACGCCTTGCCCTGTATTCGTAGTTGCTGTTTTACAATGTGTATCAAATTACAGTGGCCGTATTTGTGTGTATATTGATAGTAAATACGCCGATGGGTTTGCATTTGTTACTGGGACCAAATTTTCGCGTTGCCTACAGAGCTGTATGCTATTTAGACAGCCTTTCTTTATTTATGCCGTCGAAAACTCGCTGACCACCTTATTTTGATTGACTGCCTCAGTGCCTCTCAGAGTTTTCGAGAGATATACATCTATCACCCTATCGTATTCTAGATTTTCCAGCCTCCGGGATGAATGTGGGATGTTTTACTCTACTAGACCGGTAACTATAAGGATGTATTAACAGGCATCCGCCACTGAGGAGGGTCAAATTAAGGGGAAGTGAAAAAAAGAAACTGCCAGGGACATTTCAGAAGATAATTATTCAATCATCACCATCCCTGCCAAAGAAAACATTTGAGATAGTAAAAATAAGTATTTGCTTTGTTAAACAAATTGGAGCACTATCTGGAAATAAACCGAAAATGAAAAACTGAAAATGGAAACTAATATTTAAAAAGAATTATAGGACAAGAAGAGACAATTTCTTGCAGATAAGAGTCTGCACAGATACCGGTAACCCCATTTAGTTTCTGAAAGCTGATGAAGTAAATGGACACTCAGTTTTTATATCTCCATTTGAATGTGCAGAGGAAATAAATCCAAAACTACTGCCTAAATATGTTTGACACCTTCTGAAGAGAAAATAAAGATCACAGGCCTAATACAGCGGGAAACATATTAAAATGTATATAACAATAGAAATTATCTATCATTAATTATGATACCACTGCGAAACACACAACAAAATCTTCAAGTGAACTTATACCCACAACATTTGGAGACATATAAATAAGAGGATTTCATGTTTAGATTTAAGATTGGACCGTTACTGAAATATCAGCAATGTGCAGGAATCCTTAATTGAGATTGCAAGGTTTCATATTGGTTTCTAGTTCTCAATGTAAAAAGTTTCATATTAATAGCAAAGTATCTTAAATACCGCCATGATGATAATGATGATTGATGTTAAAGGGCGCTCAAATACTTGGTCATTATCATCCTTATAAAACAAATCATGCCGAAAGATAAATATAAATAATAACGGAAGTCAGATATAAATGCAGTATATAAAAGTAATAGTGGGAAAATATAAGAATAGTTGTACAAAATGGTAAAACTAAATCCTGGTAAAGTTATCCTTGATTAAAATTTAAAACCCTTATGTACCGCTCGCGCACGCCTAGATATTCATGATAGAGGAGCACATGATCTTCTCTACATACCGCTCGCGCACGCCTAGATATTCATGATAGAGGAGCACATGATCTTCTCTACATACCGCAATTCATTAAAACATCTGGTAAAATGAGTACAATCAAATAAGAATGGGGAAAGAGTGTATAAGATATTTAGTGATATAAAAGAAAGGATCACAAAGCGAACAAAACTATTAATATACTATTTGCCAGGACAAGGGCCACCTAGAACAAAAGGATTACACACATAGGACATCACGTGTCGCGCAACGGTTTAACACGTTAATATATACAGCAAACTTGCAGTACTGACACAATGTTTCTACTCAGCTAACCATCTTAGTATCCATAGATGATAATTATACTAAATCAGAATTGTGCAATAGTTAAATATATAATAGACCTCTTTGGTCCATCAGGGGGAAAGAAAGTTGGTAGGAAGAACCAGAATAAATTCGAAGAGATGACCAACTGAATACTGTATATGCAACAGAGAAGAGGTAACGTGTCCGCTTCACATTCAAAAGGTCGTGAGTTCCAATCTCTCCTAGGGTGAGTTGCTCGGATAGGGTATATTTTTGGGAGTTTCCCTTATCCTGAGAAGACGAATGTCGAGTAACTTTAAGCTCCATGGGCCCCGAGATCATTTAGACATCATTTCACACATTTCATTCATCGTCCGATATGACCAACCAGGTTAAAGGACGTTAAGCTACAAGAAGAGAGAGAGAGAGAGAAAAGAACAGGGAGGAAATTCATATGTTGAAGTTTATAGCTTGGGTGACATTAATGTGAATTATAGTGTTAATCTAAATATAAATACATTATAAACAGATTCAGTTATACAAATAGATTGGGAGCAATTGCGAAAAATAGTAAGTAAGGAGATTATAAAAGTTAGAATAAAACGTGGTGTAGCCAGACTGCATGAGGTAATTAAATGTAGTGCAGGTATTACATTTCAATTCTCTCAGAACGAAAAAAAAATGGATATATTGTATTCACATGCCTTTCTAAATATTTGTGTAAAAAAAAGCTGTTTACTTCGTAATCAAGATAAACATGAGCAGAAATGCAAATAAACTTGTTTCTTTGCAAGTAGGGGGCAAATAAGGGAACAAACCAGGCTAAAACGATAGTCGAATCTCTTGAAACCTGGATCCTATGGGATTCAAATGTGTTTCTTTGCGTGGCCAGGAGTTGACAAGTTCCCGTATCAGAAAGTTTTAACTATTTTAAAACAACTTGTTTCTTTGCAAGTAGGGGGCAAATAAGGGAACAAACCAGGCTAAAACGATAGTCGAATCTCTTGAAACCTGGATCCTATGGGATTCAAATGTGTTTCTTTGCGTGGCCAGGAGTTGACAAGTTTCCGTATCAGAAAGTTTTAACTATTTTAAAACAACTTGTTTCTTTGCAAGTAGGGGGCAAATAAGGGAACAAACCAGGCTAAAACGATAGTCGAATCTTTTAAAACCTGGATCCTATGGGATTCAAATGTGTTTCTTTGCGTGGCCAGGAGTTGACAAGTTCCCGTATCAGAAAGTTTTAAGTATTTTAAAACTGAAACCAATAACATGCAACGTCTGGGAAACGATCAACCCCACAAAAATGTATATGACATAAATTGTGTGTTTTAACGAGATCTACAATTTTTGTATTGGAAGTTCTATCTATCTTTTACAATTTACCTTTATACAAAATACAGGAAAATTCATTCAGAGCAAACAAGTCTTCAGTGGCTATTCACAGAAAATTAAATATATACACTTATTTGCCGTGTAAATCTCTTTAAATGCGGTATTTTAATCAAAATCGCTAGAGTTATTTTTGAGAAAATCAAAACATTTAAATCTTTTTCCTTGTAAAGTGTCACATCCTTTGAAGATACTGAAATGAAATACCAAGTCTGATATTTAACGGACTTTTCCTTTGAGCTACACGCACGCGCACGCGCGCGCTCACACACAAAGTATTTTTCTGTTTTTTTACTTTCTTTTTCTGAACCTTTTTATTCATTGGAATTATATTAGAGTTTTCCGTATTTATTATTAGATTAAGGAGATTTAGGTGAAAAGTGCACACAGAAATGCACACGCGCTCATTTTTCTAAAACTACCCTTTTTGGATAAATACATATATATATATGGGTGTATACATATATTTGCGGTGAAATCTCGGTATTGAACTTTTGGGCGCAATACAATACCTTCTCTATACACTATGTACATAGGAAGAAGTACAGTGAGTGAAGTAAAACTACAAATTTAGTGCGAGAAACAGAAAAGAAGAGGAAATGCTATTCGAAAAGTATAAAGTTGTAGTTAGGTGAAAATAATTCAAATGTTGATAATAGAGAAAACGAACAAGTCGAAACAGTATGCTGACTTTATTGAGTAGAAATAATCACTGGATTAAATGAAATAAAATTTGTGGATAAAATGTAAATACACTAGGAAGACTAAGTTGAAATACAATTATATTAAAGTAATGAAAATTAATTATGTTAAAAAAATAAAAAATATGTAAATTATTATATAGTTTGTTGTAAGAAATAAACTGATTAACACTTACAGTAGTTTATAGATAAATAAAGTGTATGGTTAAACAAATAAATATATACATTAATTAATGTATGAATAAAATAATAATAATAATAATAATAATAATAACAATAAAGTAAAATATTGACTGGAAATTAAAAATTCACAGAAATTAGTTTAAAGATTAAAGTGAAGTAAAAGAGAAGATGAGCGGATTAAGGCGATAATAAAGAGTTGAGTAACACTGACTACAGAACAATAAAAACAAATTATATTGTGTTAACTAAAACAATCAAATGCGGGCAAATAATTTAAATTGGATTTTTTACTTGAAAGTAAGTCATAGTAAATTAATACAATTAATTTTTAATAAAAACAATTTATGGGAAAGTAAAATAACCTAAAAGCAATAAATTGTATCTGTGGATATATAGTGTAAAAATTAAATTAATATAGCAGTTTAAGATATATTTATACTGGTTGCCAGATAGGCATTACTGGCTGGTTCCATCTGTGTAATGGCTTCCATTCAGCTGGGAAGCGAGTAAAACGGGTAGATCTACCCTGAGAGAGCACAACATTTTTATTTCTTGTTTATCTTAGTTATACGGCAAATGTGAATAATAATAATGCAAGTTTTCTATTCTTTTGGGGGGAAGGGGACATGGAAATGACTTTGCAATGGACGACCCGCTATAAAATGAGGTACCAGGATGGAATATTGCAGGTTTATTAATTTAAATATTCAATTTTTATTTATCCTATATTGACAGCATGATGTGAACTAAGACACGTATTGCCAACTGCTAGCCAGAGTTCGAATGAAGTTTTTGTGTGCCACTTTAACAATATAAGATTTGTTGTAGCTGAGGCTCCCATAGCAATAGCGACCATTGGATGTTCACTAGCTTGCAAATGTGCAAGGAAAGAAGCAGCAACCCACACCCACATCGTTGCATGTGATTGTGGATCATCTTAGACTTTTTCTGCGGGTCACGGTGCACATTTCAAGGTTAAGCTTGCGATCATAAAATCAATATTCTTAAACGTATTACTTCAGAGCGCAACTTTTGAGACACGCGGTCATTTCGACATGTACAGGTAAACGTAAGCTTCTCGCCAACACTGTGCTATAAAACGCAGAGGACCTTACAGTGAACATTGTGTGCTCCTGGATGGAAAGGGAAATTTTTCCTTTAGAAAACAAATAGAATTTTAATATAATATTGGGACAGTTTGTTGTAACGTTACGCTATTAAATACTATCTGTACTTATTTAAAGATTTTCATGAATTGTATAGCTAACGAGAGTCAAAAGACGCAAAAAGAAAATGGCACAACATGATACACATTCAGACTGATGACAAGTTTGCCGGTCCCCATAGCCGCGCTCGCCTTGGTGCTTCGTAGCGCTGGGGATCGTGGGTTCGAGTCCCGCCTTGGGCATGGGTGTTATATGTTTGTGTTTATGTGTGTGTTGTAACAGTAATAACATAGAAAAACAAGGTAAAAAGAAGAAAAAAAAAGTAAATAAAACTAGGGTATACAGTACCGTATTTAAAAAAAAAGAAAAAAAGGTTAGTGTTGTATAGGAACTCCGACTGGTCCCAAGTGACCACTTCTCCATACACATTTCTCTTGTTTCATAAGCGGTCCAACGTTTTTTGATGGACTGTGTGTCTATTATTGGGTGGTTAGTGTTGTATAGGAACTCCGACTGCTCCCAAGTGACCACTTCTCCATACACATTTCTCTTGTTTCATAAGCGGTCCAACGTTTTTTGATGGACTGTGTGTCTATTATCAGGTGGTTCATTACGTCGATAGATTTGAGTGTCTTTTACACAAGTAATGCATAAACAAATGTTATGATATAGCTACATTGAAAACTATGCTGCGAATTACTATTGAAGGACATATTTCAATATAATTTTGTTCTAATTCACTAAAAGGACATTTGAAGTTTATATGCCTACATTTTGATATACTTTTACACATATTTTAAAACCAGAATTGAGGCTCGGAAATACTAACTTAGAGGTATTAGAAGTCATTGTTTATTATAATTTGAATACCCAAACATGTTGATCTACTCACTTAGCTATTTAAAACAGGTTCATATACCCACTTAGCTATTTAAAACATGTTGATATACCCACTTAGCTTTTTAAACCATGTTGATATACCCACTTAGCTATTTAAAACATGTTGATATACCCACTTAGTTATTTAAAACATGTTGATATACCCACCTAGCTTTTTAAAACATGTTGATATACCCACTTAGTTATTTAAAACATGCTGATATACCCACTTGGTTATTTAAAACATGTTTATATACCCACTTAGTTATTTAAAACAAGTTGATATACCCACTTAGTTATTTAAAACATGTTGATATACCCAATTAGTTATTTAAAACAAGTTGATATACCCACTAGTTATTTAAAACATGTTGATATACCCACTTAGTTATTTAAAACATGCTGATATACCCACTTGGTTATTTAAAACATGTTTATATACCCACTTAGTTATTTAAAACAAGTTGATATACCCACTTAGTTATTTAAAACATGTAATTTAAAACAAGTTGATGTACCCACTAGTTATTTAAAACATGTTGATATACCCACTTAGTTATTTTAAACAAGATGATATAACCACTCAGCTATTTAAAACAAGTGTATATACCCACTTAGTTATTTAAAACATGTTGATATACCCACTTAGTTATTTAAAACAAGATGATATACCCACTTAGCTCTATGAAACATGTTGATATACCCACTTAGTTATTTAAAACAAGATGATATACCCACTTAGCTGTATAAAACATGTTGAAATACCCACTTAGTTATTTAAACATGTTAATATACCCACTTAGTTATTTAAAACAAGATGATATACCCACTTAGCTGTACAAAACATGTTGATATACCCACTTAGTTATTTAAAACAAGATGATATACCCACTTATCTATATAAAACATATTGATATATCCACTTAGTTATTTAAAACAAGATGATATACCCACTTAGCTATATAAAACATGTTGATATATCCACTTAGTTATTTAAAACATGTTGATATACTCACTTAGTTATTTAAAGCATGTTGATATACCCACTTAGCTTTTTAAAACATGTTGATAAACCCACTTAGCTTTTTAACACATGTTTATATACCCACTTAGATTTTAAAGCATGTTGATATACCCACTTAGCTTTTAAAACATGTTGATATACCCACTTAGCTTTTAAAACATGTTGATATACCCACTTAGCTTTTAAAACATGTTGATATACCCACTTAGCTTTTAAAACATGTTGATAAACCCACTTAGCCTTTTAAAACATGTTGATATACCCACTTAGCCTTTTAAAACATGTTGACATACCCATTTAGCTATTTAAAACATAGATACTTAAAAGAAACAAGTACAGACAACCGATGCATTGCACATAAAATACATAACTACATTACAGCATGTGATGTTTGCCGAAAAATTCTGTTTAATGTGAGCGATTCTACAGCCTATAAGATATACTTGTAGATGCATCTATATGTGAATTGCCTCTCAGTTTGTAAAGATTTTTATTTTTTACTGTTTTTAATCTCTGTATCCTCAAATGCTCATCATTCGGAAACAGAACTCATGGATTACGGTGCTATTTTTACTTTCTTTACACGTATTATGTACATGGTGTGTTGAGAAAGAATTGCACTGCACCCAAAATTTCGATATCGAGATTTCACCGCAAATAAATGTTTTAGGGTACCCTATATCCAAAAAAAAGCATTTTCACAAAAAGGTCCAGGTGTGTGTGTGTGTGTGTGTGTATGTGTGTGTGTGTGTGTGTTTGTGTGTGTGTCCATGTGTCTGTGAACACGATAACTCAAAAACGAAAAGTCGATAAAATACCAGATTTGGTATTTGAGTTTAGTATCTTCCAGGGATGCAACACGGAGATGCTTTAGAAAAAATCTCCCCCCAACTACCCTTTACGTGGAACTTTTTTTCGAAAACTTTGATTTTCTAAAAAATGGCTCTAACGATTTTGATAAAAGTATCGTATATTAAAGATATTTACCTGAAAAATAATATGCATATCTTGAATTTTCTGGGAATAGTCTCTGAAGACTACTTTATTCTGGTTGAATTTTACGAAATTTTGCATAACTTCTAAACCGTAAGAGATGGACAGAATCTTAGTACACAGAAATGTAGAGCACTTTAAAACACACAAATTATGTTACATGTATTTTTTTCGTGGAGTTGATTGTTTTTGACATATTCCTTGTTTTTGGTTTCGGCTTTAAAAACTTATACTTGTCTCACGCAGGAATTTGTCAACTGTCCATACAAACAAAGGAACTTCAGTCACATAGCAACCAGCTTTCGACCATCACTTTAACCTATGGCACTCCCTTATTTCACTTCTACTTACAAGGAAGCAAGTAATACGACTATTTCTCATATTTTTTTTCGATTAGCATGAAGTAAATAGAACAATAAGCTTATTAAGAAAACTTTGTTGCAGGGATGTAGAGAAAGTTATGTGAATGGAACACATCAGATTTTTATAATTTCTGTTGCAGTTTGATAGAAATGCTTAAAAAGCATGTTGAAACACGCTAAACATCAACTAGAAGTTAATTATCTTAAATAATTCACCAAGCACGCTGAATTTTCATTAAATTCCTCTTTCTAGCACACATAGCTTACAGAGCGAGGTAATTTCATTTCCGTGAAATTAGTGCTCAGGTAATGTTGGTTACAAGCTCGTAACTTAATGGCTAATGCAATGTTGCTAGAGAGCAATGTTTCTCAATAGTCCAAAATGCAGGTGCTAATTTTCTGTTCCATGTTTGCCCCATAGGGGGGCTCCTTTCCATCTTCATTAATGCCTTGGCAGACCAAGTGTGTAGATTTAATGATAACTTTACCTTACAGACTACGTGCATATTACTTCTGGAAATGTTTCCGATGTAAATCATACTTTTCAAGTATATAACGGTTCTTCATATTTAAGGACATTGGGATGGAAGTTGTTGTAACATCTAAAGGGCAGGCTTTAATTGAAAGCTTGTTAAAACCCGCGCAGTGGCCCACTCCACCAATTTATTCACATTTTTATGCTTCAAACGAATCGATTGAGTTTTGCAGAATCGAAGAGACAAAACATTAAAATGTGGTAGATTGTACAGCAATACAAGAACCCGAGATTAAAAATAAAAATACTTAAACATGAAACTACTTACTCCATGGCACGACAGCTCACGGGGAACCTTGGCCTACCGCCCAGCCGCTGCGTCCCCCATCTCGGTCCACTACAGATGGGGTGCAGTATTGGAGGGGAGGCGTGGTCAGCGCCTCGAGTCCCTCCCGGCCGGTTAATGCGGTCCTCATGACCTGGAGCCGCTACTTCTCCATCAAGTAGCTCCTCAATTGGCCCCCCAGGGACCTAACGAGGCTGAGTGCACCCCGGGAAACATGAAACTAACACGGTTTAAGTAGAACATTGTGATGGATTAATATGATCGCTGATACTAAAGCAAATCTGTAACTAATGGATTCAAATTGTTTATTGGTGATACAGGAATTAAAAGCAAGATTTTCATCTGTAAGCAGAATAGTTGAACGTGCGGCATACCCTAATTGTTACACCTTTCTTTAATATATGAAGCGAGATTATCGATAATGAACTAAATTATTTTTACCATGTATGGTAATTTTCTCGCAGTAGTTTGCTTTTAGCATATTGATGACAAGAATACTTAGGGAAAAAAAAAACACATTATACAGGGTGTTAATGAACTATGCTGAAATATTTTCACAGAATATGTAGATTACTTAAATAAGTAAGTTGAGATAGGAGACTTATAGCCTGTTTATAGACATTTCGGAGTAACGTCTATAAGTTTCTGAAGTGCCAGTACGCCACATATCGCGATAGAAAAAAATAACAATAAAAAACATTTACTCTATGACAGGAATCCAACCCATTATCTTTTGAATAGTAGCTTCCCGCGTTACGCATTAAGCCACCAGAGCAGTTGAAAAAACACCTCCAGCGTAGGCTACATAACTCAATAGCGTAGTTAATGAATGCTCAGTGTCGCACTGTCAAGTGATTAGTTCCAGACTTTACAGTTTTTTGCGACATTAAATCTTGAGAACGCTAGTTACGAGCTCCTAAAAATCGATATTTGTATACTCGGGCAGGAGTTTTAAGGACATTGTAAGCCATTTTTTCAAGCTACTTTGCTTGAACACCGACTTATCAGCACCTGATACCCACACGTTTAACGTTATGTTTATCCGGGGACCATGCATTGCCGATCTCAAATTACTTATGTCAGTCACGTGCACAATCTCGCAAATTATTTCGGTGTAGTTCATTAACATCCTGTATATAAAAAGGCAATGAGAATAACTCAGCTTGTTCCTTTCATACAACTATATTTGGAATGCTATTAATTTGTGGTGTTTACAAATAACTTTATTGTTTTTACACTAACGCAGAGTGTAGTTTTCCCAGAATGTTGAAGATACTCAATTTGTGGCTTTATCTTCAAAATATGCTATCACTGATGAATTATTTAAATACAGACTGAACGTTTTCTAGGTTGTAATGTTGCACAAACCTGATAATATATTTATTACTAATTTCTGTGTTTGTTTTTATTTTGTCACAGATTTGGTATTATCATCTCTTCAGATCGTAACAATTCACCTGTTTCTTGTGACCACTACGTTCATATTACTTGGATTCCGCCCTTGGCCAGATCACTTTACAGAGAGACACCTTGCAGTTCTTACCCAATAGATGAACTGTACCATCGGCAGGAACGGATTAGATGAAGAAAACGGGCCGCAGGACAGGTCGGCGCAGTCAATAGCGACGCGCACAATTCCCTTCCGGTCATAGGAGTGTCGCTCAGAGGCGTTCCTGCTGCGAGAAGTAGTCCCAATATTAGAGACTTAGAGCGATGACATCAGGTAGCCCCGAGAAGTTGTCCCAATATTAGAGACTTAAAGCCATGACATCAGGTAGCCCCGAGAAGTTGTCCCAATATTAGAGACTTAGAGCGATGACATCTGGTAGCCCCGAGAAGTTGTCCCAATATTAGAGACTTAAAGCGCTGACATCAGGTACCCCCGAGAAGTTGTCCCAATATTAGAGACTTAAAGCGCTGACATCTGGTAGACCCGAGAAGTTGTCCCAATATTAGAGACTTAAAGCGCTGACATCAGGTAGCCCCGAGAAGTTGTCCCAATATTAGAGACTTAAAGCGCTGACATTTGGTAGCCCCGAGAAGTTGTCCCAATATTAGAGACCGCCTGCGATGCCATTAGTAGTTAAAGCGGGCGTTAAACACTACCAAAAAAAAAAAAAAAAACAATATTAGAGACTTAAAGCGCTGACATCAGGTAGCCCCGAGAAGTTGTCCCAACATTGGAGACTTAGCGCGCTGACATCTGGTAGCCCCGAGAAGTTGTAGCAACATTAGAGACTTAAAGCGCTGACATATTGTAGACCCGAGAAGTTGTCCCAACGTTGGAGACTTAAAGCGCTGACATCTGGTAGACCCGAGAAGTTGTCCCAACATTAGAGACTTAGCGCGCTGACATCTGGTAGCCCCAAGAAGTTGTCCCAATATTAGAGACTTAAAGCGCTGACATGTGGTAGACCCGAGAAGTTGTCCCAACATTGGAGACTTAAAGAGCTGGCATCTGGTAGACCCGAGAAGTTGTCCAAACATTGGAGACTTAGCGCGCTGACATCTGGTAGCCCCGAGAAGTTGTCCCAATATTAGAGACTTAAAGCGCTGACATCTGGTAGCCCTGAAAAGCTGTCCCAATATTGGAAACTTAAAGCGCTGACATCTGGTAGACCCGAGAAGTTGTCCCAACATTATAGACTTAAAGCGATGACATGTGGTAGACCCGAGAAGTTGTCCCAGTATTAGCGACTGAAAGCGCTGACATCTGGTAGACCCCGAAAAGTTGTCCCAACATTAGAGACTTAAAGCGCTGACATCTGGTAGACCCGAGAAGTTGTCCCAACATTAGAGACTTAAAGCGCTGACATCAGGTAGCCCCGAGAAGTTGTCCCAACATTGGAGACTTAGCGCGCTGACATCTGGTAGCCCCAAGAAGTTGTCCCAACATTGGAGACTTAACGCGCTTACATCTGGTAGACCCGAGAAGTTGTCCCAACATTAGAGACTTAAAGCGCTGACATGTTGTAGACCCGAGAAGTTGTCCTAACATTGGAGACTTAAAGCGCTGACAACTGGTAGAACCGAGAAGTTGTCCCAACATTAGAGACTTAGCGCGCTGACATCTGGTAGCCCCAAGAAGTTGTCCCAATATTAGAGACTTAAAGCGCTGACATATGGTAGACCCGAGAAGTTGTCCCAACATTAGAGACTTAAAGCGCTGACATGTTGTAGACCCGAGAAGTTGTCCCAACATTAGAGACTTAAAGCGCTGACATGTTGTAGACCCGAGAAGTTGTCCCAACATTGGAGACTTAAAGCGCTGACATCTGGTAGACCCGAGAAGTTGTCCCAACATTAGAGACTTAGCGCGCTGACATCTGGTAGCCCCGAGAAGTTGTCCCAATATTAGTGACTTAAAGCGCTGACATGTGGTAGACCCGAGAAGTTGTCCCAACATTATAGACTTAAAGCGCTGACATGTGGTAGACCCGAGAAGTTGTCCCAGTATTAGCGACTGAAAGCGATGACATCTGGTAGACCCGAGAAGTTGTCCCAACATTAGAGACTTAAAGCGCTGACATCAGGTAGCCCCGAGAAGTTGTCCCAACATTAGAGACTTAAAGCGATGACATCTGGTAGACACGAGAAGTTGTCCCAATATTAGAGACTTAAAGCGCTGACATCTGGTAGACCCGAGAAGTTGTCCCAATATTAGAGACTTAAAGCGCTGACATCTGGTAGACCTGAGAAGTTGTCCCAACATTAGAGACTTAAAGCGCTGACATCTGGTAGACCCGAGAAGTTGTCCCAACATTAGAGACTTAAAGCGATGACATCTGGTAGACACGAGAAGTTGCCCCAATATTAGAGACTTAAAGCGCTGACATCTGGTAGACCCGAGAAGTTGTCCCAACATTAGAGACTTAAAGCGCTGACATCTGGTAGACCTGAGAAGTTGTCCCAACATTAGAGACTTAAAGCGATGACATCTGGTAGACTCGAGAAGTTCCCAACATGAGAGAGTTGAAGCGATGACATCTGGTAGACCCGAGAAGTTGTGCCAATATTAGAGACTTAAAGCGCTGACATCTGGTAGACCCGAGAAGTTCCCAATATTAGAGATATAAGGCGCTGACATCTGGTAGCCCCGAGATGTTGTCCCAACATTAGAGATTTAAAGCGCTGACATCTGGTAGACCCGAGAAGTTGTCCCAACTTTTGAGATTTAACGCGTTGACATCTGGTGGACCCGAGAAGCCTTTATCGGTATCTATCCGGTCCCGGAGTCAACCTGAAACATTAAATATGAAAATGAACTGAACAGAATCTGACGAGAGAGAAAAACCTTAGCAGAATACACCATTTCAGCCTTCGAGTTGCCAAGCAGGAAAAAACGCTGTGTCCAGAGTGGGTATGGAACGCCGGACTTCCAGAATGTGAGCATCACAGGTTGCCCTTGAGCGTTCTCGCCCGGTTTTATCACCCTAGATCAGTAATAACAATCTCTTTTCATCTTCCAGGAAATCATAGCCGATAGTAAATCCTGTAGAGCTATTATTTGATACCAATCAATGGCGTAATTTTCTTCTTTAAATTAATATTCTTTAGGTCAGTTTTACCTTCGCATATTTATATTTTTATAGTAACAGTAGAATGAGTTACATAAAGTAGTCCAAAAATAGAATATGATTATTATGGCATTTTTGAAATCAAGCCACTGTGAGCTGTAAATCTATAAAACTATTAAATGTGTTATTGGGAAAAAATTAAATTTCTGGACCTGGTTTAGGACAATGCTCATTATAGTGGAACCATTTATGTATAACAATATGAAGAATACACGAAATGGTGTTGAGTGGCGATTTAGAATTTAAAGTTTTACTGTTTAGAGCACGTAAATTTCATTAGGTATCATCTAAATTCATTTCTTTCCTACTAATCAAATTAAACTGAAGACATGCTCTAATTGTTGGCATTAGAGAATGTTTCTATCAATGGCAGAAAACCAAAGTGTCTCTAAACATTAAAGATATATTTCAGCTGAATGTAAAGACGTCTATAAAAGTAGCTACAGACAGAGAGAGAACTTTGTCAGACTCTGATGTGTTTGCTTCCTAATGACTCAGATGATGGCAGTATTGATGTTCCGACATACATTGTGCTTTCACAATACTATATTGTTACGAAGTTCAATACAAACGTTTTTCCCTCCATGCACTACAATAGGAAGTTATTACCGCAACCAGCGCCTGCAGCTCACACTGCATATCCCTGCTGTATCAGTAAGCCTCAGCAACACATACTCCATCTTGTGTACTATGCTCACTTGGCGTCTGAGCTAAATACTAAGCTTGGGACCATTATTTGTTAGTGTAATGCATATTTTGTGTGCTTTGTTAACATATTGAACCGCTATTAGATATCAATCCTGCAGTTGTTTTTAAGTTGTCATTGCTTGATTCAGTGGTAGGCTGATGGAAATGGAGAAGAGCTTATATTCCTATAATCATGCCTAAAGTAAAAGTGAGCAGCTTCAAAATAAAAGATTTTGAAGACTAAAATAATTAATATTATATTATGTGCTCCATTTAATGTGTACTATTGTGGTACATTTTATTTGCGAGAACACGAGTAGCGAGAGCTGCCTATTGCTGGGCTCTCGCTTGGAAAGGAGTGAAGGTTGCCTTGAAGTAGCGAGAGCTGTATATTGCTCTGCTCTCGCGGGGACACGAGTGATAGTAACATTGTCTTGAGGTAACGAGAGCAGTACATTGCTCTTTTATCGCGGGCACACGAGTGAGGGTAGTCTTGTCTTGAAGTACCGAGAGCTGAGTATTGCTGGGCTCTCGCGTGGACACGAGTGAGGGTAGTCTGGTCTTGAAGTAACGAGAGCTGTTTATTGCTGATATTCCTAGTGGACACGAGTGAGAGAGGTATTCTCTTGAAGTAGCGAGAGCTGTCTATTGCTGGCCTCTCGCGTGGACACGAGTGAGGGTAGTCTTGTCTTGAAGTAGCGAGTGCTGAGTATTGCTGGGCACTCGCGTGGACACGAGTGAGGGTAGTCTTGTCTTGAAGTAGCGAGTGCTGAGTATTGCTGGGCACTCGCGTGGACACGAGTGAGGGTAGTCTTGTCTTGAAGTAGCGAGTGCTGAGTATTGCTGGGCACTCGCGTGGACACGAGTGAGGGTAGTCTGGTCTTGAAGTAGCGAGAGCTGAGTATTGCTGGGCACTCGCGTGGACACGAGTGAGGGTAGTCTTGTCTTGAAGTAGCGAGTGCTGAGTATTGCTGGGCACTCGCGTGCACACGAGTGAGGGTAGTCATGTCTTCAAGTAGCGAGAGCTGCCTATTGCTGGTATTCCTAGTGGACACGAGTGAGGGTAGTCATGTCTTCAAGTAGCGAGAGCTGCCTATTGCTGGTATTCCTAGTGGACACGAGTGAGTGAGGTATTGCCTAGAAGTAGCGAGAGCTGTCTATTGCTGGCCTCTCGCGTGGACACAAGTAAGAGTAGTCTGGTCTTGAAGTAGCTAGAGATGTCTATTGCTGGTATCTCGCTTGGAAACGAGTGAGAGAAGTATTGTCCTGAAGTAGCGAGAGCTGAGTGTTGCTGGGCTCTCGCGTAGTCACGAGTGAGAGAAGTATTGTCTTGAAGTAGCGAGAGCTGTGTATTGCTAGGTTCTCGCGTGGATAGGAGTGAGAGTAGTCTTGAAGTAGCGAGAGATGTCTTTTGCTGGACTCTCGCGGGTACTCATGTGAGAGTAGTCTTAACTTGAAGTAGCGAGAGCGGTCTATTGCTGGGATCTCGGGGGGCCACGAATGAGAGTAGTCTTATCTTGAAGTAGCGAGAGCTGTCTATTGGTGGACTCTCGCGGGGAAACAAGTGAGAGTAGATTTGTAGTATTGTCTTGTAGTAGCGAACGCTGCCTATTCTTGGGCTCTCGCTTCGACACGAGTGAGAGTAGTCTTGAAGTAGCGAGAGATGTCTATTGCTCTGCTCTCGCGTGGACACTATTGAGAGTAGCCCTGAAGTAGCAAGAGCTGTCTATTGCTGACCTCTGGAATGGACACGAGTGCGAGTAGTGTTGATAGAAGTAGCGAGAGCGGTCTATTGTGGGTCTCTCGCTGAGACACGTGTGAGAGTAGTATTGCCTTGAAGAAGCGAGAGCTATCTAGTGCTGGGCTCTCGCGCGCACACGAGTAGAGCAGTCATTAAGTAGCGAGAGCTGTCAATTGCTGGGCAATCGCTGATCACGAGTGAGGGTAGTCTTGACTTGAAGTAGACCGATATGTATATTTCTGGAATCTGGCGGGGACACGAGTGAAAATAGTGTTATCTTGAAGTAGCAAGAGCCGTTTATATTCGGGATATCACGAGGACACTAGTGAAAGTAGTCTTGTCTTGAAGTAGCGAGAGCTGTGTCTCGCTGGGACACGATTGAGAGATGTGTAGTCTTGAATTAGTGAGAGCTATATATTGCAGAGCTCTCGATGGACACGAGTGGAATTACTCTTGAAGTATCGAGAGCTGTCTATTGCTGGACTCTCCTGGGACACGAGTGTGAGTGAACTTGTCTTGAAGTACCTTTAGCTGACAATAATAGTGCTCTCGCGGGGACACCAGTGAGAATAGTCTTGTCTCTAAGTAGCGTGAGTTGTCTGTTGCTGGACTGAGGCGGGGATACGATTGAGAGTTGCCTTGTACATAAGTAGCGAGAATTGTCTATATCTGCGCTGTCGCTTGGACATGAGTGAGGGTAATTTTGCCATGCGGTAGTGATCTGTTGTTGAACACTTGCAGGGACACGAGTGAGTGCAGTGTTGTCTTGAAGTAGCGAGAGATGTCTATTGCTAGGCTCTCACTTGGACGCGAATGAATGTAGTGTAGTCTTGAAGTAGCGAGAGATGTCTATTGCTAGGCTCTCACTTGGACGCGAGTGAGTGTAGTGTTGTCTTGAAGTAGCGAGAGATGTCTATTGCTAGGCTCTCACTTGGACGCGACTGAGTGTAGTGTTGTCTTGAAGTAGCGCGAGATGTCTATTGCTAGGCTCTCACTTGGACGAGAGTGAATGTAGTGTTGTCATGAAGTAGCGTGAGATGTCTATTCCTAGGCTCTCACTTGGACGCGAGTAAGTGTAGTGTTGTCTTGAAGTAGCGCGAGATGTCTATTGCTAGGCTCTCACTTGGACGCGACTGAGTGTAGTGTTGTCTTGAAGTAGCGCGAGATGTCTATTGCTAGGCTCTCACTTGGACGAGAGTGAATGTAGTGTTGTCATGAAGTAGCGTGAGATGTCTATTCCTAGGCTCTCACTTGGACGCGAGTAAGTGTAGTGTTGTCTTGAAGTAGTGAGGGATGTCTATTTCTGGGCTCTCACTTGGAGGCGAGTGAGTGTACTGTTGTCTTGATGTAACGAGAATTGTCTATTGCTGGACTCTCGATTGGACGCGAGTGAGTTTAGTGTTATCTTGAAGTAGCGAGAGCTGTGTATTGGTGGACTCTCGCTGGATGCGAGTGAGAGTAGTCTTGAAGTACCGGGTACTGTTTATTGCTGGGCTCTCACGGGTACACGTGTGAGAGTAGTCTTAAAGTAGCGAGAGCTGTCTATTGTTGGGCTATCGCTTGGATGCAACCAAGTGTACTGCTGTCTTGATGTAGTGAAAGTTGTCTATTGCTGGGCTCTCGCTTGGACGCGAGTGAGTTTAGTGCTGTCTTGAAGTAGCGAGAGCTGTTTATTGCTGGGCTCTCGCTTGGACGCGAGTGAGTTTAGTGCTGTCTTGAAGTAGCGAGAGTTGTCTATTGCTGGGCTCTCGCTGGATGCGAGTGAGTTTAGTGCTGTCTTGAAGTAGCGAGAGCTGTCTATTGCTGGGCTCTCGCTTGGACGCGAGTGAGTTTAGTGCTGTCTTGAAGTAGCGAGAGCTGTCTATTGCTGGGCTCTCGCTTGGACGCGAGTAAGTTTAGTGCTGTCTTGAAGTAGCGAGAGTTGTCTATTGTTGGGCTCTCGCTGGATGCGATTGAGAGTAGTCTTGAAGTAAAGGGTACTGTCTATTGGTTGGCTCTCGCTTAGACGCGAGTGAGAATAGTCTTGAAGTAGCCGGAGTTGTATATTGCTGGGCTCTCGCGGGTACACATGTGAGAGTAATCTTGAGGTAGCGTGAGCGTTCTATTGCTGGGCTCTTACTAGGACACGAGTAAGAGTAGTCTATTGTTGTGCTCTCGCAGGGACGCGAGTGAGAGTAGCTTTGAAATTGCGGGAGCTGTGGTTTGCTGGGTTCTCGCGGGAACACGAGTGAGAGTAGTCTTTTGCTCTGCAGCTCCGGTAAGGCATATCGGCATGTTTTGCCTGATTATATAGTCTTGTAGGTGTTTTCTGAGTGCCGAAATTATTGCCTAGCATAGCTTGCTGAGATAATTTTGCAAAATATAACGGTAGCAACTAAATTAGGAATGTACAGCTGACTACTAAATGATTACTTTTCCATTCCGTAATGGACTGTAGCGTAAAACGTGTTACTGAAACTTTTTTTAAATACTTGGTTTCGTGTTTCCAAGAACGTAAAGTTTGACCGATTCGTTTCTGCCACATGGATGTCCATAATGGTTTGACGCATTTTGCTGTTGTAACTGGCGTCTAATGTGCCGATTTGTGGTTTATCTTTGTTTAACATAAGATGCTTTAAATAATTTTGCCTGCAAAATTTGGGGATTGTGTCAAAAAGGCACTTTGTTAAATTTTGGATCCGGGGATATTTTAAAATATTAAAAGTATTATTTTTGAGGACACTATTTGTTAAATATTTATACGAGGGCGGATCAAAAAGTTAGTTACACTAACTCGCCGCAGGAGCCTGCTGTTTGTCGGAGTCTTGGGCAAAGCGGGGAAAGGTACCGTAACTCCGTAGACGTCAAATAGGACGGTTGCTGTGGTTGTTCGTTGTGTTTTGTGAGCCTAGTGGGCTAAAAGCAATGGCGCGTCAACTGGATGTTCACTCCAAATGGGAGGTGCGAGCAACAATGAAATTTCTACGGGTGAATTGCACGGATATTCATCGTGAACTCCCCTATATGGAGAGCGTGCAATTTCCCGGCAAGGAATTGAAAAAAGGGGTTAACAGTTTGAAGCAGGACGCACGGATATCACAGACGAAGGCAGGCCCGCAACGTCCCGTACCGTTGCAAATGTTGACAGTAAGGATGCGATCATTAGAGATTCGGCGTATAAAACTGGGGGTAATTGCTAGCATGCTGAACATTTCGTATGGCAGTGTGTTCTCCATTGTTCACGAGGACCTTGTATATCGTAAGCTGTGTCACAGATGATCACAAGGGACAACGTTTCGAAAACTCACTGGCATTTTTCAGCAGTATTCCGATGAGGGCAACGAGTTTCTGTGGCGAATCATCACAGGGAAGAAACGTGGGTCCACCACATCACCCCCGAATTGAAGAGAACATCGATGGAATGGGTGCACAGCCAAGGTTCAACCTTCAGCAGGAAAGGTTATGGCGACAGTGTTCTTTGACTAGGAGGGTTTGGTGCACCTGGAATTTATGCCGAAAGCCACAACAATTAACGCGGCCTTATAATGGCAAACGTTGAACCGGTTTCGTAAAGAAATTAAGGGGAAGCGCAGGGGAAAAATGAGCGACGGTGTGATTTTGTTGTTCGATAACGCAACACCTCACAAGGCGGCCAAACGTGATAACTGCTGCAGCGATTCAAGTGGGAGGTACGGCAACAGTCCGGTCTTAGCGCCATGCAACTTTCTTCTTTTCGGTAAGCTCAAAACGGATTTCGGTGCACAACGATTACGAAACGATGAGGAGGTGAAAGCGGCTGTCACCGTGTGGTTACAACAAAACGTTGGAGGAGATTTCTATGCATCGGGAATCCAAAAGTTGGTTGACCGTTCCGAGAAATGTTTATAGTTTACACTTTGTGGAAAAGTGAACCTACATTGTATGTTGGCTTTTGTATAGGTGGTTTAATAAATGGATATAACGTGCAAGTGCAACTTACTTTTTGAACTGCCCTCGTATATATTGTTAATGTCTTTAATATTTTATTCACGTTACTTAGTAATATGTCCGTTTAAGGTGAGTATTGTTTAAAATTGTTGAAGTAATTAACAGAAGTTTAATGGAAACTTTGTCACTGTGTTCCATAACTGGGTCCCAGCTCATTTACGTCTCTGAACCCGACCTCTTTGACACCGTTTATTAACCACTGTTTGTTTGACCGTTTGGAGGATATCCCCGAGGATAGCAGTGACACGGATATAGTATGCTTTTGATTGGAAATTGTGCGTCCTTGCCATTATGTCCGTCGTGCTTGATCCTATGGTTTGTAATTTGTATTCTCGGGAGTGATATTCGGCAGATATTTTAGAAGCTTTTAGGCAAGCGAAGGTTCGAGCTATTGCCAAATTGACTGACAGGAATCCATTGGTGGTAGATTCTCCGGCCGTATGTGAATGAGCCTCTTCAATTGCTGTACTGATTGGTAATTAGAAACGAGATTTTCAAAGCAACGAATACGTAGAAACGCTGCACATCTTTCTCATTAAATACAATGAGCGGATTATTTTCACAAATATTTTCCAAGTGTTCAATTTAGCACTCTGCTGGCGCCATTATGATCAGAATCAGTGGCCTTGTTAGACTGTATTGTCGGTGAATAATGTGCCGGTTTCTGCCTATAAGTGGTTAAGGTTGTTCTTTTCAAAGTCTTGTGGAATCTTTTGCAGATTTTGAAGTGACACACCTGAACTCGGTGATTGATTTCCTCAAATGTGTTATGTTAACTTAGAGTTATTGATTATGCCTCTTTGTACGGAGTCACCAATTTACAATTATATGAGATTATTGCCGCGAAACTGACGGGAAGGTTCTCCAATTTGCCACGTCATTGAGTTCATTCCGTATTGAGGTTTTGAACTCTTTTGTTCCACGTTGTGCCTCAACATCGCTTATACAGGCTAAATATCTAACTTCGGGGCATCATTATGAAACTTTTGTGAACTCTCTGCAAAATGTGCGTTTGTTTGCTCAGGTTTTTTCTTAAGAACAAATTGCTGCAGTTATTCACTTGGAGCTTGCACCTAGTGCATGTTTGGCTTTCGTCTTCGTGTCGAACCGGCTACTTTTGCCGATTCAGAAATGATGTTATCCCATTTTGCCGAAGTCTGGAGGTAACACGCCCACCTCCGCAACTGGTTCAAAATAATACAACATTGCATTCCCGAAATATAGGTACGAGCCCGTTGCTCCTCGTGTGTCACTTTCGGAGGGTCGTCCGAGGTGATAATAGCCGGTCGCATCCTTTATGATTAAATCGAAAGTATCGCTCTTGTGCTCTTTCGCATCCTATGGTTTGTCTTCAAAGTCCTGTTAAACACCTCGTTCAGGTCACTGTGAAGAAATGTCAGTTGGTAGCTTTGCTGGATTCAGAGAGTTCCGCGTCTCTCGTAAATGAAGCATTTTTATGCGTTTCTGCGTATCTCTTCACCCAAAGTTAAAAAATGACGCCTTCAGTTGTGACCGTGTCGGGTTCAGCTGCTTTAAAACCTTAGCCTCGGCCATTAGGGTTGACGTCGGCTAACCAGCAGACGAGAACTAAGGCCCCTTTTGCTCTACACGCGACCCAGGATTCGACAATCCCCTTAGTCTAACCGTCATCATAGTCTAAACAGATATCTAATTGACTGGATGTCCACAGGAAACTATGTTCTAAGCTAAACACAGTCCTCTTTTCTAAGAAGATTATATTCAACTTTCGTAACAATATGATATGTACTCGCACCCACGTAAAATAAGAGCCACATTGCATTTGGGTAATACTTTTCCCCACCTAAAACCATCACCACACTTACAGTATAAAAGTAGTAACAAACAACAAGATATAAATAATGGGTAACTAGACCTGTAATCGTTACATGATTACTTTCACTTAACAGTAAAAAGGGGTTATTGTCATCCTACTACACTTGTGAAACTTCACACCGAATGTACCGCTTACATGCTCGGCATCAGAGGTTTAGTAGAATGTACTTTATCTTGAGTTAAAACTGCACTTCATACACTGAAATGACACTAATAAATTTCGTAGTATATGACCGACGGTATGGCACAAATTACTATCTCGTGTACAGAACAATCACTGCACTTCCAGCGAGACCTGGTCAGGGATATTTAAACAGGAACGTTTACTTGATTTTAGTAGCTGTACAATACCTCATCCATGTGGAACTTGTAGACTTGCCCAACTGCCGGAGATCCTCGCCCCTACCAGGGAAAATTGCAGGTAGAAGAATCACTCGTTCTACTGCCAAAGGATTCCATCCAGTCAGCACCTTATTCCATCGAAGAAAACTCAGAGCGAATTCTGCTTAATTTCACAGCATTCCGACGACCTGCAACTGACACATACAAGCAGGCTAACATCCAACTAGTTATGTTTAGTCCAGCTGCTACGAACCTTCACCGGTCACACGGCACGTGGGGAGAAATACTTCTTTTCTTGCCAGTCCCTATATCCTCGTGATGAAGAGTTCTTTACGTCAGCACATCGCTGACCGACTAGCTGACTGCAGACCGACCGCAAACTGAATTCGAACTAATCTTTTCTCTTTTTTTTTTTTTGGTAGTGTTTAACGCCCGCTTTAACTACTAATTGCACCGCAGGTGGTGACACTGATGATACATGACTGATGATGGAGCACTGGTGGAACGCGATGGTGGGGGAAACCGGAGTACCCGGAGAAAACCCGCCCCAGCGCCCCAAATCTCACATGCGGTCGCTTGGGATCGAACCCCGTCCGTCTAGGTGAGAGTCGAGTGGTCTAACCACTCGGCCACGGCGCGGCCCTCGAACTAATCTGCATCAGAACTCCAAATCAAATGAAAGAGGCGTTCGGGAATCGATTCCCTCTCCCGATCGTCTTAGGAGTGCCAACCATTGGCACTCGCAAACTGGCAGCATTCAGAGCTACCATACTTTCGCACTAACTGACAAGCCGCGCCATCTGTTGCAAGAAACTTATCTTGTGCATTTCCTGCAGTGTATATCTGTTAAAGGAGACATTTTTGGATCAATTTCAAGATTGCCACTTTCACGTGGAAAGGTGCTTGTTACCTACTACCGAATTTGCTGTACAGAATGGTTTTAGGTGACGATTTTATGGATCGTGTAGGTATGCAGGTCAATTTCAAGCGACAAGAGATGTCGTTTGCTTTTGACCCTAAAATTTTAATCCATTTGAGCATCCCTTGCTGCCCAATCCCGGGTGCAGCTAGTGTAGCTACTGTTGTGCAGCAGGAGCAAACCTCTCGAATCCATGAGTTCCTGGTACGATCGGGTTTTTACAGATAAGTTAGGGAAGACGAATGCGATAAAGTATACGATTCAGCTTACTGACTCTACTCCAGTGAAGAATCCTCCTTATAGGTTAGTGATCCCAAAAATGTCTATTTTTAAATCCAAAATAGAGTGGATGTTCAAAGCGACAATACACATCAAATCCGGTCTATAGATGCTCTAGAATTTCCTGGAGTGGTTGAGTTTCAGCAGCTTAATAACAATATACCAATATGCCAATTCCATTCCGGATTTACATACCGCTCCTCGCCATTTTTCCGTGGCTAATGAATTTATCACTGTGGATTTAAAAAATGCACATTTTTAAATTCCATTAGCGGAGTCTTAGATTCTCAATACGAGCATCTCCGCAAGGTGTTTACACGGCTAGAACGCGCTGGACTGACTATAAACAAGCCGAGGTGAAGTTTTTATACATCTGAGATTTCAATTCTGGTCGTTTGTTTCCCCGTCCGGATCACTATTGATCCATAGCATACCAAATCTATTGGACCTTTTCCTCCGCCCAAAATTCTAAAGCGTTGGCACGATTTATATTTATTCTTTAGTAAATGTATCCCAAATTTGGCCGCTAGAGAAGAGCCTCTCATCAGCTTTAGCCTAAGGGATCACCTGCGGTGCCACAAATAGTAAAAGCGGGCGTTAAACACTATAAAAAGCGAAAGGAACTGTGGACCAATAAGCGACAACAGGCTTTTGATGACCTTAAATTGACTATCTGGAACCCGGCGGTACGCGGTACTCGCTTTTGCAGACGTCCTGCTACGCTTTCGTCTCCAGTTTGATGCCTCAAAAGCAGCCACCCTGCTTTAAGATTTTTCCAAATGGATGACAATCAGTCTATTATGCGGAGGCGGAGAAGAAATATTCGTATATGAACTGGTAACACTAGCAGTTCTCTCTGGAGAAACATAAACAGTATTTGGAACTTACAGTGTTCACATTAGAGTGCGACAACCAAGCACTAACGCGGGCAGTCGTTATCCCCAGATCTACAGGAGGGATGGGGTGTACGTATTTCAACATTTAAGTTCAACCCGGTCCACATTTGGGAACCAATACTTGTGTCATAGAAGCTCTTACCTTTGTATTCTCTGAAGCCAAAGCTGACGCTTCTTGGAAAACGCATCCGTAGCGGGTAATGTGTGCGCCTTCTTTTCCGAGATGTTTACATCAGCGTCGAGATGCTAGACTAGCCGCTATTATCCAACGGCTGGAGTCAGGAACGGATGGGAAAGATAAGATATGCTTGTTTGCTTCTTTAACCGCGATGGGTTTTGAATACTTTCACAACTCAGCTATGGAGGGAATGGCCAAATACAAGAACATTTTGTGTGATCGGGAATGGAGGGAGACATAGTTGCGCGGGCAAAAGCTTGTCGGATATGTGCTGTGGCAAAACCAGCACGGCACCAGCCTCAGACATCGCGGAAAAATTAGAAAAACTTTGTTGTTTTTGTGGGTCCTTTTCCGCGTTCTACACAATATATCACATATAATGGTCGAACGATTTTCAAAGTACGCCTGGTTAAGTGTGGTAGCGAATGCAACTTCCCGTACTGTTAATGGTGTTCTTATTCTCTATTTTTGCCGTTTCGTGGTCACCGATGTCACACAATTTACGTCGTGCACATTTCGTAATTTAATAATTTGATTGTGGCGTCAACAGTTTCACTACCGGCACTTATTGTCCGTGTCCTTCACACGCGAAACGATTTAACGTAATTTTAGGTAAACGTTTATTACGTATCAGTACCATAGACTTGCGAAGATGGACACGAATTTCTCTATACTACAAATAGCGTTTATCTCTGGTCACTATGAGTCATTTAAGCAGTCCGTTTCAGCTTATGCACCGAATTCGCTTTTGCCTAACCTATGTAATTAAGTTGATCTTCTTCCACCTGAATTTTCTGTAGAAATAATACCCAAGTACTGGCTGCAGCCCTTTCATAATCTGCAGCGAGCTCACACTCGCGTGAAACGGCGATATGTGAACACCAAAAGCTGTTTCCATATGCTGTTGGTCAGTTTTGTGCCAAAACGTTTCTCAAACCTCTAAATTAAATAAAAATTCAGCTAAGTTGGCGACGAGGTTCAAAATAGTAAAAAAGTAAAAGAATGTAGCTCTCCGGTTTCAGGAACTACCGATTTGTCATCAAAGGTGCTCGCATGTTACTCAATTTAAACCAGTAGATTAGAATTACATTATATAGTGTTTCTGTGTTAATTATTGCAATATCATTTTGATTTGTATTTGTTTTGAATTCGTGTTTATTTGTCTGTTTTCGTGGTCAACTGCTAATTTATATTTTGTTGTGAATGAAGTGCGCCTTGCCTTGTTTGCTTGTATGTGAGTGCTCTCCGTATTGCCTAACTTTCACGGCACAGAGCTACCGATCTCCTTTTGTTGTGCTTTTCAGACCTCTCATGTTTTGTGTGTTCAACGACATCTTTGCCCGTGCAATTGTATATACGTCTGGCGGCTATGTACGCAAAATGTTTCCTACACTGTTAAAAGTATTTTGTGTGTTATGACTTAATTTCTTTTTGATTTACTTTTATATAATGTGCTTGGGCATCCCCGCGTGAAATGTTAATATATTCTAATTTAGCTTGTATTAGACATGAGCAGGGCCGTCATATCTGGGACCCAATATATCACCATGATAATGGTACTCTTTATTCAGACTATAGAAATATGTCGAATATATAAGGTCGTAGTTAAAACATGCCGATCGATGAACTTATTGGATAATATTTCGTATTACATGTTATGCTATATTAATGTGTTAATAATAATAATAATAATAACAATAATAATAATAATAATAATAATAATAATAATAATAATAATAATAATAATAATAATAATAATAATAATAATAATAATAATAATAATAATAATATTTTTTGTCTTTACTAGCGACGAGAGCGTCCTTTTAAGGGTACAGAAAGGTGTAACATGTTGCAAACTCCTGCATTTGATGTATGTTGGCAGCCTTGTTGCATTTTAGGCAGTTGGCAGTATCCGCTTTTCCGCTCCAGCACCTTTACTGAACAAAGCGCACCGCTATGGGAAGAAGGAAGAGCATGAAGACCACCTTATCAGAGCCGCAACTGAGATAGCAGCACCCGCCTCCGACGACTCACCACCGCCGCAACCAGACGGCATCTCAGCCGCCACCGCTATCACCTCAATGACCAGACAATTTTGGTGCTCAACTACCCTCTTCCCTTGGAGCAGCCACTGGAGGCGCTAGATTACACCATTAATCGTCCTCACCACAAGATATGGTACGTGCCGCAGTTGTTGAAGCTTGCGGCACCGTTCCTTGACCCGACTAGGGCTATATAGCCAAGCCAGACCACCCCGCCGCAAAACTCAGCTTTTGGTCTGCCGTACATAACGGCTCTTTATACGAACACTAGTTACTCCGATGTATTGGCGTGCGTGCCATCTCCTGAAGTCGGTCTACGATATTCTACATGCAGTCGATTGTTGACTGTTCTGCAACACAAGGACTCCCAAACATTAGATAGCATGTTAATCGCAGACCCCTGTCAAAGACCAAACTGGCTGATGTTAATCCGGTGGTGTCATGAGTTGAAGACCTACAGGCTAGAACAAAAGTGGCACCCTTATAGGCCAATCTATCTGGCGATGGATCACGACCTTCCTAAAATGTTCTATGTCATCTGATAGAGGGTACACTCCAAGTCACTCCAGGGATTCCCTCATCAGGTTTGTGCCCTGATCTCTGTACAGCTCCAACGGGAACTCAATTCTACTACGAGGATATCCGAAGCGTGTTCCCAGGTTGTACTGCTACGTACGATCCCAGCTCCTGGGAACACATAACATTTGCGGCACCATTTCTCAGCGACTTCCTGTAGCCACAAAAAGTAGTACAGTTGTCGAAGTTTTTCTATTGTTTGGTTGCGTCCCAGATATCCTGCTGAAGTCTCTGCATGTGCCTCCTCCAGAATTCCTAACCTTTCTCCGACGGAGAAGCAGCTGTTCTTCTGAGTCTTTCCGTCAGGTGACTCTCGACCTCTAAACCTTGGAATTCAGCGACTCTCATTGGGCCCAGTAAGAAATATAGGTACATTATTTCTGGGTGGGATGTACCTGCCTCCCTTTTTGTCAGGAGTGGGCCCAGTTCAATGTCCGCCAGCTGCTCCATCTTCCAGCCTGCGCTATGCTCTTCAGCTGCAGCGGAGCCGAAATCACATCGACAGCTTCGGGGCTCTCTATCGCCTTAACCATAGTGTAGCAACCGCACTCGCCTCGACAGGATCGTCTGGACATTGCGTCCTTTCCGATAGTATGATGTGAAGTTGTATTCTTAGCGCTCTGGAGTCAACCATAATATAGCAACCGCACTCGCCTTGACAGGATCGTCTGGACATAGCATCCTTTCCGATAGTTTGATGTGAAGTTGTATTCTTACCGCTCTGAAGCCAACCGGCTGTCACATCCTCCAAGTTCTTGAAACTCAACAGCCGAGGGTGGAAAACGGTAGACGTACTGATACTCCTTGAAGTACTCCAGCATTTCTACAACTATCAGGAATTCTCAACGGGTAATCCAGTGGCTATATGCTGCGTTGGACAGTGTTTTTCTGTATTTAACAATAAAATCGTCATCAGATTGAGGAATCCTAAAATAGTTGCGCGCTCTTAGCCTCTTTTAATCACACGGAAGTCCGGTGTTCATATGTCACACGAACTGATGCTGGATAAGCCTGTAGCGAACCGGCGGTAGTAGCTGCATAGGCATACGAAATTTCTGAGCACTCGTTTGCCTTTTGGGAGAGGCCAATCTTTCAATATCTTAGCCTTCTCCGGGTCCTGGTTACCCCAGATGGTCAGACAAAGTGGCTCAAGTAGCTCATCTTGAGAAATATTGACACTTTGTCGCGTTCAGCTTTAGGTTAGCTGCCTTCAGTCATCTTGGTCATGATCTTAGGATGGTCTTCCAAATTACTGACAACAACGATGATATCATCCAGGCAGGCGTCATAAGACAGACCTCTCATCGGCAATTTCATAAGACACTGAAGGAGATTGGTGTATTGTTTAGCCTAAAGAGCTGAATTACCAAACCCTCCGAATATCCAGAAAGCTGGCAATGTAGCTTTATAATACTGGTAATTATCTACCTGTTTTCATGTATCGCTTAAGCGAATATCATTCGCACTTTATCATTAAAGAGTTAGATTGCTCAAATGGGAGAGTGGAGTTTATTTTCGGTTCAGAACAAATTATGTATAACTCTCGAAGCATATTAGAGACGTACAATTTAGGTTGGATGCTACCGTTTCCTCAGGAGTAATTTGGATTAGCTTGCTAAAAGTTAACATGCTTTTTTGAGACGTGTAAGTAGTTTGGAGGAGAGGAGATCATTTTTTATGACATATAGGAGTATTGTACAATGATTACATAGCATTGCAGGGTTTTTTGGACGATACATGTCTGCTTCCAAAAGAAGCATTCTAGAATACATTGAACTAAGAAGAAATTAATGATTTCCGAGTATGAGTATGCTAAAGGTATATAGAAGCAATTTCACATTAGAAATTTAAGGAGTACCTAATCACTGATGTTCTCGCTGATGTCCTTAAAACGCTCAGAGACCAAACGCATTAAGTGGATCCTGCACGCTATTGAAGCTCTCCGAGGCTAACTAGAGAATATCGAAATTGAGTAGAATTGTTATTGGATCAAATTTTCATGAAGGAGTTTGGAATAAGAGGTGGTTTGCGTCAAGTCGCATGAAAACGCATTGTATAACAACATCTACAAAGCGCAGTTCGATTGACATAGCCTTCTGGATTTATCACTTACGAAGACCCAATTAACCATTTTGTTTGAATGATGCTTGATCCTATACTTCATGGAGGGTGTGAGTTAATTTCTCTTCAGATTATTAATATAGAAACACTAAAACAAAAAAATGTTCTGGCCTGTATGCGCATAAAGGAAGAATTAATGTTTAAATCATTATTTTACATTTTGTACATCAGTGTTTTAGTGCTTGTGTTTTATATATAAAGCACTAAAACACTATTTCTTGTTTATAATACACATATTTATGCAGGTAAGACGATCATGTATGTATATATGTATATGTATCAATACTGTAAACAAAATAGAGCCGCGCACTGGCCGAGTGGTTAGACCATTCGCCTCTCAACTAGACGACCCGGGTTCGATCCCAAGCGAGCGCATTTGAAACTTGTGGTGGAATAAGCGCCGCAAAGCGGGTTTTCTCCGGGTTGTTTGGGTTTCCTCGCCATCGCATTCCGCTTATCACCAGTGTCATCGACTACGGTGTCATGACAGTAAAAACACTATCAAAAATGTAAATAAAATATAAACTAATAACTCGTACTAAGAACTATACACGATTTTAACATTCTGTAAATTGTATTTTATCGCAAACGCCACTAATGATTTGGTTAAAAAAGGTATATAGCATATGTTTAAGGTTTTGCAAATAAACTATACAAGTGCCTCTAATTTTTTGCTAATAGCTTATGATGTCTTCTTCATTCTGAATTCATTTTGTACAATTAGTAATTTAGATTAATTAAGGGGTATACTATTTATTACAGCTAAAACATGGATATCACTAAAGAGCTTCTTGTTCTTCTCTAATCATAAATGCTGAGATTAGTTTGCAACGCTTGTGCACTCCGGTCTTCTCTCTACCTTGGTGCGTTGTGCAGCTCATGGCGGTTATTCCAGTGCTTTTGTGGCCTTCAACCCTACCTTGGTGCGTTGTGCAGCTCATGGCGGTCATTCCAGTGCTGTTGTGGCCTTCAACCCTACCTTGGTGCGTTGTGCAGCTCATGGCGGTTATTCCAGTGCTGTTGTGGCCTTCAACCCTACCTTGGTGCGTTGGGCAGCTCATGGCGGTTATTCCAGTGCTGTTGTGGCCTTCAACCCTACCTTGGTGCGTTGTGCAGCTCATGGCGGTTATTCCAGTGTTGTTTTCCCTTTGCTGTTGTGGCCTTCAACCCTACCTTACGTTAAACTTGTCAAAATGCTGTACCGTCTTAATAAATATCCTTTATATTTTTTTCCTCTTTTTAATATAGCCCTTTCATCTTCTTAGATCCCATATTTATCCATTTGCTATTGCTCTCTTGTAAACGTCTTCATCGCTGAGTTTATCTGTTCATCATTTTGTTCCACCACCTTCAAATATTTCCATTATTCTTCTTTCTGATTTTAGTAATGATCTAGCTTAACATCCCTATAGCATTAAAGCGCAAGCATATTTTTTCAAGAAACTTTGCTAATTCCCAAGTTAATATTATTGGATTCAAGTAAATTATTTTTCTTACTGAAAGCAAGAATTCGATTTTTGCTTCTTCCGTCAAATATTATTTGAAAACTAAATACGAAATTCCGTGGCATAACAGCTCTAAGTTGGGCCAAGGATTGTCACCCGACCGCTGTGGGAAGCACATTAAAAAAGGTCATATTACTCTTTTGATAAATACATTATTAAATTTTGAAAAGTCTAGATTTTTCATTTTGGAAAATAATATGTTTAGTATTAATTAGGGCTTATATATAGATATATAATATGACAGATCTGTTTTTGTACTCATTTGCTGCGAAACTGGATTTTGTACGTGAATAGTTTTAAAAATGCCTCAAATAGCTCATTTTATTAGAACAATTAATATATATATATATATATATAATAACTTTCAACTCCATAGACACCGAGATCATTTGAGGATTATTTCTTCATTCATCGTCCGATATGACTAACCAGCTTATAGGTCGTTAAGCTATATTAAAAAAAAAAGTCACTATTGATGTGTATAGTAAACGGTATAAATTTCAACAATATATCTTGCACAGTTTGGATTTTCCAAATGTGAAATACAGATGCACCTTCATTACACAGCTACACATTCATTGCAGAATTAGAAATACACAGTCGCCATTTGTTTTCCTGTGGTCATGCAGGAACATTGAAAAGAGTAAGAAATATTTGAAAATATAAACCAACTACAGGAATATCTTTGAGATCTAAATGCCAAAAAGAAAGTGAAGTTGAAGAATTGAATGCTGTATTACATAAAACTGAAGAATTTCTATACCAATCGGAAAATAATATACCTTTACGTACATATATAAACAAGAGGGTCACGACCCTTTATGCACCTGTTGAAGACATGGCACAAACTTCCCAAAGTAGAAGGTTTTGTTGCACCTGCAAACCACACACAAAGTGACGTGTTAGAGGAAGCCGCTTGCTCACGTAGGAAGCGACACTGCTCGTCCCGTCCAGCACCCACGTAGTGACGTAGACAAGAGACGACACCGCCATCTTCGCCATCAGGTGCTGTTGAGGCAGCGGGTAGAGCAATACAAGATCACTGCGGTGCTAGCATCTCTGCCTCACGTTCAACAGGTTGCGATTTCGAATCTCGCTTAGAGTGAGTTACCCGGAAAAGGTTTTTTTATTGTTTTTACTTTCTCTACACGTACTATGTACATAGTGTATAGAGAAGGCATTGTATTGCACTCAAAAAATCGATACCGAGATTTTACCGGAAATACATGTTTTGGGTCCCCCTGAATCTAAAAAAAAAAAAATTTGGAAAAAGGTCCGTGTGTGTATGTCTCTCGACAGCATAGTTCAAAAACGAAAAGACCGTCAAATACCAACCTTGGTATTTAAGTTTGGTATATTCCAAGGATGCGACACGAAGATTTTGAAGAAAATCCCCCACCCCCAACTACCCTTTACCTGGAACTTTTTTCGAAAATTTTGATTTTCTCAAAAATGGCTCTAACGAATTTGACATCGTATATTAAAATAATTTATCTGACAATTCTGGGAATAGCCTCTGAAGACTACTTTATTCTGGATGAATTTTGCATAGCTTCTAAGCCGTAAGAAATGGACAAAAATTTACCACACAAAAAATGTAGAGCACAATAAAACACACAATTTATGTTATATACATTTTTTTTTCGAGGAATTGATCGTTTTTGAGATATTCCTTGTTTTTGGTTTCAGCTTTGAAAAACTTGTACTTTTCTCATACAGGAATTTGTTAACTCGTGTCCATACAAACAAAGGAACTTCAGTCACATAGCAACCAGCTTTTGACTATCACATTAACCTATGGTACTCCCATATTTCGCTTCTACTTACAAGGAAGTAAGTAATAAGACTATTTCTGCTAATTTTGCTCTCGATTAGCATGAAGTGAATAGATGAATAAGCTTATTTACAATAATTTGTTACTCAGAAGTAGAGAAAAAATGAAATGAAATGGCCTGTTATTTGTGGACGCTCTTTAACTGCTTTGGTTCTCAGCGTCCCATTCTATATTGGGCGTGAAAGATCGCTTAATTTTGCTCAGAGGCCTCTCTAATCAGGCTTGAGGTTCTTTTACGTGCCGTAAATCTACGACACGGGACCCACAGCTTTACTTCCCTTCCGAAGGAAGCCATGCTAAGGATTTTTAGGCCCGAAAAAATCCATCGTCCTCCGCCGGGTTTGAACCCGCGACCTTGGGTATATGACGTTAGCATGGTAACCATTACACCACGGAGGGCGACTAGAAGTAGAGAAAGTCATGTGAATGCAACACATAAGATTTTTTTTCTTGAGAAATAGAATGTCGAGTAGCTTTATGCTCCTTGGACCCCGAGATTATTTGAGCAACATTTCACCAATTTCATAAACCTTGACTGTTAGAGGAGGGTCTTCATCCGGGCTGCAGTACCTGGAAGTGTTGACTGCCCAGATCATGATATTGGAATAATTGTTTTTACACACAAGCCGTGTGATAGGTAGCCATACTTTAATTCAATACCATAGCCTGGATTTGAACCACGGATCTCCCGATCTCTAGCCGGTGCTCTGCCACTGAGCTACCATGGCAACATGACGGCATAGCATTGAATTTCTCAACTGACTCGCATGATTCCCGGTAAACCATAAGGTGTTCTCAAATTATTTTGAGATGACAACCCCAATGGCGACTTACAAAAAATAATTTGAGAACACCTTGTCCACAAAGCAACCAGCTGGAGATCCGTGGTTCAAATCCGGCTCTGACGTTGAATTCTTCAATCTGACTCTACCTATTGAGCCCAGTTCATGCATATGCTAGAATCAGTGTACAAGATGATCCTCGTACCCGATCGTTGCCTCAGGGGCTCACAGACCTTTAGGTCGCATGGTAGAGCCCTGCCTAAGAGCAGTCAAGCAGCTGTTGCCGTGCGTTGAAAACCTATGGATCAGCAAGGAAAGGGGCACCCGGTAATTGGCTACAACCTTCCTCAAATGTTCTTCTGGAATCTTTACATACAGCTGAACCATATGAGTGGACAGATGTTGTGTACTACAAGTGGTTCCCTAACCCTGGTCGCTGTGTAGCTCCAAAGCTACCTCATAGCCACAAAACAGCGTTTCTATCAGGCAGTTCAACATGGTGATGGTCTCCTGATTGTGGATAATTTAAAACTGAGATCTACTTTTAACTGCTGAGGTTTGCAGGGTCCTATTCTCTATATTGGGCGATAAATACAGCTTAATATTGCTCCGTGGCCTGTTTATCAGACTTGATTTTTTTTACATTATTCTACGACAAGGTACCAATAGCCTTACTTCTGTTCCGAAGGAAGGCATACTAAGGCTTTTTTACGGCCCCCAAAAGGTCAACCGCTCTCTGCCGGGTATAAACCCGTGACCTTGGGTTCCAGAGAATACCATGTTATACCGTGGTTCACTGGACGACTCCTGGACACCGATAGCGTGAACCTCTAGGCACTTGGTGAAGTAATTCATGCCGACCGAGGGAAACTGTCTGACACAAGGAATAGCCCAGTCACGCAACGTACACGTCTGAGAATCACAATGACGCGTCCAGGCCCCCCGCATAGAGCAAGTGTCAGTAACAGACGTCCAAGCTTGTACAACATGATAGCTTCACTCTGTATGACGTTTTTATCTTCATTTTTATAAGTAATTTCTCTTGAATGGATATACTTGAAGCATTAATCGCCGCATAAGTGTATTGAAGGAAACAGATAATTTATTCCTATCTCTACTAGGCGAAAATCTTCGGTAAGTCAAATAATGACTGATATCTAAGTGTATAGTACGATAAATAATCAAGGACGAGATACTACAGAAGTAATAAATGAATTGCGATGAGAAATAATGCTTTTTAATGATTTTGAAGCGTTTTCTTTGTATCATTATTTAATCACAGAAACCTTTTACTCGTTGTGTACACTATCATATGATAAGATGATAGGTATAATAATCAGAACAACAATTAGTAGCAATTTTAGTTTAAATTTAGGAAACTTGTATTTCAAGTGTTAATGACGCAAATAAAGAAGGATGTAGCTTATTTATTTAAGGTCACCTTATAACAACAAAGGTCATCAGCGACCACAATATTCTTACATATCAAGATCAATGTATATACAAAATTTACTACAAATATTAAATTACAACTATGGTCATAAACTTATGTATTTGAACTTTGGAAACAGTAAAATATAGTATATGTAAATTGTAAACAGTTATAACAGTGTCAAACTCTGAATATAACAATTAAATCAGATTATATAAAAGACAAGATTTGTGATATTCCATTAACTTGATAACTTTTCTGGATCCTTCGGTGGTGTTAAAATGGAATGCAGATCTCTTGAGGTTTAACATTTAAAGTTTTGCAGACTTTTAGTTTCAAAGTAAAAGGTACGGAAGGAGTCTTAAAGGCGAGTTTGGAAGGTAATTTCCGAATGAAATAAAAGTGGTAGAGAGTACAATGTAATTTTCCTTCTGGAAATTAGGACAACCTAATGGTAAAGTGAGAGCAAGTAGATATTGCTCTCTCTCTCTCTGTCTGTCTCGCTCTAAACTGCTCATTTAAATGCATTGAGCATTTTCATTTTCGCCTGTGTGAAACGGTGACGGAGTTATCAACGGCTTCATACATGAGCGACCTAAAGGGAGGTTTGTTGGAAACAAAGCTTTCTACTGCATTTCTTGCGGAAGTGTGTAGTCCCCGAGCACATTGTTATTTGGGGAGGTACACTTGTGTCCTCAAACACAAGAAATGCTAAATGAGCTGCGACTGCAAGGCTATGACTCAAAGGAAACATTTCGACAGGTAAACAACAAATATAGTAATAAAACGAAATGCAGTTTTATTTGTGGACGCTCTTTAACTGTTGTGGTTCTCGGCGTTCCATTCCATACTGGGTGGAAAGACCACTTAATTTTGCTCAGAGGACTTTTTATCAGGCTTGAGGTTCTTTTACGTGACATAAATATACGCCAGGGGACCAACGGCTTTACTTCCCTTCCGAAAGAAGGAATACTAAGGCTTTTTTAAGCCTGAAAAAATCGTTTGCTTAACCAATGACCTTGAGTACAATTTCAGTACGTAGGGCAACCTACATATATATTTATTTATTAATATGACAAATGTAACATTGTCACAATGACGAAACATATGTTGCTGATTTATTGAATATATCATTGTGGAACATGCTCAATAATACTGGTATTGCTATACAATAAGACCGTAAAAACCATTTCATCTCAGACTTTCATGTAAATTGTGAAATAAGTTCTTGAAATATTCACAGAAGAATGTGACCTTGATTACACATAACTGTCCTTCACTGCAAGAATATTTATTTAATCCATGTGCTAGTTATAGAAATGATATGAGCTATAAAAAGGATTAGTTGAGTACCCTCTCCCTGGATCAGCAACTGACGGGGATGATTCCAAGAATACATTGCTGCGGTGTGGTCTTGTCATTTATGGAATTACAGTTCTAAAAACAGTGGAATATCTCGGTTTGTATGATTTATTTTCTCAGTTTAGTATAATTTTCTTGGCAAAGTATTGGAATTGCTCAATGTATCTATGCTGGCAAATATTCTGTATTTTATAAACCAGAAGCCTGCCTGTTACATGGCTATGTAAATTCCTCTAACAGAAAGATGTGCTTCTCTTCTTGGCATCTCAAAATGAGCTCTCAATTGTCCATCTTCAAAGTAACGAGATATTCACTTCAAGAACTTCGTTATGGATGTATTGACAAGTTTCAAGTTCTAAGCTGTTATGCGCAAGACAATAGCCTCTCAACAACCATAATATCTATAACAATGCTCATGTGGGATACTAACAGTGTACGCTACTTGCAGTTGTCCTCCAAGGCATGACAAAGTGGTAAATACAGTTTCTTACAGCACCCATTGTACAAATAGCTTCATCTGTTCTTACAGAATGCTTTGTGTCATTACCATTGTTGCGTCCGTTCTGTACGACATGGATTTGCAAAGCAACTGTCACCATATAGTAAACAAATCTGTTCGACCAACCTCTTCTTTGTTATCTATATCCTTTGGTTTCTGGGCAATTAATTTTGGTGGCTTTTCCGACAACCCTACACTAATCCAACTTCATTATGGCAGTGAGAAAATAATATAACAGGGGCTGAATGCTGCTTTACATGGTTTCCTAGAAAGCATCGTTAACTGCAGGTTAACTCAGTTCTGAAAGGTTCTCAACAAGTTATGAGAGCTTAATCCCACTAGTTTTCTATCCAGTTATGTTCTGAAAGATCCTGTATCTTTAAGAACGTCACAGTGTTTCAGACTTGTCAGCTATGAGCAGTTGTCGGCCACATGAGCTAAAATGAGGTGGAGTTTAGAAACACTTTATATAGCATTTTGGGGAAGAGATGAAGCAAGGTATATCTGTGGTGTACAGCTTTATTTTCTCATAAACGATTAGATAATAATCTTATCCACGTTTCAGATTTTAAAACTTTCTATGCGGATCCTATTACTCAGTTTTGATGTAAATGCCTCTTTAAACTTCCTGTTAAAGTTTAGCAGCCGTTTTTAGCAAACTGTAGTTCGTTACAATTATTATCTGTTGGTGTTGTTATTCAAAACTTGACCAAAATTCCGCAATTATGGGTTTACGTGTCTGTATAACATTTTTAGAGTGCTTAACTTCCGGTTTTACTACCATGGCACCGCAGGCGATGACACTCCTGCGCCGGTTTGTACACCACGAATCTCACATCCGATCGCCTGGAGTCGAACATAACATTTTATTTTTACTTGCTGATAATCTTAACGGCTACTCAGTGGTGAAGATAGTCTTCCACAGCCACAAATACCGGGTACATTCCTTTTAATTATGCGCTTCATAGAAGCATCACAAACAAACAAACAAAAAGTCTAATAGTATTTTGTCCTTTGATCAGCCGATTTCCAAAAAATAAATGTTTTTTGTTCCAAATTGATGCGTAATTCCACAAGAATGTAATACGAAGATAATGGTTTGTTACTTGTAAGATGCATAGAGAACGTATTTCTGACATTAGTTGCAGTAGGAATTGTGGGAGATCACACAGCCTTTCGCAATAGTTAATCGCTTAAAATAATTCAAGGAATATTCCGAGCAACTTTTACAGACGTGAAGAAACTTGGCAAGGTTGCGTTGAGGTTGGTGAGGTTTCTGAATCGGCTTGTGGATCTAAACACGTTGGTCGCTTGCAAACACGACGCAGGGTGGGGGATAACGAGTGCAACTGGCATTCTTATGGGCCTACACTGGTGCTACAACAGCAGGGAGACGCGTTTGTTTATGTACTAACCTAGTGCAAATGACACCCACACAACCTCAGCTTGTCTGTCTCTTGTTTTCGAAAAAACTAAATTATTTCCATAGGAAATGCTCAGAAACAAAAATGTAAGATACGAACACTGGTTTAAATTAGTGTAATGATTTCCCTTCCACTCGGTATAGGTGCTGGAAGTAGAACTAAATGAGGAGATAAAGTGGAAATGTTGCAGTCAATCCATCTACTTGCTGGCCAGAAGCCCGAGTAAGAAAGGAGTAGTTGCGAGAGGAGGTCGTGTCTGTTTGAAGAAGCTGTACTTTGGACTCAAGGGACGAATCTGAGTAAGAAAGGAGTAGTTGCGAGAGGAGGTCGTGTCTGTTTGAAGAAGCTGTACTTTGGACTCAAGGGACGAATCTGAGTAAGAAAGGAGTAGTTGCGAGAGGAGGTTGTATCTGTTTGAAGAAGCTGGACTCAAGGGACGAATCTGAGTAAGAAAGGAGTAGTTGCGAGAGGAGGTCGTATCTGTTTGAAGAAGCTGTACTTTGGACTCAAGGGACGAATCTGAGTAAGAAAGGAGTAGTTGCGAGAGGAGGTCGTGTCTGTTTGAAGAAGCTGGACTCAAGGGACGAATCTGAGTAAGAAAGGAGTAGTTGCGAGAGGAGGTCGTGTCTGTTTGAAGAAGCTGTACTTTGGACTCAAGGGACGAATCTGAGTAAGAAAGGAGTAGTTGCGAGAGGAGGTCGTGTCTGTTTGAAGAAGCTGGACTCAAGGGACGAATCTGAGTAAGAAAGGAGTAGTTGCGAGAGGAGGTCGTGTCTGTTTGAAGAAGCTGTACTTTGGACTCAAGGGACGAATCTGAGTAAGAAAGGAGTAGTTGCGAGAGGAGGTTGTGTCTGTTTGAAGAAGCTGGACTCAAGGGACGAATCTGAGTAAGAAAGGAGTAGTTGCGAGAGGAGGTCGTGTCTGTTTGAAGAAGCTGTACTTTGGACTCAAGGGACGAATCTGAGTAAGAAAGGAGTAGTTGCGAGAGGAGGTCGTGTCTGTTTGAAGAAGCTGGACTCAAGGGACGAATCTGAGTAAGAAGGGAGTAGTTGCGAGAGGAGGTCGTGTCTGTTTGAAGAAGCTGGACTCAAGGGACGAATCTGAGTAAGAAGGGAGTAGTTGCCAGAGGAGGTCGTGTCTGTTTGAAGAAGCTGTACTTTGGACTCAAGGGACGAATCTGAGTAAGAAAGGAGTAGTTGCGAGAGGAGGTCGTGTCTGTTTGAAGAAGCTGTACTTTGGACTCAAGGGACGAATCTGAGTAAGAAAGGAGTAGTTGCGAGAGGAGGTTGTGTCTGTTTGAAGAAGCTGTACTTTGGACTCAAGGGACGAATCTGAGTAAGAAAGGAGTAGTTGCGAGAGGAGGTCGTGTCTGTTTGAAGAAGCTGGACTTTGGACTCAAGGGACGAATCTGAGTAAGAAAGGAGTAGTTGCGAGAGGAGGTCGTGTCTGTTTGAAGAAGCTGTACTTTGGACTCAAGGGACGAATCTGAGTAAGAAAGGAGTAGTTGCCAGAGGAGGTCGTGTCTGTTTGAAGAAGCTGTACTTTGGACTCAAGGGACGAATCTGAGTAAGAAAGGAGTAGTTGCGAGAGGAGGTCGTGTCTGTTTGAAGAAGCTGTACTTTGGACTCAAGGGACGAATCTGAGTAAGAAAGGAGTAGTTGCGAGAGGAGGTCGTGTCTGTTTGAAGAAGCTGTACTTTGGACTCAAGGGACGAATCTGAGTAAGAAGGGAGTAGTTGCCAGAGGAGGTCGTGTCTGTTTGAAGAAGCTGTACTTTGGACTCAAGGGACGAATCTGAGTAAGAAAGGAGTAGTTGCGAGAGGAGGTCGTGTCTGTTTGAAGAAGCTGGACTCAAGGGACGAATCTGAGTAAGAAAGGAGTAGTTGCGAGAGGAGGTCGTGTCTGTTTGAAGAAGCTGTACTTTGGACTCAAGGGACGAATCTGAGTAAGAAAGGAGTAGTTGCGAGAGGAGGTCGTGTCTGTTTGAAGAAGCTGTACTTTGGACTCAAGGGACGAATCTGAGTAAGAAGGGAGTAGTTGCGAGAGGAGGTCGTGTCTGTTTGAAGAAGCTGTACTTTGGACTCAAGGGACGAATCTGAGTAAGAAAGGAGTAGTTGCGAGAGGAGGTCGTGTCTGTTTGAAGAAGCTGGACTCAAGGGACGAATCTGAGTAAGAAAGGAGTAGTTGCGAGAGGAGGTTGTGTCTGTTTGAAGAAGCTGTACTTTGGACTCAAGGGACGAATCTGAGTAAGAAAGGAGTAGTTGCGAGAGGAGGTCGTGTCTGTTTGAAGAAGCTGTACTTTGGACTCAAGGGACGAATCTGAGTAAGAAAGGAGTAGTTGCGAGAGGAGGTCGTGTCTGTTTGAAGAAGCTGTACTTTGGACTCAAGGGACGAATCTGAGTAAGAAAGGAGTAGTTGCGAGAGGAGGTCGTATCTGTTTGAAGAAGCTGTACTTTGGACTCAAGGGACGAATCTGAGTAAGAAAGGAGTAGTTGCGAGAGGAGGTCGTGTCTGTTTGAAGAAGCTGGACTCAAGGGACGAATCTGAGTAAGAAAGGAGTAGTTGCGAGAGGAGGTCGTGTCTGTTTGAAGAAGCTGTACTTTGGACTCAAGGGACGAATCTGAGGAGAAGCTAGCTAGTATGTTAAATACCTTTTTATTACTTTCTCTATACGCACTATGTATATAGTGTATGGAGAAGATATTGCACTCCACTCAAAAATTCGATACCGAGATATCACCGGAAATATATGTTTTAGGGTCCCCTTTATCTAAAAAAAGCATTTTCGGAAAAAGATCCGCGCGCGTGTGTGTGTGTGTGTGTGTTGTCTGTGAACACGATAACTCAAAAAAGAAAAGTCGGTAAAATACCAAACTTGGTATTTAAGTTAAATATCTTCCAGGGATACGACACGATGATTTTGAGAAAAATCCTCCCTCCCCCAGCTACCCTTTACATGAAACTTTTTTCGAAATTTTTGATTTTCTAAAAAATGGCTGTAAAATTTTTGATTAAAACTTCGTTTATTAAAGACAAATAAAATACATATATTGAATTTTCTGGGAATAGTCTCTGAAGAGTACTTTATTGTGGATAAATTTTACGGAATTTTTAATAACTGCTAAACCGTCGGAGATGGACAAAAACTTACTACACGAAACATGTAGAGCACGTTAAAACACACAATTTATGTTATATACATTTTTTTTTTTTTCGTGGAGTTCATCGTTCTTGAGACATTCCGTGTTTTTTGGTTTCTGCTTTGAAAAACTTATACTTTTCTCATATAGGAATTTGTTAACCCCTGTCCATACAAACAAAGGAACTTAAGTGACATAGCAATCAGCTTTTGACTATCACTTTAACCTATGGTACTCTCTTATTTCGCTTCTACTTACAAGGAAGCGAGTAATAAGACTATTTCTGCTAATTTTTATGATTAAGATGAAGTAAAGAGAAGTATAAGCTTTTTAAGAATAATTAGTTACAGAGATGTAGAGAAAGTCATGTGAATGGAGCACATCAGATTTTTATATTTGTGACACTAAAGTGAATTGGCTAGTGCTTTATAGATCGTCCCATAGCCAATACTAAATTACAGTTGTACACGTAGCCTCATAGCTGCAGAGAGATAGCAAATGATAAAAGCGGGAACCTGGGTTCGATTCCCAGTACCGGCGAGGGATTTTTCTCCCGCTGGGAGACCTGGACCGGGGTGCACTCAGCCTCGTGAGGTCCCTGGGGGGGGGGCCAATTGAGGAGCTACTTGAGGGAAAAGTAGCGTCTCCAGGTCATGAGGACCGCATTAACCGGCCGAGAGGGATTCGAGGCGCTGACCACGTCTCACCCTTCAATACTGTACCCCATCCATGACGTCTGTCATAGACCGAGATGGGGGACGCAGCGGCCGGTCGGTAGGCCAGAGTTCCTTGTGAGCTGTCGTACCATGGAGTTATAATATGACGATGAAATGAATTATTGATATAAGACTATGTATATTCAAGAAGAAGAAGACCATTTAGAATGATTTGCCGTAGCCAATTCCTGCAGAAGTAATTTAAAGGAAATGATGAAGATGCAATTGACAAAAATCTTATGTGTTCCATTCACATGGCTTTCTCTACATTTCTGCAACTAATTATCGTTAAAAAGCTTATGCTTCTATTTATTTCATGCTAAACGAGAACAAATTAGCAGAAATAGTCTTATTACTTGCTTCCTTGTAAGTAGAAGCGAAATAAGGGAGTATCATATGTTAAAGTGATAGACAAAAGCTGGTTGCTATGTAACTGAAGTTCCTTTGTTTGTATGGACAGCAGTTGACAAATTCCTGTATGAGAAGCTGAAACCAAAAACAAAGGAATATCTCAAAAATGATCATCTCCACGAAAACAATGTATATAATATAAATTGTGTGCTTTAACGTGCTGTGTTTCTTTCCATCTCTTACGGTTTAGCAGTTATGCAAAATTCCGTAATTCATTCAGAATAAAGTAGTCTTCAGAGGCTATTCCCGGAACATTCAAGATATAAATTTCATTTGTCAGGTGAATATTTTATATGTGCTATTTTAATAAAAATCGTTTGAACCATTTTTGAGAAAATAAGAATTTTCGAAAAAAGTTCCGTGTAAAGGGTAGTTGGGGGTGGGGGAATTTTTCTCAAAATCTTTGTGTCGCATCCTTGGAAGAAACCAAACTTAAATCCCAAGTTTGGTATTTTACCGATTTTTCGTTTTTGAGTTATCGTGTTCACAGGCGCACGGATACACACACACGGACCTTTTTCTGAAAATGCCTTTTTTTGGATAAAGGGGACCCTGAAACATATATTTCCAGTTAAATCTCGGTATCGAATTTTTGGGTGGAGTGCAATACTTCTCTATACACTATGTACGTAGTACGTGTAGAGAAAGTAAAAAAGAAACAAAGGAAAGAAACCACAAATCGTAAAAATCCACATGAAGACGAGGTTGCCAACTTCGAGAAAGTAAAACTAGACGATACACAATCTGAAATATCAACCAACAGTAGTGTGACTATGAAACAAAAGACGCATGAAACTAAGGAAACGAATGGCGTATTGTAAAATCAAGACACAAATACATGAATAGCGAATGTAATAACCAAATTAACTTCTAATGGAAGATAATGTCCGTATTAAGTTTTGTTTACTGCTTCCTCCAGAAGAATAATGACAATAGAAAGATTCTGAACACTATAGATACGAGTATATGCACTCAAATATGGTTTTATTAGAAAAGGTACAATATAAGTTTGGAAAATAACGTTTGCACCTCGAGATGTAGTTAATAACGCATTAAATATCTTCCTAAACAAAAAGAAATTGTAGTGTGGGTTCCCTAGAGGTATATAAGCAAAGGAGATATCCGCGAAATTCCTGTTAAATGTACAGCACAAAAAATTAGTCATTTCTAGATTCCATTTGCCGATCGAAGAGTCTCGTGTATCTCCGTAAAAACACAATGCATACGAAAGGTACAATAGTTTGCGACTGACAGCAAAATGGTTAACTTATCATCACAGAATAACGTTGTGCTGGCCGAGAGGAAGTGAAGGCTTGCTTCCTGGGTTCAAAGCTCCTGCTGCGTGTTATTTTAGGTTTTATAATTTTATAACTGGATGTATAGAACATAATATTACATTAATATAACTTTGGCATTCGAAGTTATGGGCTATCTATGCACACAAAAACATAATTCCAATTACACTCGTGTTAAATAACTAAAAATATGTGTAAATAAACTAAAACAAAAGGACAAAAAAAAAAAACAAAAAAAAAAACAACAGAATAAATAAAAACTGAAGCTTTCCTGGCGACGTATTAATTCAAAATCTTCTCGGGCTTCTAACCAGGTAAAAACTTGGCTTGACACCTGTCAAGTTTGTACCTGGTTAGAAGCCCGAGAAGATTTTGAACAACAGAATAATAATTATCGGTGTAAGAATTCTTCAGCCTCTCAGTCTTCGCGGCATGGTCCAATTTAAATGCCTGCAGTAATGTGGAGTACAAGCTATAATACCCCAGGCTTCTTGAATTTGTCTTTCGCCCATCTACAGTGCACCTCCCTTTTACCTCGGCCCACACATTCTAAATAGGTTATAAGTTTGGTAAACATGGAGGCCAGTCTACCACTCTGACATCCTGCCTCTCTGAAAACCAATTTGAAACCATTCGAGATGTATGGACAGGATGATTACTATCCTGTATAACTGTAACAATTCCATCAGGTTATTTCATCATCACAGAGGGAATCAAAATACTTTCGAGTATTACTGCACACCGTTCAGTGTACCGTCAAGCTGTCACAGCTCCCTAGACGTTCCTTGATGCACAGCCCCAACACGATACAGACTATAATGGAATTGTGAAGCCAGTTATGTGGAGTACAAGCTATAATACCCCAGGCTTCTTGAATTTGTCTTTCGCCCATCTACAGTGCACCTCCCTTTTACCTCAGCCCACACATTCTAAATAGGTTATAAGTTTGGTAAACATGGAGGCCAGTCTACCACTCTGACATCCTGCCTCTCTGAAAACCAATTTGAAACCATTCGAGATGTGTGGACAGGATGATTACTATCCTGTATAACTGTAACAATTCCATCAGGTTATTTCATCATCACAGAGGGAATCAAAATACTTTCGAGTATTACTGCACACCGTTCAGTGTACCGTCAAGCTGTCACAGCTCCCTAGACGTTCCTTGATGCACAGCCCCATCACGATACAGACTATAATGGAATTGTGAAGCCAGTTATCGGGAGTCTTTTGCCTTTCGCTTATGTATAGAAAAAGAGAGCTCGTCTGATTACGTTACTCCAGATGCGGTAAGCGTTTTCCTGTTTGATCCGTTTCTGAAGGGCATTTTCAATAGTTCTCACTTCCCAAAAACATTAAATTTGCCCAAATTCAGATTCCTAAAAATATTTCTAAACATTGGTTTCTTTGCAATGCTTTAATACTTTTTCATGCTGTACAAATCCTGTTTTTTTTTCTTTTTTTCTTTTCTTTTTCTTTTCCTTTTTGACAGCGAGAGAGAGTCAGAGACAACTGTTCGTGCCTGATCCGTTTGCGCCCATTCTGCGCACCGCATACTTTCGTGTGCAGCATATTGCTGTTCGGTAGAATAAACTCTTAAAGAAGCATCACAATATCTATCATATTATTAACTTTACGGAATACCGTGTGTGAAATAAGTGTGCCTAAAATAAATAGATCCTATGTGTTAATTCGACATCATTAAGAGAAGTAAATTAAAAAATATTTACTACTGACCCTTACCAGAAGAGTAATCTGTGTTTTGCTACAGCAAACACACATGGAAGGTGGCAGGTTTTAAAATGTTGTACAATACAAACTGTACAATGTTTTGTGTCAATTTGTTATTGTTAATATTAATAGTTTGTTGTTGCTGAAGCTCATGTTGTGTATTGGATTATACCGGTTATTACAATAAGATTTGGAACTAGTGACAACTTGCTGCTGGCGTGAGAGTCTGAATCGAATCGGCCCTCCAGACATGACCTTTGTTTTTTGTCCCCGGGTGTTTTGGAAGAATTGAAAGCGTTCAAGCTATCAAACCACATGTGATAGTCGCCAGAAGGAAACGGACGAATGACATTTCAGTGTGTATCACTGTCAGAAATACAGAACAGTGATTGCACGGAGACCGAAATTAGAAGTTCTCCCATTTACACCAACTGTCACTCGTTTGGTAAATTTGGGCATATAAGCAAGACATGCAGAAGTACTGCTAAATACGTTAACTGTTATGAAAGGTGAGTCAGCAGCCCCTATTTATATTTTATGTATGCAGCATACTAAGCGAAATATGTTACTTACGCCTTTCTTGAATGCCTTATAATGGCTGATTTAAATAGAGCTTTATAGAGGAGAGATAGATAACTCAGTGCATAAGAGTTTTACGGGGCAGAATGCAATCGCTATGTACTCGTATGTCGATACCAAAAACATCGTACCCTGACATTGGCAGCTGCAGTAGCACATTCAGCCAATTTTACACACTTTTATTCCTTAGCATATGTTCACTTTGAAAACGCCCCAGAAGGAACAATCTATAACATGCATCGCTTGACAAAAACATTTGAAAAATGTCGTGGTGTAATGGTTACCATGATAACTTCATATACGCAAAGTCGCAGGTCCAAACCCGGCGGAGGACGATGGATTTTTTCGAAAGGTCTCTGAGCAAAATTAAACTATCTTTCACACGCTGAGAGCCACACACTCTTATATCACACACTATGGCAACTGTGATAGAATTATAAATAAAAAGAACTTATTATAAAACTTATAACAAGTAACAGAATAACTAGACAAAATTCCTAATGGATATGGGCTACCGCATAGAATCATGGAGAGTAACTCATTCAGTAGTTGTAATGACTGGTGCAGTTTAATTATCTTAGTTAAAACTACCAAAAGGAGCAACAAACGCCGTATTAAACCTGTAAAAACGTGTGAAGATTGGGAGTTGGGTCTGAGTTGTGCGACTATTATCCACTTCATTTCGAGGAATCCTTCATGTTAAGTTCAAAACTTTTATTACAATTTTTATATCCTTTTGTGCATATAATTTGATATTATGATACAAATAAAATTTTGGTAACATTATAAGTGTGCACAAAATGGAATAATCGGCATGTTTTCCACTGGCAGGTGGATAATTAAAAGGTTCTTGTTTGTAGGTATCTTATTGTGTCGGTATACTTGACCCACTCAGCCAAACTGAAAACACTTCATACATGCAAAGTGTCTTTAGGTATTTGCGCATGCCTGAATAAACTCGGCATTATGTATTAAGTATTTGAAACATAATGCAGAATGCATATAAACGACGAGTATGCTAACGTATGAAGGAAGACGCAGCAAGGCACCTGCATGATGAACAGTTTCCAGGAAGGAGGGAACTTACTACGGACACCTTGCGACGGGTTAAAGGGTGAAGCAGGATCAACTGGAAGAGTACCACCTGCTCGTGATGCTCCAGTAACCGCTAGAGGCAATGAAGAAGTTTGGCGAAACACAATCCACATATCAGTTCAAGGGCTGTAGCACAAGATGTGTACACAAGTGAGTCCTCAGTGATGCTCCAGTAACCGCTGGAGGCAATGAAGAAGTTGTGTGAAACACAGTCCACATACCAGTTCAAGGGCTATAGCACAAGATGTGTACACAAGTGAGTCCTCAGTTATGCTCCAGTAACCGCTGGAGGCAATGAATAAGTTGTATGAAACACAATCCACATACCAGTTCAAGGGCTATAGCACAAGATGTGTACACAAGTGAGTCCTCAGTGATGCTCCAGTAACCGCTGGAGGCAATGAAGAAGTTGTGCGAAACACAATCCACATACCAGTTCAAGGGCTATAGCACAAGATGTGTACACAAGTGAGTCCTCAGTGATGCTCCAGTAACCGCTGGAGGCAATGAAGAAGTTGTGCGAAACACAATCCACATACCATTTCAAGGGCTATAGCACAAGATGTGTACACAAGTGAGTCCTCAGTGATGCTCCAGTAACCGCTGGAGGCAATAAATAAGTTGTGTGAAACACAATCCACGTACCAGTTCAAGGGCTATAGCACAAGATGTGTACACAAGTGAGTCCTCAGTGATGCTCCAGTAACCGCTGGAGGCAATGAAGAAGTTGTGTGAAACACAATCCACGTACCAGTTCAAGGGCTGTAGCACAAGATGTGTACACAAGTGAGTCCTCAGTGATGCTCCAGTAACCGCTGGAGGCAATGAAGAAGTTGTGTGAAACACAATCCACGTACCAGTTCAAGGGCTGTAGCACAAGATGTGTACACAAGTCAGTCCTCAGCGATGCGCATATTGACCCGCAATAAATACCATCCACAACTATACCAGATGATGTAACGTTGCTCGTCCCACCTTCTTCAAGCCGGCCCTCCCTTCTGATCTTGCTTATCGTTGTCTTATTCCAACCGGACACGGCGTGCTAGTGAAGTAAACTGGAATGTACATCATTTCATGACGTATGTATGCGTGAAGTCGTATTGTCCTTTTAGGTTATTTCGCCTGCTCTGCGCTCTCAGGTTAGGACTGGCTCGCGTTGGCCGGCTTGTATATATATATATATATATATATATATATATATATATATATATACACATGCACATGCACATGTGTGTGCTCGTGTTAATATTTATAAAACACTAATATTTAAAACTAAAAGATATTGTGCTTACCGAAAATACCAATTTCAATATTCTAGGAAGATACTTTCAGGAGGATTACCAGGAACGGTAATGAAAATCCATTCGCCGGTTCTTTTTGTTGGCGAATACGTTTAATACTCTTGAATTGAAATTTTCTATTTTGCACACATATAAGTTTTTACAGGATAGAATTCCTAAAGCCCTGAGTCGTTCTTCTTTCATGGCGTTTCTTAAGAACATGCACTTGAGCATTGAAAAGCACCGTTCAGCTTCCGAGGTCGAGACAGGCATCCTTATTAATAATTTCAATAATTTAATAGTCTCTTCAAGGTATCACAAAGTTCGTCTTCTAGAATCAGCGAAAGAAATGTTACTGCTTTAACTGAGGCCTACCATAAAAGACTGGTTTCAATTTTCTTTTTTCTAAAAATGAATATGACGTGTCCCGAATTTCAAGGTATTTGTCTGTAAAACGTATTATTTGTTTATCGAACTGATTTATGTTAAATAAATTATTTGCAGCGATGGTCTCGTGTAGTAAAACGTAGTTTTATTTAGGAGAGAATAACATCACACGCCTCCAAAGTTTCTCAACAATCTAAGGTTTTCTAGCGGGCAAAGTTTCGTTCTTTTCAAAATTAACCACGTTAATGATGGAGTTATTGTCATTTAATGTTTTGCATTACCGGTTCAAAGTTTTGGATGTCTTGTTTTTCTTTGATCGGTCCACTGATCTTCTTTTGAAACTGATTAAAAAGTTGGTCACATGAGACATTATGTTACAGAAAAAAGAAGTCCTTATCTTGCAGTCTTTGTTTGTAGGAACTAGCCATTTCAATTGTAGAAGATAGTTTTATACTCTGCCTTACTTCAGTAATAAGGTATTTTCTGTTTTTGTAAGTATCTTTAACTACTCACGAATGACAATCCCTACTGCCAGCTCTAGTGACACACAGGGCAACTTTTCTCAATAATGCTACGTTACATCTTTGGGGTAACTTTGACAAACAAAACTTTCTGAAGGATGTGCAAACAATATGCGAACCTTGCTGTTATTAAAGGCTGCAGTAGACATAATAATATTCAATTGGTGCGCATTGCTATGAATGTAGTTTGGCTTGGGTATTTGTCTTTTATTAATTTCTGTACGCCATTTGAGTCGCCACTGATAATGTTTGCACCATCTAACTCTGGGCTATTGGTTTTGCTCGCTCATCGACAATTGAAGGACCTAGATTTTTTTAAACACTCTGAAATAGCACAAGCATTATGACCTGGATTAACAAAGTTCCAAAATCTTTCAACTGGTTTTCCATTATAAGTGTACCGCAAAATGATAACCAATTGAAATTCTTAATACACATCATTGATGACATCAACGATTATTACAACAAAATCTGCACTTTTTATTTCTTTGTGAACTTCCTCGTGATACACTTCCATCACGCATTCCAGAAGATCGTTTTGAATAGTGTTCGAAATGCCTTTGAACAAACACTGACGCTTGGCTGAGACGAGTGTTAAGATATTTATCTAAACCAAATTAACACCCTTTATGTTGAGAGGTATCAATTTCATTAAGGTCCCTGAGAGCCAGTTCCAGTGCACCACAGCACCTAACAAACTTGTTAAGTAAATTCAAAATATATCTATTCTTTTCTGCTTGTTTTTGTGATTGTAGCTGTTTGCCTGTAATGCGAATTTAACCTGCGATGAATATTAATTTGGCCTAGAAATGGAAGCCTCAGAACATTCTCCATGTGGGTTTTGAAGTTTCATACACTTTCAATTTAGATCATAGATGCCCAATATCGGTTATTCCGATTAACACTCATGGAGATTTTTCATCTTCACACAATCCACAAGAAAAGCAAAATAAAGCATTTCTTTCCTCATAGCCACAAATCCATATTTTCTTTTAATACATTTCCGGATTGAATTTGTTGCACCGATTTTTGGTTTGCTTCTGAGATTCAGGTTCGGAAGTGGCCTACTCAATGTTTTCCTCTCTATTTTTTCACTGATCTATGTTTTCAATAGCTCACTTATTTTGTTCATGTTTGTAAGTTTCCAGTTGACACTTGAAAGCCTACTACACAGCTAGTCAGTTACACTGTTGACTCCACTGTAAACGAACCTAACAACATCAACGTGTGACTATTTTTTGCATGCAGGTGCCCACCACATGATTGTTAGTTGGGTACTAACTTACTACACAGTCCCTACAGATGTGAAGAATAACCATATTGATACTTAGATGTAAAATTTAATGGCATTATATTCAAAACAAGTATGTTAGTTTATAAGGACATATTAGTGTCTATTTCTGCACTCATTTAACTAAACATGCCGGTCCCCATAGCCGCGCTCGCCAAAGCGTCTCGTTTTGGTGTTTCGCAGCGCAGGGGATCGTGGGTTCGAGTCCCGACTTGGGCATGGGTGTTATATGTTTGTGTATGTGTGTGTAAAAAGTAAAACAGAAATTCAGTAATCATACAGTAATCAAAGTAAACAAATTAGATAAATAAAAAGTAGGGTATACAGCGCCGGAGTCCCCATCAGACTCCGGAACTGTATTTAAAATAAAAAGCAAAAAAAAAAAAACAAAAAAAAAACAACAACATCAAAATGAGTTGACATAAACTTGGAGCAAGATTGCGACTAATTCTTAGCTAGGCACTACGCTTACTGCGCTCTGGCGGGGGGAACGGATACTGTGCGCCATGGCACCACTTACCACATGAAACGAGGCTTATGACATTGGACGGTGCTAGATTAGAGCTGGCACAAGAAGTCACATCGCGCGAGGCTTATCGTGCTGTTCAAATCACAATACGAGTGTTGGAACAATCTCTAATCAATAATTACAGTATATAGACACTTTTTTTTTAATTTAATGATGGTGCCATGGCGCATCGGCATGGCCCCAGGAGCCCTCCTAGGTACTTGCTCTAAAATAAATAATAGAAGAACGCAGAGAATATAACCTGGCAAGGGTGTTACAGTTGTCATAATTATCTTGTATTGAGTGATTTGATAAGTTATCAGGAAATAATGTACGGAGTATCCCAATGAAGAAACGATATCAGTACATTTAATATGACTATTACACAAGTTATACGAGGTACGTCCAGAAAATAAGTTCCGTTTCAATTTATCTCCGCTGCAGCGCTGCGATCGCAGTTCCGCACATGCGCGGTAGACGCTCTGAAACGTGCGCAATTTTGAGATCGCTGTCAGCCACATACGCTTTGTTGTGCTTGTTTACAATGTCGGTGTTGATTGAAAAGCCCGCCGCTTGTGAAATCAGATCTGTGATTCGTTTTCTGAATGCTAGGAAAGTGAAACCAATTGACATTTATCGGCAAATTTGCGAAGTTTACGGACAAAATGCGATGAGTGATTCAATGGTGAGAAGATGGGTCCGACAGTTCAATGCAGGACGTAGTGAAGTGCACGATGAAGAATGAAGTGGGCGTCCATCTTTGGTTACGGAAGAACTGGTTCACGCGATTGATGACAAGATCCAGGAAAATCGCAAGTTTACGATTAGTGCTCTCGCTATGGAATTTCCCCAAAGCTAGCGATCACTAATTCATGAAATTGTTACTGAAAAACTAAAATGTCGTTAACTTTGCTCATGTTGGTACAGGCGGCAAACTTGTATGAAGAAGGTATACAAAGACTTGTGCCACGCTATGACAAATGCCTGCAAAATTTCGGCAGTTATGTAGAAAAGTAGTTTAAGAGTTGTAGAATTTTGTGCAATAAATAATTATTCTGTATCTGTACACAATTTCATTTTATTACCAAACGGAACTTACTTTCTGGACGTACCTCGTATAAGGAGCCCAGATTAAAATAATCCAGCGAGAACCGGTACTAATTCCAACTGATAAACAACAAACTTCACTTTATTGACCGGGCTTTTTAACCAATTCTTACATTGACGAAATAATATGGATAAGGAGAAACCAAGTAATAGGCAGAATCAGTCTAGGAATATGAATTTTAAAACGAGTTTTATTTGCACACGACATAGTCTTGTTAACAGAATCTAAAAACCAACTTACAATTGGCACAAATAGAGAGCTCCACAAATTAGACCGACATATGTCCGCAACTGACAGATAACTATTAAAGCATGCTTCTTAAAACAAGTTTTTTGCTGCGAAATACGAGGTACGTCCGGAAAGTAAGTTCCGTTTGGTAATAAAATTAAATTGTGTACAGATACAGAATAATTATTTATTGCACAAAATTCTACAACTCTTAAACTACTTTACCACATAACTGCCGAAATTTTGCAGGTATTTGTCATACCGTGGCACAAGTTTTTGTATACCGTCTTCATAGAAGTTTGCCGCCTGTGTCTTCAAAAAGTTGAAAACATTTTCTTTCAGCTCTTCGTCATTGTTGAAGTGTTGACCGCCAAGGAAAGACTTGAGATGTAAGAACAAATGAAAGTCGTTAGGAGCGAGGTCAGGACTGTACGGAGGATGGTCAAACATGTCCCAGCCAAATCCCTGTAGGAGGTTTTTCGTCACATTTGCAGTGTGTGGTCGTGCGTTGTCGTGAAGAAAAACAACACCTTTCAGCGCTTATTCTGTATTGCGCGGCGCAATTTCCTAAGTGTCTCGCAATAAACATCTGCTTTGATTGTTTGACCACGCGGTAAGAAATCAATGAGTAAGATGCCTTTCCAGTCCCAGAACACTGTGCACATCATTTTTCGAGGTGTCAAGATTTGTTTCGGCTTAACCTTTGCTGGGGATGAAGTGTGCCTCCTTTCCATTGATTGCCGCTTACTTTCAGGGGTGTCGTAAGAAACTCAAGTCTCATCTCCTGTGACTATCTGTGTCAGAAATTCTTCGCCGTCTTAATCATAACGGGTTAAAAACTGAAATGCACTACCCATCCGTTTTGTTTTGTGTTGCTCAGTAAGAATCTTTGGTACCCAACGTGAACAAAGTTTACGATATTTCAGTTTTTCGGTAACAATTTCATGAATTAGTGATCGTGAGCTTTGGGGAAATTCCATAGCGAGAGCACTAATTGTAAACTTGCTGTTTTCCTGGATCTTGTCATGAATCGCGTGAGCCAGTTCTTCTGTAACCAAATATGCACGCCCACTTCGTTCTTCATCGTGCACTTCACTACGTCCTTCATTGAACTGTCGGACCCATCTTCTCACCATTGAATCACTCATCACATTTTGTCCGTAAACTTCGCAAATTTGCCGATAAATGTCAATTGGTTTCACTTTCCTAGCATTCAGAAAACGAATCACGGATCTGATTTCACAAGCGGCGGGATTTTCAATAAACACGGGCATTGTAAACAAGCACAACAAAGCGTATGTGGCTGACAGCGATCTCAAAATGGCGCACGTTTCTTCTCCTTGATACAGAGCGTCTACCGCGCATGTGCGGAACTGCGATCGCAGCGCTGCAGCGGAGATAAATTGAAACGGAACTTATTTTCTGGACGTACCTCGTATATGGAATACAGTGGCATAATATATACCGCTAAGACAAAAACAATTTGAAACAGTCAGAAATGTATATCTATCCGTTCTAAAAGTTATTGTAAAATAAGATTCGGAACTAGTGACATTATATACTTTTCTCCGTATAGCATATCATATATTTAAGAAGTAGATATAAACGGAAAGATAAACAAATTTAACGGTATATGATAGAAACATTGTGACGAACATAACAAATTCAGCAAAGGAAGGACTCGTAATTAAACTCTCTAAGATGAGACAGTAATTCTGGAGTCACAGCTCAGTAATGATAATTGTCTTGGTATCAAAGATGTGTACACACTTCCCAATACTTTAACTATTTTAATTACATGTCTATATATATAAGTGATTTACCTTATTTTCTTGTACTTATTTCATACATTGTAACATAGCTAGCCAACTTGCTACAAGGCAAAGCTGCGCAGTAACATATGACAAACGGCACTCCTATTGTATGTAGAAACTTTCAGAATTCGCAGCATTTCTTTACTTTATTTGCGATATCAGAGGTACAAGTTCCAAATATTCTCCAAGCAGGGAATTGTTCTTTGTATTTCTCTGTCACATAGCTTCAATAAAATAGAACCATGTAATATAATGACGTCGAGTATATCTTTTGCTGGTAAATGAAAGCCAATCAGCATAAAGGAGGACATCTTGCCTTCTGGTCTATTTAAACAGCCATTTAAAGAGGCATAAATTCAGACTTTGTAAGTTTTTCTTTCGTCCAGGGGTGTAATCCATACTCAGGTAAAATTTCGTGCCTAAATTTCACAGTACGAGACAAGTATAAAGCGGTAATAAAATGTAAATGATGTGATATAAAAACGAAATCAGTAATAATTGTCTTTTTGTGTAAGTAGTTTCTCCGAGTTTACCATTCTTATGAGAAATGTGTACAGTAGTTGTTTGTGAAGATCACTTCACCTAAATCGCCTGCGATGTCAGCAGTAGTAAAAGCGGGCGTGAAGCACTACCAAATAAACATCACAGTGAACAAGGATGCTGTTTCTGTTCTTAGTTCAACAACCAGTATCCGTACTAGCACTCTTTTCCTGTTTCCACCCTGAGATCAATTGCTGTACCAAACATGGAACCCAGAGACAGCTACGCCGAGGCAGAGAGAGAATCTACTTCTACGTGAGTACTCAACAGGTCCTGCATCAAGTACGGTGGACTCGTCTTAATTCCTATATGCTCAAGGGAATCACTCAACTGATACGTCCACATGCTATAAATAAGAACAAGTTAGGCAATAACAAAGTGGGCAGAAAAATCACACACGAAACGACGTGACAAACTAGGCGCAACCAACAAGTTGGGCCTGAACAAGGGAAGAGAATCCACTACTTAAATTTATTCGCCGTAGTAAGAGCCCAAATTGAAGGAAGGGGCACGGCGAACTTTAATTCGTAGTTACAGGACCACAGAGCATCACGGGAACTTTCAGGATCATCTACAAGACTGCTAGAATAATCTAAAACTTCTGTAAACTTCTTGTGAGTGCAGTGCAACCATCCCTTTGTTTTCGATTAATGTAAAAATTGGCTCCTTAGAGCAGTGTGTATGTGCAAGGAAGCTTCTTCGGCTGAAAACAAGTCAGACAATCTCATTTATACCTAATTCTAAGACAATTTATTTTGCTATGGTACTACCCAACAGTAAAGTAATAACAAGGAATATGTCTTTAGAATGTTGCACTTAAACTGTTTCACTAGAAGGTAAGTTTGGCCAGTCAGTTGTGAACGCAATTCTATTTTCAGTATGCCCAGCGCTTTGGTGAGCCTAGCCCAGGGTCAGCTACTCCTGAGAGGTAACTCTTTCTTACTGCCATTACTCCAAGCGTTTTTGACAGTAATCGTAGCATTATGCCTCGAAATGTCGGTAAATTATTTCACCTGTTAATAAGTACAGTCTCTAAACAGAAATATGAAATTAGAGTACGATGAATAAACAAAAATGGAAAAATTAGAGCTTGTTAAATGTTCATTCACATGACTTTCTCTATATCTCTGCAAATTATTACTGTTAATAAGCTTATCTTTTATTTATTTCATGTTAATCGAGAAACATTAGCAGAAATAGTCTTATTTCTTGCTTTATTGTAAGTAGAAGCGAAATAAGGGAGTACCATAGATTAAAGTGACAGTCAAAAGCTGGTTTCTATGTGACTGAAGTTCCCTTGTTTGTATGGAAAGGAGTTGACAAATTCCTGTATGAGAAAAGTATAAGTTTTTCAAAGCTGAAACTAAGAAAAAGGAATATCTCAAAAACGAACAACTCCACCAAAAAAATGTATTTAACATAAATTGTGTGTTTTAACGTGCTCTACATTTTTGTGGGTTAAGTTTTTGCCCATCTTTTACGGTTTAGTAGTTATGAAAAATTCATCCAGAATAAATAGTCTTAAGAGGATATTCCCAGAAAATTCAAAATATACATTTTATTTGTCAGGTAAATAACTTTAATATACGATATTTTAATCAAAATTGTTAGAGCGATTTTTTAGAAAATAAAAAATTCCATGTAAAGGGTAGTTTGGGGTGGGGGGATTTTTCTCAAAATCTTCGTGTCACATCCCTGGAAGATACTAAACTTAAATACCAAGTTTGGTAGTTTACCGACTTTTCGTTTTTGAGTTATCGTGTTCACAGACACACGGACACACTGACACATGGACACACGGACACACACACACACACACACACGGACCTGTTTCTGAAAATACTTTTTTTGGATACAGGGTACCCTAAAACATATTTCCGGTGAAATCTCGGTATCGAATTTTTTGGTGGAGTGCAATACATTCTCTATACACCATGTACATAGTGCGTATAGAGAAAGTAATAAAAAACGAGAAATCCAAGGCATGATAAATGAGCAAAGAAGTCCTACTAAACTTAGGTAGCCCATTAAAGAAAATTTGAGAACCAAAGGACTCATCTTGATAGATTTAAAGAGGAAGTTTCTCGCAAAGTACATAACTTTTTTACGTGTAGATACACAACTCGGTAATTTTCAGGGGGTAATTATAAAGAAACAGCAAACTATTTTTGTAACTCTCGACTCCACCTTGTGTAAACAAAGCGAGAAACTCACAAACCCTTAGAATCTAATAATGAGGAATTAGATTTAATCCACAGTGATTATTAAGGGAAATATGAATTTAATAGACAATCAAATCGACCGTACGAATATTCACACTGCAAATTTAAAGAGGAGTATGAACAGTCTAATTCTAAGATAAAAACTGAGAGGGGAGAGAACCTGGGTCTTTTAAACGTTGATATAGAAAGTCAAAATTGTACCTAACAGAAAAACCTAGAGAAGTGACACACAGATTTATCTGATGCACTAAAATAATTATGCAAACGCATCAACGTTGCGGAGTTAAGGTCAGCATCAGAAACTAAACATCAACTTCTCGATCTCTCAATAATAGTGATAGTTTAAACATGTATACAACTGAACACTTTTCAGAACCGAGGGATGACTTATGTAATGCGAGAAATACAAAGTCAGAGTTCGCTCAGGTCACAGTGCATAGTGAAAGAAATATTTCTATGTTTAACGTGTCGGAGACAAATGGTGTATTTGTAAATAGTAACGCATTTTTGGAGCTTCCACTACCTAAGTTTAATGAATCCAATGGTGATTCCCCTTTAATCTTTCCAGAGCATCTGAGTGAATATCTTCACATTAAGAAGGTCTCGGAAGACTTGGACTGACTATTATCTAGAAATGCCTTGGTCCACGTGCACTTGTTTGGGTCCATCTTGCGATGCCGCCGAGATGCTTTTGAATTCTTCCGCCACATCATTTTAAATATATTTCGGATTGCTGCTTGACGGCAGAAAATCAGATTCAAAATGTGCTATGGGTAGTGGATCTCCATGAAGGAATGACGATGACAGATTATGTTCTTCTCTATCTAAAGTATATAAAGCATCTAAGACCCCAGATGGCAGAATCCAGCTGAGGGTTCGGAATTACCTACTGATTGCTAAGCCGCAAGGCATCATTTAGATGGCTCATCTTTGATAGAAATGCAAGAGATGGAAACGGGACGAAATTTTAATAACATGACCATAAGATTTTCGTAGAACGCCTAACCGAAACAACAGATATGACACTCAATGACCAAACAACTCAACATTTTGGTATAAAATGTGATAGGACTCAGAGACACCTGAAGATTTAGAATGTTCAAGGAATTCAATTCTTTAGAAATAATAACAATAGGTCCCACAACAATGATGCCAAACCATAACATTTCCGTAGATTTAGAGGTACCGGAATTAGAAATCTCCAAAGACCACGTGGAGCATATCGCAGCAGAAACAATATTTACCCTTCGGATGATGAGCAGACTAGGGCACACAACAATGGTAGTCACGACAATGAAGAAACGAAACAAGGACATGAAATTCGAGTGGAACCAGACAGTAGTTCACGGGAAACTGTTAGTGACTCACAAGAGAGGGATGCTATGTGGGTTGAAAACTTGTACACTTCGAGTGGAAATCCCAACAATGCCATAAAATTAACAGCATTTACTACAAACTAACACAATTGATAAGGAAGAATTAGAATATTTTGAAGCACTTTGGAGACGGTACACGCTGGAGACGGTACACAGCTTCAGTGCTGAAGTTGAGTTTAGAAAATTAAACAATGTATTTCTTATTGTTGTCTCAACAATCACATGATTAACATGCCGTATAAATTGATTACAACCAGAAAGAATTGAGTGTGACGACCCAATCGTGAATACGCCGTTTATTTTCCAGAATAATGAAGGTATGGAAATCCGAAGGATGCTTACGAGTGATATATTCATACACGACTTACAGGTCGTCAGCATCGTGATGAAGAAAAAGAGACGAGGATAGAAAGGGAAGAGAGAGAGAGAGAGAGAGAGAGAGAGAGAGAGAGAGAGAGAGAGAGAGAGAGAGAGAGAGAGAGAGCGGTATCATATACCTGCTTCCACGTGCTGCTGAGGAGAAAACCAGTTTTCTGCCAAACCCAACGAAAACATAAGACTGCTTCTCGACAAAAGTCGCGCGACCAGTGATTTATCTTATGAACAGATTAACGAACTATTTATCATTTTATTACAAAATAAAGCTACTTTTTGAGGCACTCCAGGAGTGTCAATTTTACATGCACACATTTCACATAGGGAATATAATAATTCACCCTTTGGATTAGAGAAAGAATCTCAGCAAGTCATCGATGAAATGTTAAGAAATAAAATAATTGAAGACGGGATCTCACAGTACATTTCTGCTTTATGTTACACTGTAAAAAAGGATACTCCTGTTAAACTACAAAAAACAAATTCACCGCGAGTACTCGATGTTTCATCGCATAATAAACCTCAGAGAGAACACGGGTCCTGTTTCTATTCTTGATTCATCAACCAGTATCCATACCAGCACTGTTTTCCGGTTTCCATCATGGAATAATAATAACAATAATAATAATAATAATAATAATAATAATAATAATAATAATAATAATAATAATAATAATAATAATAATAATAATCACAACAATAATAATAGTTATACATTTACGGTCAATAAACCGCAGAGCTGCTTCTGACATTGTCAGTTCAAATACAGTGATTTACAAATATAAACAGCTTTCATTTACATCATTCAATATTGCATATTCACAAATTGCATATACAACAATATTTTATTAACTAAAATTACTATTTATCATTGTTATACAAAACCTTGTTTATTAAATCATTTTTGAGTTGCTTGTTGAAAGCGTTTTTTGACTTAATTAAACAAGCGCTAACTTGTACGGTATTATTCCCATTACATTTGGATCCTTAGTGCTACTATTCATCCTAAAACCTTGTCTGAAGAAATCACTGTTGAGTCGTGTGTTATAGTGATGTAATGTCACTATATTTTAAATTATCCTGCGCTATCACATACATTATTACCATATATATATTGAAAATACTGTAAAGATTTGTTTTTCCCTAAAGTATTGTCTATAGAATCCCTATACTTTACATACCGCCATAATAGAACATTTTTAATTTTTCTCTTTAAGAAGATTGGAGAAGTGCCTAAGTAAGTACAGGGATCTACTGATTCTCCCTTTGATATACTGAATATGTTCCGACCATGTAAACTTTTTATCTATTATAATACCCAGACATTTATGTTCACTTTCGTAGTATATGTTGCAATCTGATAATTGTATAGGGTCTGATTCATTACTTGGGATCAATTACTCTAACGAACATGGAACCCAGAGACAGCTACGCCGAGGCAGAGACAGAATCTACTTCTACGTGAGTACTGAACAGGTCCTGCATCAAGTACGGTGGACTTATCTTAATTTCCTCTATACTGTCAGTGATCTTTCAACTGACACGTCCAAGTAGATAGTGTCACAACCCATAAACGTCACAAATTAGGCGACAAAAAGTAGGCAGAACAATCACACACGACAACACGCGAAAAAGTATATGGAAATAGCTATTATCACATGGATCCCAAACAGTGACAAATACAAAAGTACATATACCAAGAATACGAGCAGAACAAAAGAGATTCCGGAGCAGTATATCGGCGTATAAAATTGGATAGAAACCCAATATAAACATCCCTGAGGAATAAGACGCATATCGATTAAAAACCAATAAAGGAAATTGGTGTCACATTTGAACAAAATGTAAAACAGAATACAGGTCAGTTTTAGGTAATGTAATTATTATAAAAAAGGGAAAGATTATACCTAGTAGACCTACACCACCGTTGATTCTGCAATTTGGAACCGGAAGCCTAAACCGTGAAGTACAAGACAGAGAATAAAGAAAATATTTCCTTCACATTAATTCGATAAATACACGGAACAGATCATCAGCTATTATATTATCGACGTGCAGTAGTCACACTCAAGAACAGATACATTTTCCAAATAGGGAAATACTTTGCAGCTCTAAAATCTACTATTTGACTTAGAAAAAAGCTTTCGACCAACTAACGTGAGATAAAGTATGGATTACTGCGGAAGGTCAGAAATTTAAAAATGATTAAAGTGGTAATATTGCGCTCCTCTTCCAAAATAAAAAATATTAATATAAGTATAATTCCAAGGCCAAACAAATATAAATTAACAAAGAAATAGGAACAAATCCATAATCATAAGGAAAGCGGTACATACTTTATTAAACAGCTGGCCAGGAAGGAACTACAGCACCGAATAATTTTCATACTGAATATTTTTACCAGAAGTCAAACTGCAAAATATATGTCAAATTGCAGATTAAAAGGGTTGATAGCCTGGTTAATATAACATGTTTGACTAATGTCTAACCCACAAAATCTCACTATATTTCTTTAAAAATATATAAAATTTAATGGTACAAATGAGTGTAATAAAAGCTAAAATGTGTAAATATTATACATGATTTCATAACATTGTGCTACAATTTTATTATTTAATGGTGAAGAACAATGAAAATAAATCTATAAAAAAAGCTTTCCAGTCTTATTTATCAACAGTTATAGATTAAAAATACTATACACAACTTATTCAAGTAAACACACAGTAAACTTATCAAGTGACAAGTTTAAACTTGATCAGCTATAAGTGTAACAAATCATTTAAAACTAGTTTGCCATTTTCTTAGGACATTTATGACTATGTAACCAACTTAAATTTAGCTTCTCATTGGCTGCATTACCAAGGATATAATAATCTGCCTCTAAGAATCACAGCACAGTTGGCAGCAATATCAATAATATAGCTTCTCATTGGCTGCATGGCCAAGGATGTAATATCTGCCTCTAAGTCTCATAACGCAGATGCCAGCAATATCAATAATATAGCTTCCCATTGGCTGCATGGCCAAGGATGTAATATCTGCCTCTAAGTCTCATAACGCAGATGCCAGCAATATCAATAATATAGCTTCTCATTGGCTGCATGGCCAAGGATGTAATATCTGCCTCTAAGTCTCATAACACAGATGGCAGCAATATTAATAATATAGCTTCTCATTGGCTGCATGACCAAGAATGTAATATATGTCTCTAAGTCTCAGAACACAGAGGACAGCAATATCATTAATACAGCTTCTCATTGGCTTCATTACCAAGGATGTAATATCTGCCTCTAAGTATCACAACACAGATGGCAGCAATATCAATAATACAGCTTCTCATTGGCTTCATTACCAAGGATGTAATATCTGCCTCTAAGTATCACAACACAGATGGCAGCAATATCAATAATATAGCTTCTCATTGGCTTCATTACCAAGGATGTAATATCTGCCTCTAAGTATCACAACACAGATGGCAGCAATATCAATAATATAGCTTCTCATTGGCTACATTACCAAGGATGTAATATCTGCCTCTAAGTCTCACAACACAGATGGCAGCAATATCATTAATACAGCTTCTCATTGCCTTTTTTTTTTTTTTACCAAGGATGTAATATCTGCCTCTAAGTCTCACAGCACAGATGGCAGCAATATCATTAATATAGGTACTCATTGGCTTCATTACCAAGGATGTAACATGTGCCTCGAAGTATCATAACACAGATCGCAGCAATATCAATAATATAGGTACTCATTGGATTCATTACCAAGGATGTAACATCTGCCTCGAAGTATCATAACACAGATGGCAGCAATATCAATAATGTAGCTTCTCATTGGCTTCATTACCAAGGATATAATATCTGCCTCTAAGTCTCACAACACAGATGGCAGCAATATCAATAATATAGGTACTCATTGGATTCATTACCAAGGATGTAATATCTGCCTCTAAGTCTCACAACACAGATGGCAGCAATATCACTAACATAGCGTCTCATTGGCTTCATTACCAAGGATATAATATCTGCCTGTAAGTATCACAACACAGATGGCAGCAATATCAATAATATAGCTTCTGATTGGCTGCATGACCAAGGAAGTAATAATTGCCTCGAAGTATCACAACACAGAGGGCAGCAATATCAATAATATATCTTCCGATTGGCTGCATGACCAAGGAAGTAATAATTGCCTCGAAGTATCACAACACAGAGGGCAGCAATATCAATAATATAGCTTCTGATTGGCTGCATGACCAAGGAAGTAATAATTGCCTCGAAGTATCACAACACAGAGGGCAGCAATATCAATAATATATCTTCCGATTGGCTGCATGACCAAGGATGTAATATCTGCCTCTAAGTCTCATAACACAGATGACAGCAATATCAATAATATAGCTTCTCATTGGCTTCATTACCAAGGATGTAACATCTGCCTCGAAGTCTCATAACACAGATGGCAGCAATACCAATAGTATAGCTTCTCCTAGCTATGACCTTTCACAGGGTTAACAGAAGCACGTTCAATTCATTTAATAAATATAAGGCCTTCAGTTTACGAAAATTTGCAGAATTAGTCAATAAACTAAAACATTTAACACTCACAGAACAACACATTTGATGGTTTATCGCTACTCTCAAATGTACCAATCGAGAGAGCACCTGCTTTACTTAAGGAATGGTTGTCTTTGATTTTGGTGGGTCCAAATTCAATAACCAATAGCTGCAGCATTCTGCACTAGTAAAACCAGCTTCACTTTGAGTAATACATTTTAAAAACAGGCACATAGAGTAGCTATTTAGAATAACTCGTTACTTTTCTTATCAGATTTGTATATGGAAATTATAGCTATTAAATAATATGCTAAAAGATTCAAAGTCGGGTATAGATATATAAATGATGTTTTGACGTTATACGTCGTCACACTATAGATGAATCATTGAGTATCTTGAACGCTCTGGATATTAACATTAAATTTACAATGGAAATATATATATAAACAACACATGCCTCCTTTTCTGGGTATAAAGATATTTTGGACTACAAACAAGTTAAAATTTGGTATGTGTAAAAAACCTACTGTAGTGAAGAACTATGTAAAGATAACCAAATGTAACAATAAAAGTTGTTAATAAGCTGTTTTTTCAAAGTTTAATAATAAATACATTTACCATTGTACCTCTAACAACTTAAGAATTTTAAGAAATATTAATAATACAATTTTTAGAAAGTATTATTAAAGTAGCTAACAATAATAAATTTTCCAGCCAATTGATTTACAAAATACTTACAATCATAAGAACAGAATAAGGATTAAAGAAGCCAAGTAGAATGCCAATGTAAAATATAAGAAATTCATACAAGATGCAAATTATTTTCATCATTTAAAAAAAAAAAAGTTTAGAATACACCGGTATCAGCTCAAAAGAGATTCAATGTTAGTAGTTTGTTAAATTAACCACTTAATAAAACTATACACGCATTACAAATACGACGATTTATCAATTAAATTTCAGTGATTGTGAAGGTGTTTACTTTGTAGAACAAAACGAAATTTTGAACGTATTAAAAAAAATATTAAGCTAAAACACTTGGATAGATTAGCTGTTCCAATTAATTTTGGCTCTCAAACCATGAGATACGATAGGAAATTAAATGATTAAAAGCCATCACAGTTAGATATCTGGGAAAAAATCTTTAGTTATAGTAATAGTAGCAATGTTGTCAACTTTAACAAAGTTCCAACTCATATCATCCTGCAATTTTTTCAACTGAACGACAAGCTACAGACTTAAAATTAGGAAACAGTTCCGAGATGTCGAGCCAGAGGTCACCTAGATCACGTCTAATCTCAATGTTACCTATAATAGAAGTGGAGCAAGAGATGCTTCAGCAGACCTGCAAGAAGATGACGAGACGCGTTCAGGCAACAACCAAGACCACCCCGGCGAACAAGTGTAAAAATGAAATCTTCAAAATGTGAAAGTACAGTGTGTTATCTACTCCATTCAGTATCTATATGTAGTACTATGTACACTCCGCTACTTGTTTGCTACCGTCAAGTAGTTGATACCATGTTGGCATGACTGACACTTTCCCTCTAATGCTGGATACCTGACCGCATGAGAAACACAAGTGTCCATACCATACTGTCGTTACTGACACTTTCCCTCTAATGATGGATACTTGACCGCTTGAGAAACACAAGTGTCCATACCATACTGGCATGACTGACACTTTCTCTATATGCTGGATACCTGACCGCTTGAGAAACACAAGTGTCCATACCATACTGGCATGACTGACACTTTCCCTCTAATGCTGGATACCTGACCGCATGAGAAACACAAGTGTCCATACCATACTGGCATTACTGACACTTTCCCTATATGCTGGATACCTGACCGCTTGAGAAACACAAGTGTCCATACCATACTGGCATTACTGACACTTTCCCTCTAATGCCGGATACCTGACCGCTTGAGAAACACAAGTCTCCATACCATACTGGCATGACTGACACTTTCCCTCTAATGCTGGATACCTGACCGCTTGAGAAACACAAGTGTCTATACCATACTGGCATGACTGACACTTTCCCTCTAATGCTGGATATCTGACCGCTTGAGAAACACAAGTGTCCATACCATACTGGCATTACTGACACTTTCCCTCTAATGCCGGATACCTGACCGCTTGAGAAACACAAGTCTCCATACCATACTGGCATGACTGACTTTCCCTCTAATGCTGGATACCTGACCGCATGAGAAACACAAGTGTCCATACCATGTTGGCATGACTGACACTTTCCCTCTAATGATAGATGCCTGACCGCTTGACAAACACAAGTGTCCATACCATGTTGGCATGACTGACACTTTCCCTATATGCTGGATACCTGACCACTTGAGAAACACAAGTGTCTTTAGGTCTCAAGTGAGCCGTCAGTCAGTCTTCAGTTTTTGTAAAATCTAGTCACATGTCTCGAGAGTCCTAACAGCCGGCGAGACATAACCTTACCGCCAGTAGCTTTCAGACAAATATAATCAGACAGTTACCAATTAGTATAACGTGTTTGCAAGCGCCAGTAAACTATGTGGGAGTTTTTAGAATATAATATATCTCATATATTGGAATATTTGACAGCAACATTTCTTTACAACTGAAGGCTGGCTAAGCGATATATGCCAGTAACCTATCTGGCAGGTTATAGAATATAATATATCTCATATATTGGAACATTTGACAGCAACATTTCTTGACAGCTGACTGAGCACTATATGCCAGTAATCTATGTGGCAGGTTTTAGAATATATCTCATATACTGGAACATTTGACAGCAACATTTCTTGACAAGTGAAGGTTGACTGAGCGCTATATGCCAGTAATCTATATGGCAGGTTTTAGAATATATCTCATATACTGGAACATTTGACAGCAACATTTCTTGACAAGTGAAGGTTGACTGAGCGCTATATGCCAGTAATCTATATGGCAGGTTTTAGAATATATCTCATATACTGGAACATTTGACAGCAACATTTCTTGACAAGTGAAGGTTGACTGAGCGCTATATGCCAGTAATCTATGTGGCAGGTTTTAGAATATATCTCAAATTTTGGAACATTTGACAGCAAAATTTCTTGACAAGTGAGGGTTGTGTGTGCGCTATATGCCAGTAATCTGTGTGATAGGGTTTAGAATATATCTCGTATATTGGAACATTTGACACCAACATTTCTTGACAAGTGAAGGTTGCTGAGCGCTATATGCCAGTAATCTATGTGGCAGGTTTTAGAATATATCTCATATACTGGAACATTTGACAACAACATTTCTTGACAACTGAAGGCTGACTGAGCGCTATATGCCAGTAATCTATGTGGCAGGTTTTAGAATATATCTCATGCACTGGAACATTTGACAGCAACATTTCTTGACAAGTGAAGGCTGACTGAGCGCTATATGCCAGTAATCTATGTGGCAGGTTTTAGAATATATCTCATATACTGGAACATTTGACAGCAACATTTCTTGACAAGTGAAGGTTGACTGAGCGCTATATGCCAGTAATCTATATGGCAGGTTTTAGAATATATCTCATATACTGGAACATTTGACAGCAACATTTCTTGACAAGTGAAGGTTGACTGAGCGCTATATGCCAGTAATCTATGTGGCAGGTTTTAGAATATATCTCATATACTGGAACATTTGACAGCAATATTTCTTGACAAGTGAAGGTTGTGTGAGCGCTATATGCCAGTAATCTGTGTGATAGGTTTTAGAATATAGCTCATATATTGGAACATTTGACAGCAACATTTCTTGACAAGTGAAGGCTGACTGAGCGCTATATGCCAGTAATCTGTGTGATAGCTTTTAGAATATATCTCATATATTGGAACATTTGACAGCAACATTTCTTGACAAGTGAAGGTTGACTGAGCGCTATATGCCAGTAATCTGTGTGATAGGTTTTAGAATATAGCTCATATATTGGAACATTTGACAGCAACATTTCTTGACAAGTGAAGGCTGACTGAGCGCTATATGCCAGTAATCTGTGTGATAGCTTTTAGAATATATCTCATATATTGGAACATTTGACAGCAACATTTCTTGACAAGTGAAGGTTGTGTGAGCACTATATGCCAGTAATCTATGTGGCAGGTTTTAGAATATAGCTCATATATTGGAACATTTGACAGGAACATTTCTTGACAAGTGAAGGTTGACTGAGCGCTATATGCCACTTAATAATTTATCTTCCAACAAGACCACATCTTTCGCGAATGAAACTAGTTTTATAATTCAACTACTGATATCAAATATTGTTTAGTTTTTACATAACCAACGTAAGCATATGTTATAAAAGTTGGGTGAATCGAGCCTGGGAGTAGTATTGGTTCTCGCTGGTTTACTTTATAAAGCTGTTGTACTAAATGTACTGGTATTTGTTTCTTTATTACGATATTCCGCATTTTCATTTGATCAAATGCTTAGTTACTATATAATTGACAAGTGTAACACTGTTTCAATGTTATATTTTCTACGTTTTTCAATTTGTTGCTTTTGAGTAAAAACCTGATGTATGCAATTTCTTTTCTAAATTCTAATTATTTCGCATCGGTTATTTTGTTTCATCTAAACCTGTTATCTTGCATAGGTTTTACAAATAGGACTGAGAAAAGCCTTCAGAATTACCAGGGTCATTCCTGCTCCAATTATACTTTCTCTAGTGCGTATGTACAATGCATTCGTGGATAGAAAACGAATTATACTCCACCAAAAATTCGAAGCCGAGATTTCACAGGTAAAACATGTTTGGAGACCCCTGAATAAAAAGGTATTTATAGAAAAATGTCCTCTGTATGTGTGTCTCTGTCACCTTAGCACAAAATCGAAAAGTCCGTTAAATATCTAAACTCTGAAAGTTTGCGCACCCGCGACTACCCTTTACTCATGAAACAGTTTTTTCAATTTAACGATTTTCATTTAATAGCATATGTTTAAGCCCTGTTAAAGACAAACAACATATTTATCCTGAATTTTCCTGGAATAGCATCTCAAGATCTCTTCATTCTGGATGACTTTTGTGTAGCTCGTAAAAAACAAAAAGCCTTCTGTAGATTACATAAGACTCATAATTTATCTCACATATGTTTGTACATATACATAGCGTAACGCCTTAGCGTTACCGGTTGCGCAAAAGTCCTCCAGAATAAAAAGCCTGTTTAAAGGCCCTCCTCAGAAACTTCATGATGTAAATATCTTATTATATAGTGATTTATTAAAAATCGTTAGAGCTTGTTTGGCCTGGGGATATACTCCTTAAAATCTGTGGCATGCTTGGAAGAAACAGATTTTAAATACAAAGTTTAGTATTTAACCCATTTTTCGTTTATGGGTTATGCTGTTCATAGAATGTTTCGTTTTCGAGTTCTGCAAACTGCAGATAGATATCCAGACAAAAGGACCTTTTTCTAGAAATTCTTTTTGGATTCAAGTATTTCCAAAATATGTATTTTCAGTTAAATCTCAGTGTCGAATATTTGGGTGGAGCACAACAGTGTTTCTACTTATTGTGTATGTGGTAGAGAAAGTAAAAATGTTATTGTTATTCAGTGGCCTCAAATATGTATTTCGGTGACATCTTAAAAGGGATACATACACTGAACAAGTGCTAGTTACCAGTGCAGCACACGCTATGAATTGTTATTTATTTCAGAAATAGTTATATAGGTAAATAACTAATAATTACGAATAGTGGACACTTTTTATATTTGTTGGGAATTCCCATTGCTTGCTTTATATTTTCTGTTATCACGTTCTGCCTGATCTATTCTTTGTTTAATTTTCATTTAATTTATTTGCAGTTTACTTATATCAGTAAATTAATAATGTATGTTAATATTAAATGTGATAATTACGTTATAATGTTTGGTATAGGAACTAGAGGCCAGGATGTTGCATTGCAGACTTTATTTCCTTTTATTGTATTTTGTGCGTGATAGAAAAAATAGAAAATAATACATGTTGTCAATTCGCTTAATTTCAAACATCATTTAAAATCGCTGATATAAATATGATCGCAGCACCCAGGTATACAAGAAACTCAGAGCCTATTGTTTCAGTTATCTCATTTACAAGGTTCACTTTGTCTACCCTTAGATATCTGGAGGAAGCCAATTAATTCGTGATAACGACGTGGCTACATATTTGATATACTCTGACAGGGAGTTTGCACAGGAAGAACAGGTGTGCGCGTGTGGCAGAAAGAGCGAGAGAGAGGGAGAGCGAGAGAGAGAGTGACAGAGAGAGCGCGAGAGCGAGAGAGTAAGTACGAGAGAGAGAGCGACAGAGAGAGCGCGAGAGCGAGAGAAAAAGTGCGAGAGAGAGAGGGAGAGCGAGAGAGAGAGTGACAGAGAGAGCGCGAGAGCGAGAGAGTAAGTATGAGAGAGAGAGAGCGACAGAGAGAGCGCGAGAGCGAGAGAGAAAGTGCGAGAGAGAGGGAGAGCGGGAGTGAGAGTGCGAGAGAGAGGGAGAGAGAGAGAGAAAGTGCGATAGAGAGGGAGAGCGAGAGAGAGTGACAGAGAGAACGGGAGAGCGAGAGAGAAAGTGCGAGAGAGAGAGTGCGAAAGAGAGAGCGACAGAGAGCGCGAGAGCGAGAGAGAGGGAGAGCGAGAGAGCCTGTGCAGACCTTAAAACGATATTCAGATATACATATGTTCATGAATGTGTGATTTTTCAAGGAGTTCCTCCAATACAGCTCATTATTTTAATTAGAATATCATATATTTGAGATTTATCAATTATGGATAAGAACTGATCCTCCTTCTTACTTTCTCTGTGCGTACTATGAAAATAGTGCACAGAGAAGCTATTGTGATCCACTTAAAAGCTCGATATATAGATTTCAAAGGAAATATATGTTTTGAGTTTCCCTGAGTTCAAAAAGAAACATTTTTGGGAAAAGGTCCGTGTGTGTCTGTGGACAGCATAGCTCAAAAACTAAAAGAGCGTTAAATATACTAACTTTATATCTAAGTTCGGTATTTTCCAAGAATGCGACACGAAGATTTTTAAGAATAACCCCCCTTACCCCAAACTACCCTTTACATGGAAAAAGTTTCGAAAATGTTGATTTTCTCAGAAATGGCTATAACGATTTTGATTAGAATACTGTATACTAGGGTCCCGGGCCTCACACAGATATGGCACCATTAGGCCAGTTAGACGCTAGCATCGTAAAGTTTAACTCTAGACTAGGCTTATATCCATAGTTACAGGTCAATAGCTTGTTTAGTTTTCCAATGACAGCATTTTAAACAAGACAAATTTAGAGTTTTCACGAAAATGGAGGATTTGGAAAAAGAGCAGTGATTAAATACTTCCATTTGAAAGGCTAAGGCCTAAAGAAATCAAGGAGGAAATGGACACTACATTGAAAGACTCTGCCCCTTCATATTCAATGATTAAAAGGTGGGTTGCAGAGTTTAAAATGGGACGTACGAGCACTAGTGATGAGCCTCGCTCTGGACGCCCTGTAGAAGTGACAACTCCAGAGATCATTGAAAAAAATTCATCGTTTAGCACTGGAAGACCGCAGATTAAAGTTGTTTGTGATAGCAGAGGCTGTAAACATATCAAAAGAACGTGCAGGTAATATTTTAAGTAATGTTTTGGGCTTTCACAAGGACTGTGTAAGATGGGTGCCGCGTTTGTTGAACCTGAACAAAAGTTGTAAAGAAAAACTGTTTCTGTTAAGAATGTGGACTTTTGAGACAGCTTATTACCATGAATGAAACTTGGATACATCTCTACACTCCAGAAAGTAAATCAGTCAAAATCGTGGTTTGTGCCAGGTGAACTAACTCCAAAAAAGGCAAAATCAGTTTTGTCAGCTAACAAGGTAATGGCGAGTGTTTTCTGGGCTGCACAGGGAATTATTTATATTGATTACATGGAAAAGGGTAAAAAAAAAAAAAAAAATCACTGGTGACTACTACGCAAACTTACTGCAATGTTTAAGTGGTAAGGTGAAAAGAAGAAGAAAAAGACATCTTGTTTCATCACGACAATGCTCCGACCCATCGTTATGTGCAAATTAAAGCTGGAATTGCTTGATCATCCACCCTATTCACCAGATCTAGCACCCAGTGACTACCATCTTTTCCCACAGCTCAAAAAATGTCTTGAAGGACGGAGATTTGACAGCAACGAAGAGTCATTGACGCGGTAAACAGCTATTTTCAGGATCTTTACAAATCGCACTACAGAGATGGTTTTAAAGCATTACAACACCCATATCACTAATGTATTGGCCTTTCTGAAGATTATGTTGAGAAATAAATAAAAAAATTGTTTTTTTTTTTTAAATGCTGTTTTCATTGAGAGGCCTGGGACTTATCAGCCGACATCGCAAATAAAATCTATATCTTGAATTTTCTGCAAATAGCCTCCGAAGACATCTTTATTCTGGATTAATTTTGCATAACTGGCTAATCGTAAGAGATAGACAAAAACTGCAAATCTTCTCAAAACACACTATTTATGCCCTTTGCATTTTTGTTGTGGAAGTAACCGTTTCTGAGATATTCCTTGTTTGGTTTCAAATTTAAAATACTTATACTTTTCTTAGGCAGGAGGCGTCCGATTTTTACTTTCTCTAAACGCACTATGGACATAGTGTATAGAGAAGATATTGCATTCCACCTAAAATTTGACACCGAGATTTCACCGGAAATACAAGTTTTAGGGCCCTCTGTATTCAAAAAAGCAATTTTAGAAAAAGGTACGTATGGTCGCGATAACTCAAAAACGAAGAGTCCTTAAAATACCAAACTTGCCAAACTTGGTTTTTAAGTTCAGTATCTTCCAAGGATGTGACAGGAAGATTTTAAGGAACCCAAACATACAGTTTACATGGACAAAGTTTTATAAAATTATGATTTTCTCTTCTTATTCTGGATGAATTTTGCTGGATTTTATATAACTAGCAAACCTTTCGAGATAGAAAAAAACTTCCTACACAAAAATATAAATATTGTTAAAACACCAATTTACGTTGTATACATTTTTTCGTGCAGTTGATCATTTTTGAGATATTTCTTGCTATTGGTTAAGTTTTAAAATACTTAACTTTTTCGCATACGGGGATTTGTCAATGCAAAGAAATGGATTTCATCCACATAGCGACCAGATTTCAGAACATTTGACTATCATTTTAGCTTATTATATTCCCTTATTTACCTTCAACTTACAAAGAGGCAAGTAATTAAGATAATTTCGGTTAATGTTTATCTGGATTATATATAGAGATTGAACAAAAATATTTTTAAAAATAATTTGTTACATCGATGTAGAGAAAATCATGTGAATGGAACACTTCAGATTTTCTTTTGTTCTACTCCCAGCCAAGAAGCGAATTGCACTGGCAATCGCATAACGACAGCTTTTAAAACGTTTGACTATCATTTGAGCCTAACACATGTCTTTAGTTCCCTTCTACTTATAAGAAACTAAGTAATAAGAACATTCTGCTAATGTTTATCTCGATTAGTATTGTGTAGAAAGAAGAATAATCTTTTATATCAAGATTGTAAAACAAAAAATGGAAATAGAATTTTATTTATGGACGCTCTTTAATTGCGGTGGTTCTCAGCGTCCTATTCTATACTGGGCGTGAAGGACTGATTAATTTTCCTCAGAGGCCTCTTTTATCAGGCTTGAGGTTCCTTTACGTGTCATAAATTTACGATACGCGGCCACTTCCTTTACGAAGGAAGCCATACTAAGGATTTATACACCCGAAAAAATCCATCGTCAATCTCCAGGCTTGAACTCGCGACTTTGGATATATGAAGTTAGCATGGTAGCCATTACACCACGGAAAACGACTATTTTTAGAAGAGCTAGAGAAAGTCCTGTGAGTGTAACACCAGATTTTCCTAATGTTATATAAGTATTATATGACTGCAAACGTATGCAAGTAAGATATAAGGAAAAATAAAGTAAGTCCTGAAGGAATAATTCATTAAATACTTTAACAATGTGGAAATGCGGCATGGCTATTGGTCGCTGTATAGTGTTCGTAATGATCACCTGGTGTCTTGTTTACTTTATTCTGGTCCTTCATTGTCTATACATTAATCCGAAAATAAGAAAGTAACAATGAAAAAGGAACAAAATCACACCCCTCTCCAAATGGTGTGATTTTTCATGAAAGTACTGGGAAGAAGTTGAATTGCACGAGTGCAACTGGCGCTGGCACGGTAATTCAGTGCAAGAGCCAGAATGTGCAAAACAAGCATAACAAATTCTACCAGAAATTTAAAATTGTTTTCTTGCAACTTTTCAAGACGAGAGAGAAAGCTCAAAGAGAAAGAAATCTTAACTACGCGAAGTTACTTTAGGAGTATTTCTGATTGTTATTTCCAATGACAAGAGTGTCTAAATGAAGTTAAAGTCAATGTTATGATGTAGTAAGAACAGTTTCTCCAGATAAAAGAAAGATGCATTTAGACAGGGTGTAAATTGCATTAATATGCTATATCTGCACCAACCTTGTGGCCAGTCCCGGTGGTTCAGTAGGTTAGGCTCTGGCCTTTGGAACGTGACTTTATATGTTGGTTTGTAGTTTACGCCGCACGTCAGACAGTCGTATGTAATAGGAATTTTACGTTGTTGCGTTTCACGCCTCAGTGCGGCGTACCTAAGTGTCACTTCAAATCAACTCCACTAAACTCACGTACCTGGTACTGAAGCTGTTCTTGGATGGGTTGCCACGGCGTTGCTCAGTCTTGCACGATCATTGACTCTCTCTGGCGTGGATTTGGCAAGTGGGAGGAGTTGTAGGAGTAATCTCTTAATTGTGAAGAAAACACTTGTGAACTTTTACTGTTATTTATTCTATAAGGAGATTCCAAAACAAGCACTTTGCTGTACACTGTTATTCTGCTGACTGGTACTCTTACCACTCACTCACACGTTCTCTCAATTACACTGTTTCCAAGTTGAGTACATGGCACAATTCACTCTCAAGTAATCACGAGCCGAATATTAAGTAGGTGAGCGACCTTACTTTAATTCACTAACAGTTTCTTCTCATAACAATCTTACTTCGCGGACAGAGTTTTACAGTTGCACGTCATTACTTCGCGAACAGAGTTTTTTTTTTTAACAAAACGACGACCTACAGCATCCTGTGGACAGATTCTTGACAATGACGTTGCCGCACGCGGGCAAATTCTTAACAAAACGACCACGATGTGTCCAACCCTACTTCTTTTATACTAAAAAAGATGTCATGGAGGCTTCTTCCTGATTGGTTAGAAAGTCCGCCAAAATGATACCATCATGACCCAAAAACCATTTCGAATGTCCCAGAATACGTCATAATAACCACGTGATACTACGAATATAAAGCAGAGGTCTCTTCGTGGGTTTTAAACTGGACTGCCCCTGTGTAAGGAAATCGTACGTGACTTACACAAAAGAGACAACTTCTCACCCCTCTCTCCAGTCTGGCGTCAGGATTCTGTGTAGCTTTCAAGTCAACAACTGACTTCTTGGTTCCTATGTATACAAATTAATAAATGTTAACTTTCTTTACTTATATACATCTAGATAATTAATAGAATGATTGTCATTATTACGAGGCTAATCAATGGTCTCACCTTACTGTCTCAAGGTTGCGGCTTCAAACCCGGCGAATGGTTGTCACAGACCCATGTAGATTTACTGGCATGTAAATGCGGGCTGAAAACTGAACACCGTTAGCGCTGTTATGATCTTGCAAATTGACATCATCCTTAACAATACAAGTATATATTCCAACCTTCTAGAGCACAGGAAACAAGCCGAGCTTAGAAGCACCTAGACATTTGGGTTTGGAAGGAAAGCAGATGCTAATATTGCCAGCTATCTTTAGAGGCAAATGCTTAAAAATAATAATAAAAATAGTTTAGTGGCAGCATAGAAGCAACAGAAGACACATTTTGTCTCTGAACTCTATACACGTTTCATGTTTTAAAAATTCCTTTTTATTTCAGAGTATTAGATCTTTAATCAGAATTTGAAGATGTTGTTTTAATTGTTTACAACAGTTGAAACTAAAAGCTGTGGTAACGCGTTACGTAAAACACCCAACGCGTGTTAGGGCATAAATCGTAAAGTCCAAAATTCGTGTTTTGAGATACAGCGATTTTAAAGTTCGGTTTAGTTCTAAATATCCCTTATCGCATTATTCTAAACTTCAAGCACATGTCAAATATATGTACTTACACGTTTTAGTCAGTTCTTGAAGTAGAATTTTCTATATATAGCTGTAACATTCCTTAAACTTTCCAAAATATTGGATTAAGTGACTTATGCTGGAAGAGTAAAATGGCAGTTAAAGGAGATACATAGTTCACTGGATTATAAAATAAAGCATTCGTTATTTTATTATAGGTGTATTAGCAGTTCTCTAATGTTTCAACTTTTTGTTTTCTGAAATTTTAGTAGCGTTACAAAATAAATGTTTTTTTCAGGCATGAATAAAGGAAATGCATATATAAAAACGATTTGCATCAATTTTCAACCACAACTGAAATTGGACATAGTCCATGATTAACTTTTGAAATTGAAAACTTTAATATAAAGCATTTGATTACTTTTAAAAGGTTAAAACATAATATAGTTTATAATCACATAATAACAAAGTATTATACTCCTCATTCAGGTGTGGAAAAAGGAATATGTATTTTAGAAATGTAACGCCCTCATTTTCATATGTGTCATTTTATTTGTAAACAGTTTACTCTCTTCTCCTCACTGCCCTTAATTTTGTTGCTCCAGACAGACCTGATAAACCAATAGTCAGCAAACTTCATCTCTTTCAAATGATAGGTGCAGCATTCCTCCTTTTTCTTGCGGAGCGAGCAGATCGAAACATGTTTAGACATTCATGCATGTTGTAAACAGATGACGTCATAGAATGACCTGGCTCGAGTCAAATTAATGTCGGCAGACTTAACAACATTATAACATTATTGGTTTCCATTTTGAACCACCATGGGTATACGAAAAAGAGATGCTTCATTTAGTGTTTAAGGCAGACAGGTGAGAAAGAGTTGCCAACTTCAGTGCTTCAGTTCATGCTCCGTTAAGTTGCAAGTACATAATTGGGCTTTGTAACAAACTCTGTAGGTCGAAAACTACTGTCACAAACATCTCTTCTTTGGAAGTCCTTTTGTCATTTGCTTCGGTCTGGTTGTTCTATTTGCTTATCATTTATATACTGGGCCCCAGTTCTTTATTTTCTTCCCCATGAGCAGGTTCAAATCTGGTGCAAAATGAGCACTTTTTAGACTTACAAAAGATTAGTTATAATCCCTGCAAAAAGCATTTGTACGTTGTCAGATTTGCTGTTTTCTGATTCATTTCTTTACATTCTTGTTCATAGAGAAAGTGCATCTTAGAGAGTGCAGATTTATATCCAAATTATTCTTTTGTGAATATTTCATAGTGTAACGAGACTCCATTATAGGGTATTTCTCAATATGCTGCTTTATCCTCTCTATCCCGTTGAAATGACTTTTTTTCTAGTGGATGTTTTCCTCTAGATCACTAGATGAGAAAGTACCCGATGCATTTATTTCCTCATAAGCTTTGTTTAACAGTCCACTACTGATACAAAGTGTATTTAGAAAAAACATTCAGCATTTTTTCTTTGTGGTCTACTTTTCATAAAAAAGAATATTTTTACATTCATTCTTTCTTTTCCACCTTTTCTAGACATTCGGCGTAGCAGCAACAAATGTCTCTCCGTTGTAATATAAAATCCCTTTGCCTAATATAATCACGTCTAGCCCAATATAGACGTTTGTCCTCCCTCTTTTAGTAAAAATGGTACAACAGTTATATTGACACTTGGAACTGACTTCCCTACGTGTTCTAGCATTGTATCCTGGATATTTGGTAGTCTATGTGTGTCCGGAGTTTCGCAGTTTCTGTTATGTTGGATTAGGTTTATTGCGTCTGCTTCTTTTCTTCACCACATGATCCTCAATACTTCAAGTGTAGCCTACATGTTTATATTGATGTGGAAATGTATATTTTATGATAGAATTGCTCGTGTTCTTGTTTTTGCTACGTTACATTTTGGGCTATTGTATTTAATTAATTTCTATCTTCTCGCCTTACAAACTCTATTGAGGCCAAATCGCAGGTAATTATTGTTACCCAAAACGGTTAAATCAATCGCCTCTGTATTTATAAGCTAACATGTAGTGACTCAGGGAGGCGCTGCTCCATGACAAAATATTAGCTCCAGATGCCTCTGCAGTAGAGAGCTGACATCATCCAAAAGTCCTGGCTTTGATTCCCGATTGAGGGTGAGATTTTTTTTCTTGTTAGGATTATTTTGCTCCCTCTATAGAGTCTAAAATAGAGAATATGCGAGTGATTCGTGTGAAAATAAGTTAAGGCCCCCAAAAAGCTACAGTAATTTCTCCTAAAGTTGAAAAAATAATAAAAACAACAGGTTTCAGTCAAAGCCCCGGTATGACGATAACACTAAAAGGGATGCAGCAATGAACAAAGAAACAAAATTCTGATTGTGTTCTCTGCGTGTTGGTGATCACAGTGTTCTTTAAAGTAAAATAGCGTCTCCTTCATCAGCTTCCACAGATGCAGGCACTGAGTGGCCTGGCAAATTCCCGGAAATACTCATGTTATATAAGAAGTGATTGGTCGCCGTACTGCTGCAACTGTGCAACTTGCCAATATACTGAATGACTGTTCATCTGTGTAGTTTTAGAACATTAATTAGCCTTACACAACATTTGTAGCACATAACAACACTTGCTGGACTGATATAAAACCTTGCTGAGAGTCCAAGTTGCTGACATTGGCTTTAAGACAACGACCCTAACATTATCACTCTTGTAGCACATAACAACACTTGCTAGACTGATATAAAACCTTGCTGAGAGTCCAAGTTGCTGACATTGGCTTTAAGACAACGACCCTAACATTATCACTCTTGTAGCACATAACAACACTTGCTGGACTGATATAAAACCTTGCTGAGAGTCCAAGTTGCTGACATTGACTTTAAGACAACGACCCTAAGATTATCACTCTTGTAGCACATAACAACACTTGCTGGACTGATATAAAACCTTGCTGCGAGTCCAAGTTGCTGACATTGACTTGAAGACAACGACCCTAACATTATCACTTTTGTAACACATAACAACATTTGCTAGACTGATATAAAACCTTGCTGAGAGTCCAAGTTGCTGACATTGACTTTAAGACAACGACTCTAACATTATCACTTTTGTAACACATAACAACACTTGCTAGACTGATATAAAACCTTCCTGAGAGTACAAGTTGCTGACATTGACTTTAAGACAACGACTCTAACATTATCACTTTTTAGCACATAACAACACTTGCTGGACTGATATAAAACCTTGCTGAGAGTCCAAGTTGCTGACATTGACTTTAAGACAACGACCCTAGCATTATCACTTTTGTAGCACATAACAACACTTGCTGGACTGATATAAAACCTTGCTGAGAGTCCAAGTTGCTGACATTGACTTGAAGACAACGACTCTAACATTATCACTTTTGTAACACATAACAACACTTGCTAGACGTAAATAAAACCTTGCTGAGAGTCCAAGTTGCTGATATTGACTTGAAGACAACGACACTAACATTATCACTTTTGTAACACATAACAACACTTGCTAGACTGAAATAAAACCTTGCTGAGAGTCCAAGTTGCTGACATTGACTTGAAGACAACGACTCTAACATTATCACTTTTGTAACACATAACAACACTTGCTAGACTGAAATAAAACCTTGCTGAGAGTCCAAGTTGCTGACATTGACTTGAAGACAACGACTCTAACATTATCAATTTTTAGCACATAACAACACTTGCTAGACTGAAATAAAACCTTGCTGAGAGTCCAAGTTGCTGACATTGACTTGAAGACAACGACTCTAACATTATCACTTTTTAGCACATAACAACACTTGCTAGACTGAAATAAAACCTTGCTGAGAGTCCAAGTTGCTGACATTGACTTGAAGACAACGACCCTGGCATTATCACTTTTGTAACACAATACAACACTTGCTAGACTGATATAAAACCTTGCTGAGAGTCCAAGTTGCTGACATTGACTTTAAGATATTATCACTTTTGTAACACATAACAACACTTGCTAGACCGATATAAAACCTTGCTGAGAGTCCAAGTTGCTGACATTGACTTTAAGACAACGACCCTAACATTATCACTTTTGTAACACATAACAACACTTGCTAGACTGATATAAAACCTTGCTGAGAGTCCAAGTTGCTGACATTGACTTTAAGATATTATCACTTTTGTAACACATAACAACACTTGCTGGACTGAAATAAAACCTTGCTGAGAGTCCAAGTTGCTGACATTGACTTTAAGACAACGACCCTAACATTATCACTTTTGTAACACATAACAACACTTGCTAGACTGATATAAAACCTTGCTGAGAGTCCAAATTGCTGACATTGACTTGAAGACAACGACTCTAACATTATCACTTTTATTACTGAAATAAAACCTTGCTGAGAGTCCAAGTTGCTGACATTGACTTTAAGACAACGACTCTAACATTATCACTTTTATTACTGAAATAAAACCTTGCTGAGAGTCCAAGTTGCTGACATTGACTTTAAGACAACGACTCTAACATTATCACTTTTATTACTGATATAAAACCTTGCTGAGAGTCCAAGTTGCTGACATTGACTTGAAGACAACGACTCTAACATTATCACTTTTATTACTGAAATAAAACCTTGCTGAGAGTCCAAGTTGCTGACATTGACTTTAAGACGACCATAGCATTATCACATTTGTAACTTATAACAACACTTGCTAGACTGATATAAAACCTTGCTGAGAGTCCAAGTTGCTGACATTGACTTTAAGACAACGACTCTAACATTATCACTTTTGTAGCACATAACAACACTTGCTAGACTGATATAAAACCTTGCTGAGAGTCCAAGTTGCTGACATTGACTTGAAGACAACGACTCTAACATTATCACTTTTGTAGCACATAACAACACTTGCTAGACTGATATAAAACCTTGCTGAGAGTACAAGTTGCTGACATTGACTTTAAGACAACGACCCTAACATTATCACCTTTGTCAGCGGATTCCGGTTGACAACGGGTGCCTCATGACTTACCACAAGCACAAGTACCTAAGTCCATTTAGTGATTTCTGCCTGCCTAAGAAATGTGAAATTTGGGTTTGATGAAAATAAAAAATATGCATAACTTAAAAAAGGAAAGAGATGTCAATCCTTCCATTTGCTTGTTTATAGAGAACTCATACCTTGGTAAAATGGTGCAATAATCTCAAAACAGCCAAATTTGGACTTCTGCCAGAACGATGACGAAATGATCCGTATTCAATTGCACCCACCTAGGGTTCACCAATAAAGAAACGTCAAACAGTACCATAAAACATAATTAAAACAATTTAAAAGAAAATAATTACCGCTTTCAGATTAATAATTGTATTTTGTGAATATTACACGCTAAAAACAATTAGTACATACTGCAGAGGATTCGCACCACCTTCACATCAAGCAGCACACTTGGGTGTCTTACCTCGTTCCAACATTCCGTTTAACATGAAGAATTCGTTGGTCCCAGTGAACCTTTGCGGCAGTCTAATTACCAGTATATTAAAAGGCGTTGCAGTAACATCCACATTAGTAATACTTCATCGAGTGTCAAATACGTGGGTCGATGTTTTCATGTCGCAGTATATACTGCGGATTGCATAAATCTCACAGCTTTGCCCCTATTACTGCATTAAATACGGAAATTCCTGTATTCTCTTTCATGTTCTGTCTCTCCCCACTTTTCTTCTCTCCCTCCCCTAGCTTCACCCAACTCTCTCCATTATTATAGATACCACACATTGAAACACTGCTTACCAAGCGGGAGACCTGGGTTCGATTCCCGGTGGGGATGTTTCCCCTGCTAGGAGACCTGGACCGGGGTGCACTCAGCCTGATGAGGCCAATGGGGGCCAATTGAGGAGCTACTTGATGGAGAAGTAGCGGCTCCAAGTCATGAGGACAGCATTAACCGGCCGGGAGGGGTTCGAGGTGCTGACTACGTCTCACCCTCCAATACTGCGCCCCATCCCTGAAGTGTGTCATAGACTGAGATAGGGGACGCAGCACCCGGGCGGTAGGACAAGGTTCCTTGTGAGCTGTCGTGCCTTGGAGTTGTTGTAGTTATTATTATTATTATTATTATTATTATTATTATAATTATAGATTGAAATATATTACCTTGATCTGATGAATCTTCCCACTTGAGCAATATTAAAATTTCAAATTTACAGGTTGTATCACCAGCATGAGAAAAATAAGAAGCGTGCTGTACTGTCGTTTACAGTATTTGCTGTAATTTAGAGAGTAGTGCCATCCGCCATTTTATCTCCAGGCGGTATTTACAGGTGAATTAGCGTGTGATTTTCATAGAAATGCCTTGCCTCAGTGCAGGGAATTGTTTCAGGTGTTCAGAAATTGTTACAGGCTTTTTGACTGGTCTGAAGAAGAAAAAAAATAAAGAACGGATGAAGCCCTGGATTAGAAATATCCGCTCCAAGAACGAGCATGTGTGTCGTAATTAATTGTATACAGACAATTGTTGTGAATGCTTATTTTGGAAAATGTAACAGCGTGTAGATACCAAGTAAATGAGTGTGTTCTGCAGCACAGCCTGTGTAAATAAACTCGTTTAATTGCCTTAAATGTGTCTATTGTCTATCTTAAGGCTTTATTTGATGTGTCACTGTTCTGATCACAAATAATATTGTTCATTATTGTGAATGTCAAATAAATTGTTGTACCTAACTTATTTTTTATTAATTAATCGACCGGTAAATGTAGAGCAATAGTTTCGGCCGTTTATATTGAAATATGACTTTATGTAACCTAATATTCTAAACGTACTTCACTGATGAAAAAATTGAGCAATCACATAGCCAACAGCTCTCAGAAGTATGCTTAGTCTAGTATCCTTCTATACCCATTGTATTTACTAGAACATTTGTAATGAAAGCATTTCTGCAAATTCTTATGTCGCCTTACATAAAATAGATACAAGAATATCCTGTTTATAATTAATAGTTTGTTGAGAGAATAATGTAATGTAACGCATCCGATTTAACTAAGAATCTCATTTTCCCTACGAATAATTCCAGAGCAAGTATAAGGATATGGCACCCATCAGCAGTTTAGAAAACAGTTGCTACGTTTTTTTTTTTTCAGTTTGGAACGGATGTCACTTGTCACATGTAACTCCTAATTCCGTGGCACGATAGCCCACTCGGCCGCTACATCCCCCCGAAGGTGTCATGAAGGGGGTGCAGTGCTGGAGCCCTATCAAAATGTCATGAGTATGCTTTATTGGAAACCAAGGGATGTTTCCTTGTCTCTTCGGCATTTCTGTTTATGGGACGCTCGGCTCCAAACGGTTCATGCAAATAAGAATACCCCGCGTCGCAAGATGCTCAATTTAACCACCAAATTTGGTTTTAAGCCAACATTTCATTTTTCAGCTATGTTGTTCACAGCACAAGGATCTTTTTTGTGTATTCAGGGGACGCAAAAACTTCCGTGAAATCTCGGTACCGGATTGTTTGGTTGAATGCAATACCTTCTCTACATACTGTATACTTGCATGCTAGAGAAAGTAACCCGTTTTCTTTATTTGTGAGTGTTTATGAAAACTAATAGTGATTTCGGTTTGCTAAGTCATACATTTTAAAATGCTTACCTATTAAACCTTTATTTATTGAAATATTGAACTTCAAAAAAAAAATATATATATATAAATAAAAAAAATGATCTGTTCCATTTACTTAACATTTTCTAGCTGTTCCAAATACAAACTTTTCTCTAAATAGATTTTTCTTTGATCTACATCATACTAAGCGAGGATTGGTCTTATTATTTGCTTCATTGTAAGTACAAGGCAATTATGCTAAAACGATAGTCAAATCCTTTAAAAGCTAGTCGCTATGTGAAACGATTAAAGTCTCTTTTCGCTTTGCATGGTCCCGTTTGACAAAAGTTAAGATAATAACAAGCAATATTTAAAAAAACTATCAACTCTACAAGATAAAACGTATATCATTTATATTATATACCTTAAAAAGATCTACATTTTTTATGTTAAGCTTTTGTCTCTCTTACGGTTTAACATTATGCAAAACGCCTCGAGAAAAGAGGTGTTACGTGGCAATTATCTAAAAAATTCAAAAAAATAAATTTTATTTCTGATGAAAATATCTTGAATGTAATGTTAATCAAAATCTTCAGAGCCATTTTTGAGAAAAAAAAAAACAACTCAAAAATTAATTTTTTGATGTTTTTTTAATTTTCAAGATATTAACCTTGAAAGATATTAAACGAAAATACCAAATTTGGTTTTTAATAGTATTTTAGTTTTTGAGCTAAGCTGTCCACAGACACATACATACATACATACATACATACATACATACATACATACATACATACATACATACATACATACATACATACATACATACATACATACATACATACATACATACATACATACATACATACATACATACATACATACATACATACATACATACATACATACATACATACATACATACATACATACATACATACATACATATATACATACATACACACACATACACATACACATAAACATCCACAAATACATACATACACACATATACACGCATACACACATATATACATACATACACACATATACACATACACACATACATACACATATATACACACATATACACACATACATACATACACACATATATACATACATATGCACAACATACGTACACACATCCACACATACATACACACCTACATATACACAATACATGCATACACATATACAGACATACATATATACACACATATACACATACATACACAAATACATACATACACACATATACACATAAATAAATACATATACACGCATACATACACACATACATACCCATACATACACAAATACATACATAGAGATATATGCAATTATATACAGACATACATATATGCACACATATCCACACATACAGATATACATACGCATATACACACATACATACACACTTTCATATATACACACATATATACACATGCATACACACATACATATATACATACACATATACACACATACACACATACATATACTCATATACATATATGTACACACAGGCATACATACATGTACACATACATAGACCCATACATACACCCACATAGACATACACACAATACATATACACATATACACAAGACATGCACACATACATATATACACATACATATACACATACACTCTTACATTCACAATATGCACACATACATATATACTTAAACACATATGCACATATACATACACACATATACACTCATATTCACACTTATACACACATACATACACACGTACATTCACACATACATACCCACATGCATACAGCCATACATGCATACATATATACACAATACATACACACATATTCACATACCTACACATATACATACATAAACACATACATACATACACACATATACACACATACATACACTCATACAAATATACACACATATCTAACACATATACGTACATACATACATACATACACACATACATACACTCATACAAATATACACACATATCTAACACATATACGTACATACATACATACATACATACATACATACACACATACATATACACACATACATCCCCACAACCACACACACATACATACACACATATACACACATATACACACATACGTACATAAACACATATACACATACATATACACATACATACACACGTACATACATACATACATAAACACATATACACACATACATACACACATAATACATGCATATACGCATACATGCACACATACATACACATATACACATACTTAAACACCTACATACACATATACACACTTACCTACACACATACATACCCACATATAAACACATACATACACACATATACACACATACATACAGATACGCATACCTACACACATATGAACACATACATACACACATACATACATATACACGCATATGAACACATACATACACACATACACAAATACATACCCACATATAAACACATACATACACACATATACACACATACATAAATATATGCATACCTACACACATATGAACACATACATACACACATATACACGCATACCTACACTCATACATATACACGCATACCTACACACATATGAACACATATATACACACATACACACATACATACCCACATATAAACACATACATACACACATATACACACATACATACATATACGCATACCTACACACATATGAACACATACATACACACATACATACACGCATACATACACATATATATACAGAATACATACACATACATACATTGACACATTCACATATACACACATACACATATGCATACACACATCCACACATACATACACACACACACTAGCACACAAGGTCCTTTTTCTAAACATACTTTTTTCGGACTCAGGGCATCTCAAAATGTATGTACCGGTGAAATCTCGACATTGATTTTTTGGGTAAAATATAATAGCTTCCTTAGCTACTATGTACATACAATGTATATAGTAGCTAGAGAAAGTAAATGGGTTACCTGCTGGTCCCGAAAGTAAATAAATGAGCCAGGCGGGCATTTAAGTCCTAACAAATTCATTACATTGAGTTTATGGTCTGCACTTAAGAAAAGGTAAACAATATTAGCTAACAGTAGTTTGATTAGACAGAATATTTTTCCTAAGCTACCGTCAACAGTTACCTTAACTTTATAGTATAAAGTATATGAGACTTACATTACTAGATTGAAGCCATGAATTCAAATGAAATATGAAAATGTAATGAATTTGGAAGTTCTACAACAATGACAGCACTAAGGTAACCGATCTTCACGGCCTGACTCCTATTTATAAGACATCTGAATCCGATCGTTTCACCAAAATATGACAATACTTATTTTTGCAGTTAAAGTTCGTGCTTAGTCCACATAGCATTAACTTTCTTTCATTTTCCGAGCATTTTCTGCAAACTGTGTTGTTTTACAGATTCACGCTGCTATTTCTAACAATAAGAAAGTTATCGTAATGGTCTGTCTGTGGAAAAAGTCTAAAGAAACTGTGTATTTCGGAATCTTCCCGCATTATTCCATAAGGCTGCGTATTATTGACACAGCTGTTAGGAGATAAATGGCAGTCAAGGCTAAAATGGCACTGACTCTAACCGGGTGATTCCCCCAGTGCTTGTCGCGGGGCAAAATAGTACGAGGTGTAAGGCATGAAACCTAGATGGTCGATTGTATTCCGTATGAGTACAGATGGACTATTTGAGTAAAAATGATGAAGCAGCTAGTCTGGGTAGTATAAGCAGGGGGGGGGGGGAGAATAAAGGTTACTATGCACCATAAAGACATTTAAGTGTCGCTGTGTGTCGAAGTAGATAAACCGACGTTAAATAAATAGAATTAAAGAATACCTGCACAATGCACATCTTGACCGCAAGTCCTTTTTGCAACAGGTAATTATCCTTTTAGAGAACAAAGAAGTCACTTTAAAGCAAAAACTGTCAGCTAAAACGAAAATATGAAATACTCAACATATTGTCTTTTATCTGCGTCATGCTCCTCGGGTAAACATTTACAGAAATGCCTTCATTACACAATGTTCCTTGTAGGTTGAATGAGAATAGGTGAACACTAGGGTGAAGTGATATTAAAAAGTTTTAAGAATTGGTGGCTGTGTAATAATTTGAAATTCTATTCTCTTTGCATGACCAAGATGAAAATAAGGGGATAATGTCTTATCATTTGAGGAAGTCTTAAATATAGAAAGTTGAAGCCAATAAAAGGAATATTTAGCACTGGCTAACTACCTATCCACAAAAAATTAATTGGACATAAATTACTTTTTCAATGATATGTATATTTATTGAGTAATAAGATTTTGTGCCTTGTTACCATTTACAATTATGCAAAAGTCAAGCTTAACACAGTACTTCGGAGGGTAACTTCGGGAAAGCTGACATTTACATTTCATTGCTCATAAAATATTTTAAACGTATGCAATATTAATCAAAATCAAAATAAACATTTTTGAGCAAATAAAAAATGTAGAAAAAAACCCATGTCAAGGGTAGTTTGAGATATAGAGATTTTTTAAAAAATATGCGTGTGGCATTCTCGGAAAATTCTGATGACAAATTATTTAACCAAATATTCGTTTTTGAATATTGCATTTCACAGACATAATGACACATATACAGACACAATGACACATATACAGACACAATGACACACAGACACAATGACACATATACAGACACAATGACACACAGACGCAATGACACATATACAGACACAATGACACATAGACACAATGACATATATACAGACACAATGACACACAGACACAATGACACATATACAGTCACAATGACACATAGACACAATGACACATATACAGACACAATGACACATATACAGACACAATGACACATATACAGACACAATGACACACATAGACACAATTACACATATACAGACACAATGACACATATACAGACACAATGACAAATATACAGACACAATGACACATATACACACACAATGACACATACAGACACAATCACACAAATACAGACACAATGACACATATGCAGACACAATGATACTCAGACACAATGACACATATACAGACACAATGACACACAGACACAATGACACACAGACACAATGACTCACACTAACACAATGACACACACAGACACAATGACAAACACAGACACAATGACACACACAGACACAATGACACACACAGACACAACGACACACACAGACACAATGACACATATACAGACACAGCATAACACAGACACAATGACACACAGACACAATGGCACAAAGACACAATGACACATATAGAGACACACAGACACAATGACACATATTCAGACATAATGACACATATACAGACACAATGACATATATACAGACACAGTGACACATATACAGACACAATGACACATAGACACAATGACACATAGACACAATGACACATAGACACAATGACACATAGACACAATGGCACATATAGAGACACAATGACACACAGACACAATGACACATATACACACAATGACAAACACAGACACAATGACACACACAGCCACAATGACACACACAGACACAATGAGAAACACAGACACAATAACAAACACAGACACAATGACTCACAAAGACACAATGACTCAAATAGACACAATGTCACACACAGACACAATGACAAACACAGACACAATGACACTCACAGACACAATGACTCACACTGACACAATGATACACACAGACACAATGACTCACACTGACACAATGACTCACACAGTCACAATGACACACACACAGACACAAAGCCAAACAGAGACACAATGACACACACAGACACAATGACACACACAGACACAATGACAAACACAGGCACAATGACACACACTGTCACAATGACACACACAGACACAATGACACTCACAGACACAATGACAAACACAGGCACAATGACAAACACAGACACAATGACTCACACAGACACAATGACACACACAGACACAATGACACACACAGACACAATGACTCACACAGACACAATGACTCACACAGACACAATGACTCACACAGACACAATGACACACACAGACACAATGACACACACAGACACAATGACACACACAGACACAATGACTCACACAGACACAATGACACACACAGACACAATGACTCACACAGACACAATGACTCACACAGACACAATGACTCACACAGACACAATGACAAACACAGACACAATGACTCACACAGACACAATGACACACACAGACACAATGACACACACAGACACAATGACACACACAGACACAATGACTCACACAGACACAATGACACACACAGACACAATGACACACACAGACACAATGACACACACAGACACAATGACTCACACAGACACAATGACACACACAGACACAATGACTGACACAGACACAATGACACACACAGACACAATGACACACACAGACACAATGACAAACATAGGCACAATGACAAACACAGGCACAATGACACACACAGACACAATGACACACACAGACACAATGACAAACACAGGCACAATGACAAACACAGACACAATGACTCACACAGACACAATGACACACACAGACACAATGACAAACACAGACACAATGACTCACACAGACACAATGACACACACAGACACAATGACACACACAGACACAATGACAAACACAGACACAATGACTCACAAAGACCCAATGACACACACAGACACAATGACACACACAGACACAATGACACACACAGACTCAATGACACACAAAGACACAATGACTCACAAAGACACAATGACACACACAGACACAATGACACACACAGACTCAATGACACACACAGACTCAATGACTCACAAAGACACAATGACACACACAGACACAATGACTCACAAAGACACAATGACACACACAGACTCAATGACTCACAAAGACACAATGACACACACATACTCAATGACTCACAAAGACACAATGACTCACAAAGACACAATGACACACACAGACACAATGACTCACAAAGACACAATGACACACACAGACTCAATGACTCACAAAGACACAATGACACACACAGACTCAATGACTCACAAAGACACAATGACACACACAGACTCAATGACTCACAAAGACACAATGACTCACAAAGACACAATGACACACACAGACACAATGACTCACAAAGACACAATGACACACACAGACTCAATGACTCACAAAGACACAATGACACACACAGACACAATGACTCACAAAGACACAATGACACACACAGACACAATGACACACACAGACTCAATGACACACACAGACTCAATGACACACAAAGACACAATGACACACACAGACACAATGACACACACAGACACAATGACACACACAGACTCAATGACACACACAGACACAATGACTCACAAAGACCCAATGACACACACAGACACAATGACACACACAGACACAATGACACACACAGACTCAATGACACACAAAGACACAATGACTCACAAAGACCCAATGACACACACAGACACAATGACACACAAAGACACAATGACACACACAGACACAATGACTCACAAAGACACAATGACTCACAAAGACACAATGACACACACAGACACAATGACTCACAAAGACACAATGACTCACAAAGACACAATGACACACACGGACACAATGACACACACAGACACAATGACTCACAAAGACACAATGACACACACGGACACAATGACACACACAGACACAATGACTCACAAAGACACAATGACACACACAGACACAATGACTCACAAAGACACAATGACACACACAGACACAATGACTCACAAAGACACAATGACACACAAAGACACAATGACACACACAGACACAATGACTCACAAAGACACAATGACTCACAAAGACACAATGACTCACAAAGACACAATGACACACAAAGACACAATGACTCACAAAGACACAATGACACACAAAGACACAATGACACACACAGACACAATGACTCACAAAGACACAATGACACACAAAGACACAATGACACACACAGACACAATGACACACAAAGACACAATGACACACACAGACACAATGACTCACAAAGACACAATGACACACAAAGACACAATGACACACACAGACACAATGACTCACAAAGACACAATGACTCACAAAGACACAATGACACACACGGACACAATGACACACAAAGACACAATGACTCACAAAGACACAATGACACACACGGACACAATGACTCACAAAGACACAATGACTCACAAAGACACAATGACACACACGGACACAATGACACACACAGACACAATGACTCACAAAGACACAATGACACACACGGACACAATGACACACAAAGACACAATGACACACACGGACACAATGACACACAAAGACACAATGACTCACAAAGACACAATGACACACACGGACACAATGACACACAAAGAGACAATGACTCACAAAGACACAATGACACACACGGACACAATGACACACACAGACACAATGACACACAAAGACACAATGACACACACAGACACAATGACACACAAAGACACAATGACACACACGGACACAATGACACACAAAGACACAATGACACACACGGACACAATGACACACAAAGACACAATGACTCACAAAGACACAATGACACACACGGACACAATGACACACAAAGACACAATGACTCACAAAGACACAATGACACACACGGACACAATGACACACACAGACACAATGACTCACAAAGACACAATGACACACACAGACACAATGACTCACAAAGACACAATGACACACACAGACACAATGACTCACAAAGACACAATGACACACACAGACACAATGACTCACAAAGACACAATGACACACATTGACACAATCACACAATCACACATACACAAACACACAATCACTCTCAGACGCAATCGCACACAGACACACAATCACACACACACACACAATCACACACACAATCACACACGCACACAATCACACACACAATCACACTCAGACGCAATCACACACACACACACACACAATCACACATACATAGATACAATTACATCACAGACAAATTCTCACACAGACACAATCACACACTTACAAAGGTTGTTCAATGAAGGTTTTTCCTTGACTTAGGGGACCTCAAAGTATTGATTTCGGACGTAATCTCGACATTGACATGTTTATTAGAGTACTTCTCAGTGCACGCAGTTGAACATTTAAACTGATTCTACTGGAATCTAAGGAACGGCTCTTTCATCTTCGAGGTAGAATAATATGAGAATGAGTCTCCTTTATTTGCTTTGTGAAAACAAGCTCTGTAACTTTACAATATGATTCCTATACGAGGCTAAGCACAAGAACATTTCACAGTGGTTGAAACACTCAGGAGCGCGCACCTGCGCACGCGCAATAGTCAAATAATGGGTCTAGAATTAATATATCAGCCTTGCAAGCTTCTGTATTACATAACAACATTCTCGGAATGGATAATCTATTTTTACTTTCTCTACACCTATTATATGCATAGTGTATAGAGAAGGTGTTGCACTCCACCAAAAATTCAATACCGAGATTTCACCGGGAATACGCGTATCCAAAGAAATTATTTTCAGAAAAAGTCCGTGTGTCTGTGAATATGATGACTCAAAAACAAAAAGTCGGTACAATAAGAAACTTGGTATTTAAGTTTATTACCTTCCAGGGATGTGACACGAAGATTTTGAGAAAAATCTTCTCACACCAAACAACACTTTACGTGGAAAATCTTTGGAAAATTTGGATTTTCTAAAAATTAGCTCTGACGATTTTGACAAAAAAACCGTATACTATAAATATTTATATTGCAAATAAAATTTATATTTTGAATTTTCTGGTAATAGCGTCTAAAATCCTTTATTCTAACTGAATTTTGCTGAATTTTACATAACTGGTGAACCGTAAGAGATATATAAAAACTTAGTACCGAAAAACATAGATCACGTTAAAACACACAATTTATGTCATATACGTTTTTATTTTGTTATATTGACCATTTCTGAGATATTCCTTTTTATTTGTTTTAGGCGTAAAATACTTTTCTTTCAGAAAAAGTTATATACCCTTGGCGCTGTATAGAAACGGATTTCAACAACATGGCAACCGGCTTTTAAAAGATTTGACTATGGTTTTATCCCACTGTATTCCCTTATTTTCCTTCTTCTTACAAGGAAGCAAGAAATTAAGACAATGTCTGCTAATGTTTAACATGATTATCATAAAGTAGATAGAAGAATAGAAGAATATATATAAATGTAGAGAAATTCATGTGAATTGAACGCATGTATTGAAATAAATCGCAGTTTTGAAACTGTGTGTATACGTGCACGACGAGATCCTCGGGCAGTCATTAACGCTCTGCTAATTAACTCAACTCTTGTTACGCCAAGAATTGGAAATTTCCCTTGAATTAGGTATCAAGAAGAAAGCCCTCAAGAGGCGCTGCTGGCTCTCACAAACTTTCACGAGGAAGTGGATGCAACCCGAGGCCTTTAATCATTGTGTCCTTACCTGAATAGAGGTAAAGACCGTCAGTGCAGCTCCTGACCCGCTTTTAATCATCGTGCGCTTTCCTGGGTATAAGTAAACCCTGCCAGAAAGGCTCTGACCCGTTTTTAATCATAGTGTCCTTAAAGGATATAGGTAAAAACTGTCAGAAAAGCTCCTAGCCCGTTTTTAATCATAGTGTCCTTAAAGGATATAGGTAAAGACTGTCAGAAAAGCTCCTAACCCGTTTTTAATCATAGTGTCCTTAAAAGATATAGGTAAAGGCTGTCAGAAAAGCTCCTAGCCCGTTTTTAATCATAGTGTCCTTAAAGGATATAGGTAAAGACTGTCAGAAAAGCTCCTAACCCGTTTTTAATCATAGTGCCCTTAAAGGATATAAGTAAAGACTGTCAGAAAAGCTCCTAGCCCGTTTTTAATCATAGTGTCCTTAAAGGATATAGGTAAAGACTGTCAGAAAAGCTCCTAACCCGTTTTTAATCATAGTGTCCTTAAAGGATATAGGTAAAGGCTGTCAGAAAAGCTCCTAGCCCGTTTTTAATCATAGTGTCCTTAAAGGATATAGGTAAAGACTGTCAGAAAAGCTCCTAGCCCGTTTTTAATCATAGTGCCCTTAAAGGATATAGGTAAAGACTGTCAGAAAATCTCCTAGCCCGTTTTTAATCATAGTGCCCTTAAAGGATATAAGTAAAGACTGTCAGAAAAGCTACTGACTCGTTTTTAATCATAGTGTCCTTAAAGGATATAGGTAAAGACTGTCAGAAAATCTCCTAGCCCGTTTTTAATCATAGTGCCCTTAAAGGATATAAGTAAAGACTGTCTAAAAAGCCTCTGACCCGTTTTTAATCATAGTGTCCTTGAAAGATATAAGTAAAGACTGTCAGAAAAGCTACTGACACGCTTTTAATCATAGTGTCCTTAAAGGATATAAGTAAAGACTGTCAGAAAAGCTACTGACTCGCTTTTAATCATAGTGTCCTTAAAGGATATAAGTAAAGACTGTTAGAAAAGCCCCTACCCGCTTTTAATCATTGTGTCCTTAAAGGATATAAGTAAAGACTGTCAGAAAAGCTCCTGACCCGCTTTTAATCATAGTGTCCTTAAAGGATATAAGTAAAGTCTGTCAGAAAAGCCCCTACCCGCTTTTAATCATAGTGCCCTTAAAGGATATAAGTAAAGACTGTCAGAAAAGCTCCTAGCCCGTTTTTAATCATAGTGTCCTTAAAGGACATAAGTAAAGACTGTCAGAAAAGCTACTGACACGCTTTTAATCATAGTGTCCTTAAAGGATATAAGTAAAGACTGTCAGAAAAGCTACTGACTCGCTTTTAATCATAGTGTCCTTAAAGGATATAAGTAAAGACTGTCAGAAAAGCTACTAGCCCGTTTTTAATCATAGTGTCCTTAAAGGATATAAGTAAAGACTGTCAGAAAAGCTACTGACACGCTTTTAATCATAGTGTCCTTAAAGGATATAAGTAAAGACTGTCAGAAAAGCTACTGACTCGCTTTTAATCATAGTGTCCTTAAAGGATATAAGTAAAGACTGTCAGAAAAGCTCCTGACCCGTTCTTAATCATAGTGTCCTTAAAGGATATAAGTAAAGACTCTCAGAAAAGCTCCTGACCCGCTTTAAATCATAGTGTCGTTAAAGGATATAAGTAAAGACTGTCAGAAAAGCTCTTGACCCGTTTTTAATCATAGTGTCCTTAAAGGATATAAGTAAAGACTGTCAGAAAAGCTCCTGACCCGTTCTTAATCATAGTGTCCTTAAAGGATATAAGTAAAGACTGTCAGAAAAGCTCCTGACCCGTTTTTAATCATAGTGTCCTTGAAAGATATAAGTAAAGACTGTCAGAAAAGCTACTGACTCGCTTTTAATCATAGTGTCCTTAAAGGATATAAGTAAAGACTGTCAGAAAAACTCCTGACCCGTTTTTAATCATAGTGTCCTTAAAGGATATAAGTAGAGATTGTCAGAAAAGCTCCTGACCCGCTTTTAATCATAGTGCCCTTAAAGGATATAAGTAAAGACTGTCAGAAAAGCTCCTGACCCGTTTTTAATCATAGTGTCCTTAAAGGATATAAGTAAAGACTGTCAGAAAAGCTCCTGACCCGCTTTTAATCATAGTGCCCTAAAGGATATAAGTAAAGACTGTCAGAAAAGCTCCTGACCCGTTTTTAATCATAGTGTCCTTAAAGGATATAAGTAAAGACTGTCAGAAAAGCTCCTAGCCCGTTTTTAATCATAGTGTCCTTAAAGGACATAAGTAAAGACTGTCAGAAAAGCTCCTGACCCGTTTTTAATCATAGTGCCCTTAAAGGATATAAGTAAAGACTGTCAGAAAAGCTCCTGACCCGTTTTTAATCATAGTGCCCTTAAAGGATATAAGTAAAAACTGTCAGAAAAGCTCCTGACCCGTTTTTAATCATAGTGCCCTTAAAGGATATAAGTAAAGACTGTCAGAAAAGCTCCTAGCCCGTTTTTAATCATAGTGTCCTTAAAGGATATAAGTAAAGACTGTCAGAAAAGCTCCTGACCCGTTTTTAATCATCGTGCTCTTACCAGCATGCATGTCGCCTGCGGTGTCAGAGCAGTAAAAGCAGGCGTTAAACACTACCAAAAAAATAAAAAAAATACATGTAAAGACTGTCAGAAACTTGACAATGTTAACAGATGCCGGAGTTTTACTCTCTCTACTCCAGAAGCATTCTACCGGAACCAAAAATTCAGCATAACTATTGATAAATAATGGGAGGTGCTGTATTTCCATGTGCTTCGTGTGCGATATTTTTGAAAACCTTATTTCTCTATCCACTGCATTTTAATACAAACACAGTTTCATGTACACCTCATGCTAAGTATAGAACAGATAAGTGATAGTCACATTAAAACACAAAAACACTGAGCGGTATGTAATGGCTTTGACATTCCACGTTCCCTGTATGACATTGGAAAAAGCTGTTAACTTCATATGACCTTCTCTACCTCTAGTTGGTTTTTTATCTACACAAACTATATAAATGTGTATATATAAATATGCTCGCAGATTTAGTTTTATGATACAGTACTTCAGGTACATGAGAGATACTGTTGGTTGAAAATCCGGGCAATATATGTTTTCCGTAAAATTCTACATACACTCATGACGCCACAAGAAACAATTCAATCTGAATGGAACCTCAAAAATATATCATCACGAATTAAAACATTCCAACTATTGATACCGGTATCACAGAATTGGTTTATACTTCACAAATGTTATTTTAATTAACTTCCTATTTGGTAAAGGGATTGGGATATTTGTAAATATATTCTGTTTAACTCTTTCTTTTATTGTGATGCAAGTTATACAACAGTATTTCCAAATGAAGGTTATTACTACAAATTTCAATAAATGGACCATGCCAGTTTTGAGAAAGGGAAATATTTAAACATGTTAATCGTAGTTTGGTGGCAGTATTTTCTATAAAATCTTCTTGCCCCATCTTAAGTAAGCAATGAAGCTAATTTTGGTATTTAGAGAACATTTCCTTTTAGAGCAATGCTGTTCACAGGCACATAATAACATACACAGCGAGGTTTCACATTTCTTATTCAGTGACATTCATGTTTTGGTGAAATGCTTGTTTTGACTGCTTTAGCTAGAATGTAATAATTCGCTTTATGATTTCTATGGATACATTGATATCAATTTTACACTCAGCTGTTTTATACCTTATTTTTCTATCTACTTCATGTTGATACAGATAAACGTTCGGATAAAATGTTTACTCTTCCGGATGAGTATGCCATGAAATTTCTGATTATTGTTATGATGATGATGGAGAAGTTTAATTACTCATTTGTTTTAACTCCAAGAGGGTAAAAAATAAATAAATAAAAAAATAACAAAATAAGATGTGCATGTCTACTATCTTAGCTTCTAGAAGCTATGCCAAGACCGGTTTTCCTATTATTTTATTACAAACAAGAGTTATGTTTCTCTAATTGCTTTCATCTGTGCAGATATAATATACTTTCTAGTAGCTATTTCTACAATAATAATAATAATAATAATAATAATAACATACACAAACTCCCTACAGTCCCTAATAAAAAAAAACTAAAATTTCTCTCTTGGAGATCATCTTAAAAATATGTTCTTTGCTGGGACTGTAGAGTCGACATTTTTTTGCTTGAAGAAAGAATTTATAATTTTAATTTACTTCCATGTTTAGATTACATGTTTATTTACGTATCTTCTTCTGGGTGTAACTGTCTCCTCCTAGCTGCATCTATCCGTCCTGTCGATATCCGTAATTGTCTTCTTGGATTTACTCTCTCTGTGGTGTTTATAAATCTTCTTCATCTTGTTGCTGCTGATATTCTTCTTGTTGTGCTTGTACGGTTTGTTCGTCCTTGTTGATCTTCTTAATGTTATATGTTGATCCAGCCGTTCTCTTCGCACGTTCATGTGTTCCTGTCTTCGTTCATTAGCATACGTTTCCATTACGGATGTGGAGACTATATCCGCCATTTCCTCAAGTATGGAGTATTCATTCCAATTTCTAACTATATCGTATACCCGTTTCCATTATGGATGTGGAGACTATATCCGCCATTTCCTCAAGTATGGAGTATTCATTCCTATATCTAACTATATCGTATACACGTGTTCATTACGGATGTGGAGACTATATCCGCCATTTCCTCAAGTATGGAGTATTCATTCCTATTTCTAACTATATCGTATACCCGTTTCCATTACGGATGTGGAGACTATATCCGCCATTTCCTCAAGTATGGAGTATTCATTCCTATTTCTAACAATATCGTATACACGTTTTCCAATCATACTTTTTCTTCCTTCTTGCAGCTCTTCGGACTCCTAGAGGATAGAGGAATTGGGATCGATAATCACATATATAAGGGGAGCACATCTAATTTGCGTATTGTTAAAAAAAAAAGTAGCCAGACATTCTCCCAAATTCAGCCCTGCAGTAGTAAGAAGACTATTTTCTTCTTTAATATTAATCGAGATAAACCTTTTTCAGAAACGTTTTGATTGCATATTTTATTGTGGTACAAGATTAATAAAGTAATCTTGACTGATAATCGCGTCCCTCCGTAGTCTTTGCATCGTTATAGAAAGAAAGAATGGCGATTTTGCTCTTGAGAAATATGTAAATATCTCACATAGTTCAAACTAAGAAACTGTACCTCCTTAGAAGACAAACGAGTTTCTGTAATAATTAAAGTGTCTGAAATTAAAGTCTTATTAATTTAACTAAATATTGAATCGTTTTGGTCAATCAAACTCGGAAATGAATAGGTATTAATCAGATAAAAACAATTTCATGAAACTTGCATCTATACAGATGTTAATCATGTATTGAGTCCTTCAACACAAGATGGCTGCCATAGCATAAAATGTGATAACTTGGCCAATTTAAAGGCTATGAATATTTCAAACAGAAACGTCATCTCTAATATCCATATACCACCAATGTATGACAAATAAAATGTTTGGGTCACAAAATTATCTCTTTCTTTTTTGTCTCGTACTGCCAGTTCTCTTACAGCAAATTTTATAAAATATTTATGTTCACGTATTGACTTTTTGCAAGAAATCAACACATAAATTTAAAAATTTTTAAGCATATTCCTACTTTGTAGCCAACCTGATCTCACTGTTATTATTAAAAAACATGAACTAACAATTTGAGCAAAATCAAAATACCCAAATAATTTTTATACACCTACACACAATAATTCAGCTACTTGCGTCCAAAGAAACTATAAAAAGAATGAAGGACATGTGTGGAAAATTATTAGAGATATCCTCTTTATTTACTCATTTCTGGACTGAAAGGGTACCCTCACATACACACACACACACACACACACATAGGATGATTAAAAATAATAAATGCATCATCACCATTAATTAAAAAGAATGACGCGTTCAGTCATTCTTAATTATTAAGCACAGAAGCGATTATAACCACTATTTTTGTTTTTAAAACTCAATACAAATATGAAGTATGAAATTGTCCTAGACGTAATTTGAACTCTAGGCCTCTCGTCGTTAACAAACAAAATAGCTTATGCGTGCAATGACCTCCTCATACTTGTAGAATAGATTCAAAACACGGACCTAACTACGGCAATCAGTCTCAGATAGAGGGGAAGCTATATTGAATTACACTATTCTGAAACCTGTCAGACAAGCCTAGAGTCAGGAATAAAAAGTCGGGGGGGGGGGACATTCAACAGACAAAAAGATCCCTTGCAAAGAAGGAGAAAGTTTCATATGATACAGAGATCAGGAAATTCCTTTCAGAACACAAGCTCGGGCTAGCAACATCAAGACAAATTCTAAATCCCAACTTCTCAACAACCTTGAGGGTCAAATTCATTAAACATCATAAAAATAACAGGTTTTATGTAACATGAATTTGTAATTAAAATTAATATTGTTTATTAAATTGAATGTGTATTAACAATTTATTGAACTAAAGCTATTACAGTAATTCTACCTTAGAATCTGCTAATGAATGCAAATTTATCCAATAATTATATTTCATGAATCTTATTACTAATATTATTGTAATTAATTTGTCACGAATTTTTCCTAAATGTTTAGTACTTTATGCGAAAATTTTAATTTAACATATAAAATTCTGCCAGAGAATGTAATGTTATATTAGGTTTTCATTTAAGATTATCTACTCACCATTTGTTATTAACAAAAACCGCATTTAAAGACGTGAAATCTTTCATATTGTTCCAGACGCAAATAATGTCCTTCATGAACCATACATACCATTTCCAGTGAATCTTGTATCACAATAGGTTTCATTTAATATTTGTTATTTTTCCTATGTTTAATAATAAATACTTTAATTTAAGGCCAATATATTCACAGATGTATATGACACCGAGGTATATGAAATCATACCATTGTTTCTTAATGAAACAAAAAAGATATTCACCTTTATTTTTTCCAATACCTTTCTTGCTTTCCCTTATAGTTAAATAAATAATATCATTCCGATGTTTCCGATAAAATCTAATGAAACCATCTAATGTTCAGTTTAATTCTATTCTGTCTTTGCTATTAAATATATATACATTCTAAGAACACTTCATTCTACAATTAAATACATTTTATCAGACTGATGTTTACTAGATAAACTAATGGCACAATCAGATTTTAATTCTAATTTTATTGTTATTTGATGTTTCTTTGTTATTTCTTTTCTCCTATGATTTTTGGTTATCAAAAATGATGTAGGTAATTTTGCACCAATATATGACCGAGCATGTAAGCGTTCTATTGTCACAACTAGGGTTGGACACAGGGAAGAATAGCTGGAGATCAAATGTTGGGTCCCACATGAGCTAGGGGAGCAACATGTTCTATTGTCACAACTAGGGTTGGACTTAGGGAGGAGTAGCTGGGAATCAAATGATAGGTCCCACATGAGCTATGGGAGCAACATGCTATATTGTCACAACTAGGGTTGGACACAGGGAGGAATAGCTGGAGATCAAATGTTGAGTCCCACATGAGCTAGGGGAGCAACATGTTCTATTGTCACAACTAGGGTTGGACTTAGGGAGGAGTAGCTGGGAATCAAATGATAGGTCCCACATGAGCTATGGGAGCAACATGCTATATTGTCACAACTAGGGTTGGAAACAGGGAGGAGTAGCTCGGGATCAAATGATAGCTCCCACATGAGCTATGGGAGCAACATGCTATATTGTCACAACTAGGGTTGGACACAGGGAGGAGTAGCTGGGAATCAAATGATGTGTCCCACATGAGCTATGGGAGCAACATGCTATATTGTCACAACTAAGGTTGGACACAGGGAGGAGTAGCTGGGAATCAAATGATGGGTCCCACATGAGCTGCGGGAGCAACATGCTATATTGTCACAACTAGGGTTGGACACAGGGAGGAGTAGCTGGGAATCAAATGATGGGTCCCACATGAGCTGCGGGAGCAACATGCTATATTGTCACAACTAGGGTTGGACACAGGGAGGAGTAGCTGGCGATCATATGATGGGTCCCACATGAGCTGCGGGAGCAACATGCTATATTGTCACAACTAGGGTTGGACACAGGGAGGAGTAGCTGGGAATCAAATGATGGGTCCCACATGAGCTGCGGGAGCAACATGCTATATTGTCACAACTAGGGTTGGACACAGGGAGGAGTAGCTGGCGATCATATGATGGGTCCCACATGAGCTGCGGGAGCAACATGCTATATTGTCACAACTAGGGTTGGACACAGGGAGGAGTAGCTGGGAATCAAATGATGGGTCCCACATGAGCAAGGGGAGCAACATGCTCTATTGTCACAACTAGGGTTCGACACAGGGAGGAGTAGCTGGAGATCAAATGATAGGCCCCACATGAGCTAGGGGAGCTACGTGCTCTATTGTCACAACTAGGGTTGGACATAAGGAGGAGTAGTTGGGGATAATATGATAGGCCCCACAGAGCTATGGGAGCAACATGCTATATTGTCACAACTAGGGTTGGACACAGGGAGGTGTGCCAGGGGATCAAATATTAGGCCCCACAGAGCTATGGAGCAACATGCTATATTGTCACAACTAGGGTTGGACACAGGGAGGAGTAGCTGGGAATCAAATGATAGGTCCCACATGAGCTAGAGGAGCTACGTGCTCTATTGTCACAACTAGAGTTGGACATAAGGAGGAGTAGCTGGGGATCTAATGATAGGCCCCACAGAGCTATGCAGGCAACATGCTATATTGTCAAAACTAGGGTTGGACACAGGGAGGAGTAGCTGGGAATTTAATGATAGGTCCCACATGAGCTATGGGAGACACATGCTATATTGTCACAACTAGGGTTGGACACATGGAGGAGTAGCTCGGAATCAAATGGTAGGCCCCACAGAGCTATGGGAGCAACATGTTCTATTGTCACAACTAAGGTTGGACACAGGCAGGAGTAGCTGGGGATCAAATGATGGGTCCCACATGAGCCTTGGGAGCAACATGCTATTTTGTCAAAACTAGGGTTGGACATAGGGAGGAGTAGCTGGGGATCAAATAATAGGCCCCACAGAGCTATGGGAGCAACATGTTCTATTGTCACAACTAAGGTTGGACACCGGGAGGAGTAGCTATGGATCAAATGATAGGCCCCACATAGCTATGGGAGCAACATGTTCTATTGTCACAAGTAGGGTTGGACACAGGGAGGAGCAGCTGGGGATCAAATGATAGGCCCCACAGAGCTATGGGAGCAACATGTTCTATTGTCACAACTAGGGTTGGACACAGGGAGTAGTAGCTGGGGATCAAATGATGGATCCTACATGAGCTAGGGGAGTTACGTGCTCTATTATCACAACGAAGGTTGGACACAGGGAGGAGCAGCTGGGGATCAAATAATGGATCCTACATGAGCTAGGGGAGCTACGTGCTCTATTGTCACAACTTAGGTTAGACACAGGGAGGAGCAGCTGGGGATCAAATGATGGTTTCTATATGAGCTAGGGGAGCAACATGCTCTATTGTCACAACTAAGGTTAGACACAGGGAGAAGCAGCTGGGGATCAAATGATGGGTCCAACATGAGCTAGGGGAGCAACTTACTCTATTGTTACAACTGGGGCTGGACACAGGGTAGAGTAGCTGGGGATTAAATTATGGGTCCAACAGGAGCTAGTGGAGCAACTTGCTGTATTGTAACAACTAGGGCTGGACACAGGGAATAGTAGCTGGGGATCAAATGATGGGTCCAACATGAGCTAGGAGAGCACCTTGCTCTATTGTCACAACTAGGGCTGGACACAGGGAGGAGTAGCTGGGGATCAAAAGATGGGTCCAACATGAGCTAGGAGGGCACTTTGCTCTATTGTCACAACTAGGGTTGGACACAGGGAGGAGTAGCTGGGGATCAAATGATGTGTCCTACATGAGCTAGGGGAGCTACGTGCTCTATTGTCACAGCTAGGGTTGGACACAGGGAGGAGTAGCTGGGGATCAAATGATGGGTCCAACATGAGCTAGGGGAGCAACTTACTCTATTTTTACAACTGGGGCTGGACACTGGGAAGAGTAGCTGGGGATTAAATGATGGGTCCAACAGGAGCTAGTGGAGCAGCTTGCTCTATTGTAACAACTAGGGCTGGACACAGGGAAGAGTAGCTGGGGATCAAATGATGGGTCCAACATGAGCTAGGAGAGCACCTTGCTCTATTGTCACAACTAGGGCTGGACACAGGGAGGAGTAGCTGGGGATCAAAAGATGGGTCCAACATGAGCTAGGAGGGCACTTTGCTCTATTGTCACAACTAGGGTTGGACACAGGGAGGAGTAGCTGGGGATCAAATGATGTGTCCTACATGATCTAGGGGAGCTACGTGCTCTATTGTCACAGCTAGGGTTGGACACAGGGAGGAGTAGCTGGGGATCAAATGATGGGTCCAACATGAGCTAGGAGAGCACCTTTCTCTATTGTCACAACTAGAGCTGGACACAGGGAGGAGTAGCTGGGGATCAAATGATGCGTCCTACATGAGCTAGGGGAGCTACGTGCTCTATTGTCACAGCTAGGGTTGGACACAGGGAGGAGTTGCTGGGGATCAAATAATGGGTCCAACATGAGCTAGGGAACGACTTAATCTATTGTTACAACTGGGGCTGGACACAGGGAAGAGTAGCTGGGGATTAAATGATGGGTCCCACATGAGCAAGGGGAGCAACATGCTCTATTGTCACAACTAGGGTTCGACACAGGGAGGAGTAGCTGGAGATCAAATGATAGGCCCCACATGAGCTAGGGGAGCTACGTGCTCTATTGTCACAACTAGGGTTGGACATAAGGAGGAGTAGTTGGGGATAATATGATAGGCCCCACAGAGCTATGGGAGCAACATGCTATATTGTCACAACTAGGGTTGGACACAGGGAGGTGTGCCAGGGGATCAAATATTAGGCCCCACAGAGCTATGGAGCAACATGCTATATTGTCACAACTAGGGTTGGACACAGGGAGGAGTAGCTGGGAATCAAATGATAGGTCCCACATGAGCTAGAGGAGCTACGTGCTCTATTGTCACAACTAGAGTTGGACATAAGGAGGAGTAGCTGGGGATCTAATGATAGGCCCCACAGAGCTATGCAGGCAACATGCTATATTGTCAAAACTAGGGTTGGACACAGGGAGGAGTAGCTGGGAATTTAATGATAGGTCCCACATGAGCTATGGGAGACACATGCTATATTGTCACAACTAGGGTTGGACACATGGAGGAGTAGCTCGGAATCAAATGGTAGGCCCCACAGAGCTATGGGAGCAACATGTTCTATTGTCACAACTAAGGTTGGACACAGGCAGGAGTAGCTGGGGATCAAATGATGGGTCCCACATGAGCCTTGGGAGCAACATGCTATTTTGTCAAAACTAGGGTTGGACATAGGGAGGAGTAGCTGGGGATCAAATAATAGGCCCCACAGAGCTATGGGAGCAACATGTTCTATTGTCACAACTAAGGTTGGACACCGGGAGGAGTAGCTATGGATCAAATGATAGGCCCCACATAGCTATGGGAGCAACATGTTCTATTGTCACAAGTAGGGTTGGACACAGGGAGGAGCAGCTGGGGATCAAATGATAGGCCCCACAGAGCTATGGGAGCAACATGTTCTATTGTCACAACTAGGGTTGGACACAGGGAGTAGTAGCTGGGGATCAAATGATGGATCCTACATGAGCTAGGGGAGTTACGTGCTCTATTATCACAACGAAGGTTGGACACAGGGAGGAGCAGCTGGGGATCAAATAATGGATCCTACATGAGCTAGGGGAGCTACGTGCTCTATTGTCACAACTTAGGTTAGACACAGGGAGGAGCAGCTGGGGATCAAATGATGGTTTCTATATGAGCTAGGGGAGCAACATGCTCTATTGTCACAACTAAGGTTAGACACAGGGAGAAGCAGCTGGGGATCAAATGATGGGTCCAACATGAGCTAGGGGAGCAACTTACTCTATTGTTACAACTGGGGCTGGACACAGGGTAGAGTAGCTGGGGATTAAATTATGGGTCCAACAGGAGCTAGTGGAGCAACTTGCTGTATTGTAACAACTAGGGCTGGACACAGGGAATAGTAGCTGGGGATCAAATGATGGGTCCAACATGAGCTAGGAGAGCACCTTGCTCTATTGTCACAACTAGGGCTGGACACAGGGAGGAGTAGCTGGGGATCAAAAGATGGGTCCAACATGAGCTAGGAGGGCACTTTGCTCTATTGTCACAACTAGGGTTGGACACAGGGAGGAGTAGCTGGGGATCAAATGATGTGTCCTACATGAGCTAGGGGAGCTACGTGCTCTATTGTCACAGCTAGGGTTGGACACAGGGAGGAGTAGCTGGGGATCAAATGATGGGTCCAACATGAGCTAGGGGAGCAACTTACTCTATTTTTACAACTGGGGCTGGACACTGGGAAGAGTAGCTGGGGATTAAATGATGGGTCCAACAGGAGCTAGTGGAGCAGCTTGCTCTATTGTAACAACTAGGGCTGGACACAGGGAAGAGTAGCTGGGGATCAAATGATGGGTCCAACATGAGCTAGGAGAGCACCTTGCTCTATTGTCACAACTAGGGCTGGACACAGGGAGGAGTAGCTGGGGATCAAAAGATGGGTCCAACATGAGCTAGGAGGGCACTTTGCTCTATTGTCACAACTAGGGTTGGACACAGGGAGGAGTAGCTGGGGATCAAATGATGTGTCCTACATGATCTAGGGGAGCTACGTGCTCTATTGTCACAGCTAGGGTTGGACACAGGGAGGAGTAGCTGGGGATCAAATGATGGGTCCAACATGAGCTAGGAGAGCACCTTTCTCTATTGTCACAACTAGAGCTGGACACAGGGAGGAGTAGCTGGGGATCAAATGATGCGTCCTACATGAGCTAGGGGAGCTACGTGCTCTATTGTCACAGCTAGGGTTGGACACAGGGAGGAGTTGCTGGGGATCAAATAATGGGTCCAACATGAGCTAGGGAACGACTTAATCTATTGTTACAACTGGGGCTGGACACAGGGAAGAGTAGCTGGGGATTAAATGATGGGTCCAACATGAGCTAGTGGAGCAACTTGCTCTATTGTAACAACTAGGGCTGGACACAGGGAAAAGTAGCTGGGGATCAAATGATGGGTCCAGCATGACCTAGGAGAGCACCTTGCTCTATTGTCACAACTAGGGCTGGACGCAGGGAGTAGTAGCTGGGGATCAAATGATGGGTCCAACATGAGCTAGGGGAGCAACTTACTCTATTGTTACAACTGGGGCTGGACACAGGGAAGAGTAGCTGGGGATCAAATGATGGGTCCAACATGAGCTAGGAGAGCACCTTGCTCTATTGTCACAACTAGGACTGGACACAGGGAGGAGTAGCTGGGGAATAAATGATGGGTCCAACAGGAGCTAGGGGAGCAACTTGCTCTATTGTCACAACTAGGGCTGGACACAGGGAAGATTAGCTGGGGATCAAATGATGGGTCCAACATGAGCAAGGGGAGCTACTTGCTCTATTGTTACAACTAGGGCTGGACACAGGGAAGAGTAGCTGGGGATCAAATAATGGGTCGCACATGAGCTATGGGAGCAACATCCTCTAATGTTACACCTAGGTTTGGACACAGGGAGCAGTGGCTGGGGATCAAATATTGGTTCCCACATGAGCTATGGGAGCAACATGCTATTTTGTCAGAATTAGGGTTGGACATAGGAGTAGCTGGGGATCAAATGATAGGCCCCACAGCGATATGGGAGCAACCATCATCCCAAACAGAAAAGAAGCGTAATCAAAACACTAGTGGAACGAGCTAAATGAATCTGTGATCCGGAACATTTACCACAAGAATTAAAATATCTACAACAGACGCTACTGTATAATGGGTACACTAAAAAGGATATCGTTCGAGCAATACGTCCCAGAAAGATCAACACCAGACCAAGGGAGGTATCGACATATGAAAATAAAGTATTCTTGCCATATATAAAAAAAATAACTGATTATATCGGCAAGATTTTAATGATACAACACGTGAAACCTGTATACATACCGACAACTAAAATAAAACAGTACCTCAAATCAGCTAAAGAGCGACTCGATCCACTTTCAAAATCTGGTGTTTACAAAATCACGTTCACATGTGGCCAAGTTTACATAGGCACTACAAAGCGTAGCATTAACACACGCATTACAGAACATAAAAGAAACTGCCGCCTCGGACAAACAGAAAAATCAGCCGTGGCTCAACATATTTTATCTTTGGATGACCACCGTATGCAATATGATAAGGTAGAGGTTATAGCTACGACTAACAATTATTTTCCCCGTTTATACAGAGAGGCCATTGAGATTTATAAGAACACCAACAACTTCAACAAAGACGAAGGACTTAAATTAAACTCCACCTGGTTCCCTATACTTTCCCAACTACGCAAACTGCAGGCCAAATAAACAAACCAGAACCTGTCCACTTGACCCCGCCTACCAGTGACCCAGTATATATATACTGGCTATAACCCACACTGATGTAATTCTTTCCGAGTTAGCGACGTGAGTGCATTGCCTCAGAAGGTGTCCCTCACAGACAGGGACGAAACGTTAGGAAGAAATATTTTAACTAAACATATTTTAACCTACAGACCACGGCAAAACAACCCAAAAATTTTAAATTTTAAAACCGTGGACACCGGCCGTGAAAGCTTACGCATATATTTAACATGTTCTATTGTCACATCTAAGGTTGGACACAGGGAAGAGTAGCTGGGGATCAAATGATAGGCCCCACAGCGCTATGGGAGCAACAGGTTCTATTGTCACAACTAAGGTTGGACACAGGGAGGCGTAGCTGGGGATCAAATGATGGATCCTACATGACCTAGGGGAGCTACGTGCTCTATTATCACAACTAAGGTTGGACACAGGGAGGAGCAGCTGGGGATCAAATGATCGTCCTACATGAGCTAGGGGAGCAACATGCTCTATTGTCACAACTAAGGTTGGACACAGGGAGGAGCAGCTGGGGATCAAATGATGGGTCCTACATGAGCTAGGGGAGCAACATGCTATATTGTCACAATTAGGGTTGGACACAGGGAAGAGTAGCTGGGGATCAAATCATGGGTCCCACATGAGCTATGGGAGCAACGTGCTATATTGTCACAACTAGGGTTGGACACAGGGAGGAGTAGCTGGGTATCAAATGATGGGTCCTACATGAGCTAAGGGAGCAACATGCTATATTGTCACAATTAGGGTTGGACACAGGGAAGAGTAGCTGGTGATCAAATGATGGGTCCCATTTGAGCTAAGGGAGCAACGTGCTATATTGTCACAACTAGGGTTGGACACAGGGAGGAGTAGCTGGGGGTCAAATGATGGGTCCCACATGAGCTGCGGTAGCAACATCCTATATTGTCACAACTAGGGTTGGACACAGGGAGGAGTAGCTGGGGATCAAATGCTGGGTCCTACATGAGCTAGGGGAGCAACTTGATCTATTGTCACAACTAGGGCTGGACACAGGGAGGAGTAGCTGGGGATCAAATGATGGGTCCAACATGAGCTAGGGGAGCAACTTGCTCTATTGTCACAACTAAGGTTGGACACAGGGAGGAGTAGCTTGGGATCAATTGATGGGTCTCACGTGAGCTATGGGAGCAAAATGATCTATTGTTACAACTAGGTTTGGACACAGGGAGCAGTGGCTGGGGATCAAATGAGGGGTCCCACATGAGTTACGGGAGCAACATGTTATATTGTCACAACTAGGTTTGGACACAGGGAGGAGTAGCTGGGGATCAAATGATGGGTCCCACATGAACTATTGGAGCAACATATTATATTGTAACAACTAGGGTTGGACAGGGAGGAGTAGCTGGGTGATCAAATGATGGGTCCTATATGAGCTAGGGGAGCAACGTGCTCTATTGTCACAACTAGGGTTGGACACAGGGAGGAGTAGCTGGGGATCAAATGAAAGGTCCCACGTGAGCTATGAGAGCAACGTGCAATATTATCACAACTAGGGTTGGCCATAGGGAGGAGTAGCTGGCGATCAAATGATATACAACTAAAAGCGTAACTAATATATTCTGAAATATGCATAAATATTAAAGGATCTGGTTGGGGCTTCCTAACTTAGATAGCTGACTGAATAACAATATTGAGAATAATTAAGGAGTTAGGAATTTAGATGCTTACCAAAAGGGGATGTTGTACTGTACCATGGCAAGGTAGCGATCGTGGTCCAATTGGATCCTGGGGAGGCCTGCAGCGCAGTCCAAGGGGCTAACCCCGAGCGTCGAGCAGTCAAAAGACTAACGGACTAAACGTACTTATATAGCATCTTGAACTCCTATAGGGGTATCAGTATTGACAAGCCGGATATTTACCAAATATGGTGCGCAATTGCCCTATCCTTGCACAAGTCAAAGTGGCCTTTCTGCAGGATTGTTCTAGAAGCTTCTATGAGGAAGCTACGTGGCGGAAACTTTCCTGGCAACTGACACTCCTATAGAACATCCTTTTGGTTGCACAACTTGGTGAAACTGCTGCAGTTTAAAGTACTACTGTGTCAAGAAAGTTCCGTGAATTTGCCAATAAAACACAAAAAATGAATTATTCATCCAATTTTATTTTATCGCCTTCAAAGTAGGCCCCTTCTGAAACTATACGTTTATGCCAAGGAATAATTCAATCATCAAACCATTTTTGAAGGCACTTTTAGGAATCAATGTCAATTGTCGCCACGAATTTTCCTTTATGTCTTCTATCGACTGAACACGGGGTGTCTCGAACTGGTAACTTGAGTTTTGGAAAGAGAAAGAAATCAGCAGGAGTCAGATCAGGTGAATAGGGTGGTTGTTCGATGAAATTTTTTGAGCTTTTGGCTAGAAATTCGTTCACAACAATAGCTTAGTGAGCCGGTACGTTATCGTGGTGCAGAATCCATGAGTTGTCTTCACACAAATCTGGCCTTTTTCGCCGTATTGGTTCTCTCAAACGCCGCATAACGCTCAGATAATAGTTTTATTTACTATCTGACCTTCTGGCAAGAACTCTGAGTGTACTACTCCGCGATAATCGAAAAAAAAAAAGACTGTCAACATGACCTTCAGTTTTGATCGAGTTTGACGTGCCCTTTTAGGTTTCGGTTCAGTTGGAAGGCGCCATACGGAAGCTTGTTGACTGGTTTGTGTGTCAAACTCGAAACCTACATCTCATCACCAGTTTCAATGGGTTTCATGAATGTGGGGCAGGAACTGTCTCGTTCTTCAGCAATTCTTACGCGATTGAGTTTTTGTAGAAAATTCAAGTCTTTCAGAACTAACCGAGCTGCAACGCGTGTCATGACCAAACAATCATTTACAATGGTACGAATCGATTCGTGAGGCACAGAAAGTTCAGCGGCATTCTCTCTCAGACCTAAATGACGATTTTTCTTCACTTAAGCGATGTTCAGTTCAGTTGGAACCGTTGATGGCCGACCAGAGCGAGGCAAATCTTCCACCACATCTCGACTGCACTGTACCACTCATATGCACGTGTTTTTGATAAAGTCGATTCACCGTAAGCCCTCTGTAACATTTTCAGCGATACGGCACAAGAATTACCTTTGAGATGAACTAACAAAATGGCGTACTGTAAACAAACTAGATGACAGATGACAATCAAACTCCGCGCGGGTATAGAGGAAAGTTGTGTCAACTGAGCGAAAACAATAATTTCGAATCCCCTTTTAAACAGGATTTTAAAATGATCAATACATCATTTACAGATGTATAAAGAGATTTCTAAGCTTAATTCAAGTTACCGAAAAAGATTAATAAAATAATCCTGACGATTAAATAAGTTAAACAAAGCTCTTGCCATTGTACAGTTGGCACTATTTCCGTAGGAGCGTTAGTGGCGGAAATCCTGTAGGTCTCATCATAAAAAAAGTTGCAGCGTTTCGAAGTTTTAGTGTTTAAATTTATTTTTAAGAGGGCTTTGCCTGGTACGGCAAAAGATTCTCAGTTAGATACAGTTGTCGAAGTTTTGAAATTTTCGTTTAAGTTTTTCAGGTCAATAAAAATGTCAAATTTTCAATGCTGTATTTGCGTAGAATGCTTGGAATGTCGTTTTATTTATTCTTTTATTGTCACCTTCCCTTCCATCTCCTCTCTCTTTCTCTCCCAGCTTTTCTCTCTGGTGTTTGTGCGCAATGAGTGCCTCTAGGACTCATTCTCTCCCTTTCTCAATTTCTTACGCTCCTTCAAGAAATATGTTCCTCGTTTCTGGAGCGCTGGAATAACAGGTATGACTATAGGTCCCTGAGAGTAATTCAAAGTGCTAAAAGGTATTGGTCCAAAGCAGTAGTAGTTATTATAACCAATAAAAAATAAAATTATAATATTTTGCTGGTTCCATTAAATTCGCTGGGAAAGATCAGTATTGCTTGAGTATCTAAGTGTAATGGAAAGCAGTGGAGTGTGTCTTAATTTACAGTACTTTAATAACGTATTTCAATTAGCTTTTGTTAGGGTTTTTAGAATCGGCAGGGAAAATTAATGACTATGTATTTGAGGCTGCATTGTGACTCGCCACCCACACAGGTTCGATCACAAGCACAGGTATGTGGGGTTTGCGATGGACGAAGTGGCATCTGAGAAGGTTTTCACGTTTTGCCCCCGCTCATCCACAAACTACTGCACAATCATCTTTCCTATCATCCGTTTCGCTTCCTTTTGATATCATCCACTTTCTCACGCTCATGTCTGGCTCCCCGACAGGTTTCTGATTCCTGCATCAGCTGGTAGGTCCTAGGAGGGTGTCAGTCATAAGTACAGAGAGGTTAAGCCGAGTAAGAATGCATTTGAGCGCAATTGAAAGCAGTAAACACACTGTACCCAAGTTGAAATAATTGTTAGTAAGACAATAGAAAGTAAAAATGAAAGTACTTTGGTTGCATTGGATTTCCTGGGAAAGCTTTCTACAATTAGGTATATATATATATTTGTGTGTAACAAAAAGAAGAAAAGGTAATGGTGCTATGTTGAACTATTATTAATAAGAAACGTTAAATGGAAGTTGTTTTGATATGAGATACTCTGGAAGAGTTCTATATACTGCATAAAACTTTTTGGTTTCTGGAAGAACACGAAAAGATTGGAGTCTTTAATTGAAGCATTAGTTAATAATCTTTTTTAAAAAATATTAAATGAAAGCGGTCGTGATATTTAAATATTTCTTTAAATGTCTAGGACTCAATTCTGTTTAGGCCGATTTCCTATTCAAATCGTTTTAAAAACAAAAATAGTGTTTTGATACTTTGTGTGAATATTAGTCGATTATAAATGTATAGCCTTTATTTTTAAATTAATCTTCACTGCATTGCTTTTTGTTTATAATGATTTACTTGCACGAGTCTGAATGTATGCCTGTTTGTGTTTTGTTCATCAATCAATCCACAATAAAAATAAATATCTGTAATAAATGTCCAGGAAATTACTTAATTTCCTTAATTAATTAAGTTTGGGCAATGTAGTTGAAGTAATTATTTCAAATGCTATTCTGTGGAGATGTTAAATATTGGTTCGGATATGTTAACTCGGCTCAAACTATTAGCGTATTTTGTATACAACTATTGTGTTTCATTCGCATGCAGGATTCCTGGTTAAGAAGAGTTAAAGTAGCTAAAAACTTCAATATTCAAGGAATATCACGAAAACGGTCAACTCTACAACAAAAACCTATATGGCATAAATTGTGTATTTTAACGATATCTAAATTTTTGCTTGATAAGCTTTTGCCTATCTCTATCATACAAAATTCAACAGGGTTCATCTACAAGACCTTTTTTGTCTTTAGAGGTAATTAATATGCGGAATTTTATACAATATCAGGGATTTTCTTGAAAAATCTTCGTGTGACATAATTGGAAGATACTAAACATAAATGCCAAGTTTGGTATTTAACGGTATTTTTCTTTTTGAGCTTTGCTGCGCATAAACAAACACCCACGCGCACTAAAAAAAACATAACATACACGCTTTTGGATTTAGGAAGCCATTCTGATGAAATCTCGACATTGAATTTTTGTGTGATATACGAAACCTCCTGTAGCTGTTATGAATATTGCATACACATACGTGCAGAAGAAGGTAAAGATGTGAACGGATTGATATTAATGCTCAAAAGTGTAACTCTTTACATTTTGATCTGTTATTTTGTATTATTGCATTAAGTCTGTCTGGCGCGCCTTGTGAAGATTCCCTCTTGCAACATATACCTTTTTGTAAATTTGGCTGCAAGAGGAAGAAAAGTGCACAGAAATTATTGAACGAGTTACTTTCATGATTCAGCTTTTTATTGGGTAAGATTAGGTTTAAGCTGCTGGAAAAATCACTTTCTGATGAAAGTTTTGTTTCAAATAAAATGCAGATCTTTATAATAAAGAAAAGGGAATCTGATTTTATTAACTGACGAACAGCCAGAAATTACCAAATATGAATGCGTCATAGAGTTTTCATTTTCATTGTGGAAACGCATGTCAGGTAAAACTTATAACCATTTTCCTAAAGTAAGAAAACTAATAACCAGTTACTTACATCATGCGCAAGAGAACTCTCACACCACTCTTGTTCATCGCGTGCGGGAACTTGGCAGCTAAGTCGGATTGGGCTCTGTTTTACGCTGTGGCTCTATTCAGTGACCGTCAGTTCGATACGGCTGAATGAACGGTCGAGCACTTAAATTCCGTTATGACATCCCTTGCCAGAGTCCATACCTCGGACGTCTTGCTACCCTAAGTGCCGCGATGCTATTCGTGCTCCCACGAGGGCTTTTGGGTGTTTCGCCATCACCCTACGCCGGAGCATTTGACCAGTATTAAACACGTAACTGGGCACGACGAACGTTTACAGGCCAGAATCGGGCTTCCTGGACTTTTTTTTTCCGGCTACCTTTAATCGCATAAACATCTTCGTCCGGTTAGTGGGAGAAGCTCCGCCGTGCTGCCGGTAAGCAGGTTACGCCTTCCATACCAGTGCTTCTCCTGTGAACTGAAACCGTGCTCAGCTCAATAAATTTTCGCTTGGCGTCTCGTGCCATTAAGGCGGAGGTGACGTCTCAGTGGCTCACTTTCCGATTCTCGAATACTGAGAAGTATAATTCGTGTTTTAGCATGAGGGAGCTCGATGCATCCTTAGCACCTTCTCAGCACCCCTCTCTAGAACGCGATGGTATCCACATCGCAATGTTACAGCATCCTTATTCTAACGGTAAAATATATTTCCTGAACCTCTATAATTGAATTTGGCACGAGGATGTGTTTCCTAGGGTTTGGCGTGAAGGCAAGATTGTTCCCATTTTAAAACCGGGAAAGGTTCGTAAACTTTCTTCCAGATACCGTCCTACCTCACTCATCAGTGTGGTGTGTAACATGAAGAAGCGCATGCTCAGTTGACGTTTACGATGATGGCTTGAGTCTGGGACACTTCTGTTCAACATTCCATGCGGCTCCTCGAGTGACCAACTCGTCTCCCTCTCGACTCACATCCTCAACGGATTTCTACGAAATGTGTCAGACTGCGACCATATTTTTCGATCTCGAGAAAGCTTATGACACTTGCAGGAGGGTTGGCTTATTGCGTACCTTGCATAGGTGTGGTTGTCTTGGCCGACTTCCAGTGTTGCTCCGGAAGCTCATGAAGAACCGGGTGTTACGTGAGCGTGTGTCCTCTGTTCGTTCCCGTGCTTTTAGTCAACAGAACGAAGTAGCTCAAGGGTGGCTACTCAGTGTCAATCTTTTAGTCAGGAGAATGTAGTAACTCACGGGTCGCTACTCTTTGTCAATCTTTTAGTCACGAGAACGGAGTAACTCACGGGTCGCTACTCAGTGTCAATCTTTTAGTCACGAGAACGGAGTAACTCACGGGTCGCTACTCAGTGTCAATCTTTTAGTCACGAGAACGGAGTAACTCACCGGGTCGCTACTCAGTGTCAATCTTTTAGTCACGAGAACGGAGTAACTCACGGGTCGCTACTCAGTGTCAATCTTTTAGTCACGAGAACGGAGTAACTCACGGGTCGCTACTCAGTGTCAATCTTTTAGTCACGAGAACGGAGCAACTCACGGGTCGCTACTCAGTGTCAATCTTTTAGTCACGAGAACGGAGTAACTCACGGGTCGCTACTCAGTGTCAATCTTTTAGTCACGAGAACGGAGTAACTCACGGGTCGCTACTCAGTGTCAATCTTTTAGTCACGAGAACGGAGTAACTCACCGGGTCGCTACTCAGTGTCAATCTTTTAGTCACGAGAACGGAGTAACTCACGGGTCGCTACTCAGTGTCAATCTTTTAGTCAGGAGAACGGAGTAACTCACGGGTCGCTACTCTTTGTCAATCTTTTAGTCACGAGAACGGAGTAACTCACGGGTCGCTACTCAGTGTCAATATTTTTGCTGTCGCTATCAATCCTATTGCTGAGTGTGTTCCTGCTGGCATTTCCTCCTTCCTATTTGTGGAGGACTTTGCAATTTAATGCAGCTCTTGGAGCACGTGCCTTTTGGAGCGCCGCCTTCAAGTTTGTCTAGACCGTCTCCACGTTGGAGAAAGGAACACGACTCCGTTTTTCTGCCTAGAAGACACTTTGAGAAAACTTCCGGCTTATGAGCCGGCTTCTCTAAGCCTCGCTGCGGAGGCACTGCCCTTCGACGAAGCAGTGAAGTTTCTCGAATTGGTGTTCAATAGGATGCTTAGCTGGTCGTCCCATGTGTCTTCATTGAAAGTTAGGTGTGATCGACCACTTAATGTTTATGTGTTACATCCTAGGGAGCAGATCACGCAGTCTATTGCAGCTTTTTGTTCGTTGTCCGTTCCAAACACGATTTCGGGTCATTGTACACTCTCTGACCCACCCTTCAGTTTTACGCAATTTTAATCCAGTCCGCTATCACGGTCGCTGGCTGCATGACTAACTTTGATCTTTGCCGTTAAGTTGCCAGCGACCTACCTCCCCTTTGCTGCCCTCCCTCTCAAAGCCATGAGGAGAAGGCTACTTTGTAAGAGAGAAGATCTAGTGCGTGTTTGGCGTTAGTTGGCGGTCTTCCAATCAGTGACCCTTTAGTGTGTGTGTGTATGTTGGTGTGTGTGTCTGCCTGCCGTCCTCTTCTTTTGTATTCTGCCATTATCAGCTTTGGCGGACCATCGCTACTTTGTGAACTTCACTTTCACATTCTTTTCGGGTGAGGACGTTCATATTTGAGTATGTTTGACTGAAAGTATATATATCTGTATTATGCGTGGGTAATGTAAAGGATGTATAGGCATAACCAAGCCGTGTATTCTAGAGTTTAGTTGTGTGTTTAATGGTGACTGGCGGATTTTATTGCTGCTGTTTGGTGTCTCATTTTCGAGAGGTGGTAAAATAGGACCATGGTCACGGGCGTTTGATCGAAGTCAGAAATTGGCCCTGTTGAATGTTTTCCAACAGTAAGACTTGCCGTATATTAAGGGTTTTCTAAATTCAATTGTAATATATTTCTGGGGACCAGTAGCGTTGTTTTCTTAATAATTACAATTTACATATAGTTTATAATAGTGTTACACTTTACAAGGGATATAATATCGTGGAGTTTTACCACGAGTTAGAGCCTTAGACGGCACATTTGGTATGGACATTGCAGAAGCCGGTGTGGTTCATTATTCGAAGATTAACGTCTGATTTTTCATTATAAAATATTTGTGTTATATTTAACTCTGTTAACAAAATATTTACTTGGGCCTTGCTGTTGTCTAGTCATATGAGTGGCAAACCTTAGATTTTGTTACGCAGTGAAAAATACCTGAGAATTTTGAGCATTTGTTCTTTCAGACCTCATTGCATTTTCTTAATATTTCCAGTAAAGGAATAAAAAAGAAAGGGATTGATCAATAATTTTTCATATAGTTTAATTAATATGTAACTTAAATAATCAACCCAATTTTGCAAATTACTTTGATTTATTACACAATTGAAATAAGACTGTCAGGTTTTCTTTACAAGGAACTTCCCTGGTTCAGCTGTTTCCCGATCCACGGTGAAGTGAGCCTCGTGACACCACCCGAGGGCTCCAGCTAGCAAGCTCAGCAAGAACAGGTCTCCCAGCACATGCTTAAGGGAAACCTCAAAGGCAAAGGTGGGCACTGAAATCGTTCACCAGAAGAAAAGGTGCCGCGAGCGGAGACAAAATATGGACTATATTATCGGTTAGACGAAGGCGGAACGTAGACATTACACACGGCAAAGGATAAACCAGAAAGACTGAGTCGAATAGCAATAACTTGCAAGGTGGTGGTAAGCGAAAGCGACTGACTGTAGATGTCATCACGCATTAGTATAGCCACATCCAAGAGCAGGAGGCTCCTTCTTCAGTGAAAGATCAAAACTCACCGGGAGGTATTAGTGCAGAGCAAAAGTGTCGTGAGGGCGAAGCTTCGTGTCCGGCAAACAGATAACCAGAGGATTATAGGACCGTAGTTACAGCTGCAGTTCGACTTTATGTGTACGAACACTGCGGATATTGCATGTCAGGAGAGCTATGGTGTTACGGTAGAGGTGTGAGAGATTATCGGCGAGTCAGAGTGACATGAGATTGCAGTTGGGATGCAAACAATTGGCGGCAAACGAAGAGAGACGAAGTTAAGGTGTACTGTTTTTATTCTTTACCCACTTAGGGCCCACAATAGTATAATAGCCCGCATTATCGTCAGTATCCGCACATGTTCGGGATAAAGAAGATCCTCCACGGTTCGTAGAACTAGGAGGGGACTTTCAGGGTTTATCAGCGGCCTTGTGTTTTTTGCGACTGCGCTCCTGACAGACGGCACCAGATGGGCAATCTAACTGAGGGCTTACGAACAGTGGTGAAATGGCAAATGAAGGAGTGGAAGCTATGGGTGGTGAAGGATGCAGGGTCCTTGTGGTCGGGGACTGGTTTGTTTATGTACACGCGTTGGCAATTGGCGCGGTTTGTAGTTCTACTGAGATAACAGAGTGCAGCGGAATGCTGAGGCGTAACCTGAAACAGTCGCAGGCTGCAGCAGTTGGAAGCCAAACCTAGCTTGAAGGTCATGAATACCGTCCGTAACGTCATTGACTGTCAATCATATTTACCGAGATGATGGTATGCCTGGCACACACTCTGGTCGTACAGATTGGCAACTACTACAGCATCTGAAAAAACCGCTAAGCTGGAGGTGCTTACCACGCCTCTACAGGTATTCAAAGATGTGAGGCCACCGTCGTTGGGTAGGAATCCAATAAGCCGGCTTCCAGCAGCTTCTGGGACTGGCCGTTGTTCTTGGTTTAGACTAACAGTATACCATCTTTAGTCCTGGTGGCATTGGTCACTTTTCCACAGATTCTATCGATTTCTCGTTGAATTTTAAGTATGGTTGCTGTCTCGCCTAGTCTTTGAGTCATAAACGAAGGTCAATACCAAACAGCGGTCAAAACTAGAAGTATTGCGCGGCGGGATCATGATGAAAAAGGTCCCTTCCGGTACCGTCGGTGTAACCTGCCATCCGGGGGAAAAATACTTTCCGGTCTGTGCTGCCTAGGAGATCCCTTCCAGACCGATCTCACCGAGTACTCAAAAGTGGTTAACCTCCGGCCTTCACCACAATCCGGCTTTATGTCCCTACCACCTGTTGCCCCCCACTTTAGGCCATAATATGTAGTGATACATTCATGGATTCAGAGGGCTTGTGTTTTATTACACCGGGTTTCCGGTAGCGGTAGCATGTCCGGCTCGTGATTCTAAACCGACGACCTGCGCTCGTTGGAGTACTGGCACAGGAACCACGGAGACAGTAAAAAGCTCCCTGTTGATGAGGCAGGAGTTAATAAAGCTAAGGTCTTAAAACCAATAGCTTCAATATACCTAGAAGATGAGGTCTAACAAACACACACATGTCTAGAAGAAGGAAGAAAATGTGGTTCAACAAAGTAAACTGGACTGGAACGTGGCCCAGAGGATGCCGATAGCAATGCTGTGAGGGGGGGGGGGTGCTTGGTGTGGGTCCCTGCATGTTCCGAGCCCATACCTAATGTAGTAGACTTCTGATGGGTCAATCTTCGCTAAAAAATATTTTAAAACGTATTTAAACTACGTAAAATATTCATTTGAAGTACAATTAATATTGGGAATTGGTTTGTTCTCTTTTTAAATTAGCTTAAAAGCAGAAAAAGTGCTCTAAATTATTTTGCTCTATTCATTGAAAGAGTCATCAGTTTAAGGATGCTAGCAGGACACCTGCCACCCTCAATATAATACACTTGAGTGCTTAGAGCAAGACAAGAATGTGACAACCAAGACTTTAATAATAAAACAATTTATTATAGCTAGCCTAAGACAACAACACAAAATCTCCACACTTGAAAAAAGAAGTTCAAATGCAGGACTCTATGAACAAAAATTGCTATTATATTTTCCTCTCTGGAACAGAAAAAGAGTGCGACTCCATAAATTATGATTATGACTCTGCATATTTATATTAAAGAAGCTATTTTGTGCAGAAAAACCTTTCACATGCCTTTCTCTGCTCATTCTTCAGCAAACTAACCTTACAAGAACTTATTTATGATGTTCTTCTTATTAATACGGTTAAAACCTTCACTTGTCATTTACCGTTTCGTTATAGAAATGGAAAGTCGGTTTTCCATATACATTAGTATAAATGTTCTTATTTCTTATTTTCTTATAAGAAGAAGGGGAATAAAGGAGGACACTAGGCTAAAGCGTCAGTCAAATATTTTAAAAGCTGTCACAATGCGATTGATATTGAAATTGGATTCTCGTTGCATAACCATGAGTAAAACGGAAGAGAGATTAAATGGATGGGGACTGCAGAAAAATATTAAAAAAAAAAAAAAAAAAAAACTGTACATGACATATTGTGTTTTTTTACATTTTTATGTACTTTGTTACGGTTTACCAAATATCCAGAAATAAGACGTTCTTTCGGTGAACACAAACGAGAAAGAAATAAAGTAAATAAGAACATTAAAACAGGAATTTGCTGTAAAGATAAAGATCGACTGAACATCACGAATTGAAACCAATAATAAAAGATAATATCTCGGAATTGGATAATGGCACAAAAAAGTTTTTGATCTAAACATTGAGAAATAAGAACTGTTTTACCTGGTTAGAAACCCGAGAAGATTTTGAATTAAACATTGAGAATTATGTACGTATTGATGTTTGGTGCATATCCTACTCTTTACCGGTTAGTAAGGCTGGTTAAAATTAAAGAGGATTTCGAGGATATTCTCAGAAAGTGCCGGTTATCCATTTTCATTTCTATTGATTATGTCTTACATATTGGGTATTATAATAACAATCTCTAGAGGCATTTGGAAAGCAAACATTCCAAAAACATTTTCTAAAGGAAAATTTGGGGAGGGGGTTTTCTTGAAAATCTTCGTGTTACAAGCTGGAAATATGCTGCCAATTTGGTATTTACCGACTTTTCGTTTTTAGGTTATAATGTTACAAACACACACAGACACATTCACATAGGGACGGAAGTTTTTCTAAAAATTATTTTCTCCATTCCGGCGGCATCAGTGATAAGTTCCCGCTGAAATATCCATATCCAATTTTGTATTGCATATAATTCTATATTTAATATGTAAATGTAGCAGATAAAGTCAAAATCCCTTTTTTGCTTAGGGGCCTCAAAACATGTATTTCCAGTGATATCTTCGCATAGAAATTTTAGTTGGAATACAATATTTCCAATATTCATGTAAGTACCTAGAATTAATAGCCAGAAACTTCAAAATCCAACCAGATTCTCTTTTTTTTTTTTTTTATGGGTACATTAGAGTAGAAATATTAAACCATCTGACACAAAACAAATTCGTTAAGACCAAAACTGATATAGAACATGAGTGCGCAGAATTATAAATAGACGTTCCTCTCTGTGCATGTGATTCCATGTCCCACGTGGTTTTAGGCTAACCACAAATGAAGACATTACATAATCTAAAGATATATTTACTTGTAATTACATTTCGTGTTTATATATTATAACAAAATATAAAGCAGTATCAATTTTATAACACCTATGCTTTATTACTTTCTCTATGTGTACTATGTATATAGTGTATAGAGAAGGCATTGCACTCCATCCAAAAATTCGATACCGAGATTTCACCGTAAATACATATATGTTTTGGGGTCCCTTGTATCCAAAAAAATCATTTTCAGAAAAAGGTCCGCGAAACGTAGGCAGAATACCAAACTTGGTATTTAAGTTTAGTATCTTCCAGGAATGCGACACGAAGATTTTAAGAAAAACCTCCTACCCTAAAATGCCATTTACATGGAACTTTTTCAAAAATTTTGATTTTTTCAAAAATGGCTCTAACGATTTTGATTAAAATATCATATGTTAAAGATATTTACCTGACAAATAAAATATATATCTTGAATTTTCTGGGAATAGTCTCTGAAGACTACTTCATTCTAGATGAATTTTACGGAATTTTGCATAACTGCTAAACTGTAACAGATGGACAAAAACTTACCACACAAAAAATGTACAGCACCTTAAAACACACAATTTAAGTTATATACATTTTTTCTTGGAGTTGATCGTTTTTGAGATATTCCTTGTTTTTGGTTTCAGTTTTAAAAACGTATACTTTTCTCTTACAGGAATTTGTCAACTCCTGTCCATACAAACAAAGAAGCTTCAGTCATATAGCAACCAGCTTTTGACTATCACTTTAACCTATGGTACTCCCTTTTTTCGCTTCTACTTACAAGGAAGCAAGTATTAAGAGCAATTCTGCTAATTTTTACTGGATTAGCATGATGTAAATAGAAGCATAAGCTTTTTAACAATAATGTATGCAGTGATGTAGAGAAAGTCATGTGAATGGAACACATCAGATTCTTTGTATAGGCTTTCGTTTCATTTTAGTTGTTAATACACAGAAATCCTGGAGCCAAGGGCTACTGAATAAACTTTTTCAACTTAGAACAGGACCATTAAATGTGTGCTAAGCTGCACTAAGAAGTTTTGCTACCTTTTCTGAAGAGAATTTATTTCTTTTGCATTTAGTTTCCATTTAGTGTGTCAATGTGAAGTGTAGCTAAATGGGGGATTGTGTTTACAAGGCCGTAAAACTTGCTACCTCAGTTAGACACGGTTCTAAGATCCGCGGCTGTCATGAGAAAGGTTCATTGTTCCCCGTTACAAAGGGAGGAGATAATCCGCCGAAACAAGATAACACCCAGCTTCACTTGGGTCTCTACATCACCTTGCCACAAGATCTGACAAATGACGCCATTTGGCGCTGCACTTAGCTCTTAAGTTTACATTATTCTTAGGGTTAATTTTCATTGTAATTTGGGTCATACATAAAAAATCAACCGTAGACGTAACGTAAACTGAGAAGCTTGCAGCCAATATTTAGTCTCATTCACGATGGTTACATTGACATAACTGTAGTAAGTTAACGCCAAGCTTTTGTGCCAAAGTTAACAAGCAAAGCAGGAGTGAACCAATGGGAACCCTGCTCGATGTGTTATTAAAATGGCTTCGCTTGACGATTCTCTCTCATTTCTCTTCCGTTGTTTCGTCTTTTTTAAGGTGATGAATCACCATCATCTACAACTGATCTTTAAAATATAAAACACCAAGCAAATGGCTAGTCTAGTGCACGATGCTGCTAGCCATTTGGTTCGCTATTCATCTGCAAGACGCAGTTCACTTGTTTTAATTTCTGATTGGTTATTGCTTACCTTTACGTTTGTCATTGAGAATGCTCAAGGTGCATTTAATTCTGCGTCTACGGTTAATTTTCAATGTGAATGGCCCTTTACTCACGAGTGACACTAACGTGAACTATAATGGCTACTAACTTTGTTATACGTGAAGCTCAAGGTGTTGTCCAATTGCGGTATTTTTTTTTTAAACAGTACCGGAGTCTGGTCAGGACTCCGGCGCTTTATCCCCTATTTACATCCCCCCCCCCTGTACGATTACTGGTTTTACTGTTCCTTTTACACAAACATATACACATTGCACAAGCATATAACACCCATGCCCAAGGCGGGACCTGAACCCACGATCCCCTGCCACGAAGCACCAAAGGAGACGCCTTAGCGAGCGTGGCCATGGGGACCAGCCATCCTGGGATGAAATTTCCATTCACACGCAGTATAATTCCTGGACAGTGTAATTCAAAAACGAAAACTTGTATTTACGTTCCATATCTTCCAAGAATACGACACGGCGATTTTCAGGATACTCTTCTCACCTCAACTAACCTTTACTTGGGAATCTGCTTAAACTTTCATTTTCTCAAAAGCATTCAAACGAAGTGTATATCAGTCTTGAAAACCTCTTCATTCTGGTATGGACAAAAACTTACCACACAAAACATTATTTCTTTATTTTTTGTTTGTTTGCTGGTGAACCGTTTGCGATATATGCCTTGCTATTAATTTCATTTTAAACTACTTAAGCTTTTTCAGAAAAGCAAAGTTATCTTTCGTTGCATACCTCTTTTGTTTTAATTCTAGTCATAAAAAGAGAATAGAATTTCAGTTGTTTCACACAGCGATCAGAAATGTGATTATCGATTTAGCCTAATGTACTCCCTCATTTCCCTTCTATTACAAAAAAGGAAGTAATAGGAGAATTTCTGCCTGTGCTGATCCTGATTAACAAAACAAAAGAATGATGGTTTCTAAGAATCGTTTGCATGAAAGGTAGAGAAAGTCATGTGAACACAGAGTTTTATGTTATGCCTTAGTTTGCGAATGACCTGGACATTGTTTTCATAAATTTTACTTTGTAGGGTTCCCCACACATAGAATTCGCACATTGTAAGATTCGCAGAACAGGGGGGGGGAGCACAATCTTTTAGAAATTACCTAATCGCCTTAATGAAAGCCAGAGAATTATAAGCAGCACATTGATGGAAATATTAATATTCTCTCTCATTATCTGACATTTCCAAAAATGCTGCAAAGATATATCTACAGTATCTTTCAGAATGTACTCTATCACTATAAAATATGGGTCCCATTATCCGCTACGCTGTTACAGTACACATACACCGATTTTGACTTCTGACAACGGAACTCATGAATGAGACAGTGTTTCTCTGAGCTCCGATGTCTATAGTTGTATACAGCGTCACTTGCATTTAAGTGAAGTCAGCTTATTTTGAAAATAGTTATTAAATAATGATCAATATTAACAATATTTGTAACTTCCAATTACAGAAATTGGCTCGTTTTTGTTACGAAATTATAATTCATGAACTATACCAGTCTGTAGGGTTTCGAATTGAAACTTAGTAACCGTAACAAGAGAGGTTTTTGAAATATCTCTAAGGAAAACGTTTGAATGATGCACTAATTTTGGAACCCTTTTCCTCCGTTAGAGCAGGTCGTTTTATCTTCATAGGCTTAGTGTTTAGCTTACATTTATTCAGCAAACGTTTCACAGCGTCTCTACCCGGAGCTGGATGGTCACCAAATTCTGCTGAAATGTTCTACATACGTGTACATGATTCGGTTTTTACTCCTTTGTTTCAGCGTGAATTTGTAGATCAGCATTTCAGTGGATCACTGCGTGAAAATACCATAATGCTCCTGGGCAAGCACAATGTCTTGAACAAACTTTCACCTTTGAAATGTACAATCCAGGGACTATATTTACCAAACTAACACTCAGCTAAGAAGGCTGAATAAGAACGTTGACGCTGCTAGCTGTGCAGCGGAAAAAAGTAGACCACTACAGTATGACTCTCTACAGACATTATAAGCAGTGGGCCCTCTTCTAAAAACGTTGGTTCTGTATTTTACTATAAAAATATCAACTTACCAAATGAGTGGAATGAAATTTCAATCTGGAGCTCCAATGTTACTATATTACAATTTGCATTAGCTTTAGTTTCAATGATCTGGTAACAAGGCAGAAAAAATAATTTAGAATGACCAAAATGTTACCTCTCATACAAGATGGTAGCGACCTTGTGTTTCCTTCGATGTACTTATAATGGCGTCTTCTTGCGATGAACAAAACACGAACTTATAAAGCTCTGCTGGGAGAGCGTGAAGTTCGATTCTTCGCCGCAGCTACTTGAGGAAGCAAGAGCAGAGAGCTCTATCCACTTTACATTGAACTTTTGTAATAAATCTTGAGTGTGTCTTCAGCAACGTATGACTGGTAGCCGTTTGATCGGGTTGCAGGAGTTTTGTGGCTGCGGGAAGAAATAGTTATTATCCTTATGGAGAGGTGTAAACGGTACCAGCTACCTTATGGAGGGCGCACGTCACCTAGTGTGTCCACAAGGTAATGACAATCCAACGCACATTTGGATATTCAGATTACCTCATTTCTAGCTTCGGCATGTTCACATCAAAAGCTTATGTTTCAGTCAACGTGTTTGAACAAACATTAATTAAGAGAAATTCTGCTGCACTTCTCTTCAATATATTGCAGAAGGTGCTTTAGCGGGGGTTAATTGGAATAATACAGCGTAGCGCGTAATGTATCTACCAATTTCGGTTAATAAATAGAACTAAAAGTGAAACTACTTTAACTGTGGAAAGCGAAACAATATACATTTACGTTTATGGATGTTATCAATCCTACTTATATATGACGTCAGCTAAAGTGCCCCCCCCTCCCTACTGCATTCTTGAAACTGCGAGGAAATCCCTGCATGGCATGTCGCGCCATCCCCCGTGGAACGACATTGATTTCCTGACTGATAGTGTCTTTCATATCCTATTGGTTTGAAAACGCTGCGAGAATACTTTTTCTTTCAATTATCTCCACAGAAATTATTCCATAGCTGTTAAATGTGGAGATTGGGACGGCGAAGCTAAATCTCCAAAAGAGGAAATGAGTCGATTGGGAAACACTCTTTGGAGAAAACCCATACTTTGAAGTGCAATATGTGACAAAGCACCATGCCGCTAAAAGCGTATGTTGTTCAATTGTCGTTCCTGGAGTTCTGGCATGACAGGTGGCGGTGCCTGACGAGCACATTCCTCAGAAAAATATGCACCAATAATCACACACATTCCTATTGCACACCACAACATCCGGGCTCATAAACTATGCGAGTGTTTTGGTTTGTTTGTTTTCAAACTCTGTGAAGAAGAAGCTCGCTTTATATGACTTGAACGATTGGTAAAGCTGCCATCTGTGCCAGTATTGATACAGGTGGAACTGCATTTCAGTCAGGGAACGCGTAACAATGAAGGCTTGGACAGCTGCAAACCTTGTCTATATGAGCCAACAATCCATGGTACACCAAACGTGAACTTTGTAACTGTATAATCATTTCGGATTCATTGAATGAAACTTTACAAACGCGCTGGCTGGCTGAGGTAAGAGAAGGAATCTCACACGTGGCCGCCAAAATGACCGAGACGCGGGCAGAGTTACAAAGTATTAATACATGCAATCTGCCTCAAAACTCACCTGCTTCCATGTCATTGCCTGAGCAAGAAACCAATGAGAAAAGAGCAAATAACCGACCTGCGATTCTTTGGTGTCTCCTCAAAATAGTGAACGTGCTAATGTGCGTAATGCCCCTATAAATGTACCATTTCCACTACGATTTTTGAGCGAGTTGCCCGTGTCCAGATTTAGGAGCGTACTAACAACGCGAAACAATTTTTATAGACCTAGAATCGTTTTTTACTTTGAGAAGCGTACCTGAACAATAGAAAATAATTTTGATCAAACGAAGCTTGAAAGACCCTCGCTACCTTGATAGAGATTGCCACTAGGAGAGCAAGCAGCTTATCACCACTTCCTCGCTACATTTCTGGAGAAGCATTCGAGTTCTCATTCCCAGTATCAAGAGAAATGAGATCAACAACGGCTGTTATGTGCCCAACTCCAGCGAATTATTTGTAGTTTACTTTTTAGGACATGCTCAAGTCAGCACCTTGCTAGAACCTCCACTGTTAGAAGGGAAATTAATAACGTCTATGACGAATATTCGCCAGTTGTTGCTAGGTCAACGATGTTAACTGATGCAATTGAGCTTCTACAACGCCGTAAGGCATACCACACAGACAGAAGGAAATTGACCTCCGGAAATAACTACCTTTACAGATAATAAAAAAATGTGCTATGTTATACAGAAAAAAAGAAAAAAATGAAAGAAAGAAAGAACAAAAAGCAATTGTCTGCACTTGACAAATATAATAGTGAGAAATATTAAAGTGTTAGTGCTTTACTGAACTGCAATATATGTGTTAGAAATGAGGTAGTTCATGTGATTTTCACTTTAAAAAGGGGGCTCTATTTAGCTAATAATTGTAAAAAAAAAATCCAAACTTTTTTGTATCATCTCCCCACCACAAATACACAAGCAAATAGAACTACAAATCTCAACACTCGGCCCTAAATATTCTTGATAGTCGAGAGATATGGGAATCATAAGAAATTGTTATTTTCTCGCTGAGCCAATAAAAAAGGTTTCTCGTGAGGGTATGTGTAGTTGTTTATCTGACATAGAACAAATTAAATTAAACGCGCAAGGGAACTATGATAGACACATAATTGAGTAAATTATAGACGAATAAATATTATAGCCCAGAGAACTCCGAGAAAGAGGAAAAAGTTAAATATTATGTCTTATATTTGGTCACATGACGGGAAGGATCGACTCTGAGTAAATACAGGTGCGTTTCTAAGGAATAACAGTAAATACACACAATAGGGAAAACCGTACACATGGGAGCCTTGAACCTCTTACATGAGAATGTGTTGACTGGGAGTCACCCGCTTGACACAATCGGAGACTGAGATGTTCGGTTAGAGGTATTGAAAGCCCCCACGGTAGCAATTAAATAGCGCGATAATGGTGTAACATGGTACAAACTGTAGCTTCGATATTAAGTTGAGCATAACCTCTTATGTAATCCATAGCAGTAAAGAGTATATCATTGCAGCGAAATAAAATAGTCACATCAAAGAAATCCACACTTCATCGGTGAACAACCCCAGAACCTACACGAACCACACCTGAGAATCCTTTAAATTAGGATTATATAAACTATAATCACCCACAAAATTCCACTGACGAGAAGCAGCTATCATCCATGATGACACACGGGGGTGAGTACCAGACCTGTTGATCAAGCCAAGAGGGCCATGCTCGGCCGACATGCAATAGTCTTAGAGTTTGGAATTAAAGCACATATGAGGCCAAAGAGACGTGAATGGGTTCACTACTTATGACAGTGGTTAGTCGGCTTTTTTTCCCTTCCGAAATAACCGCGCTAAGAATAGTGGAAACTCCTGAAAGACTCCCTTGTCCTCCTCCTAGTTTGACCCACGATCTTGGGAATTATCAGAGACACAAAGTTTGGCTTTAAGATTAGCTGTCAAAACCTCAGTAAGTCTTCAATCCACAGCTATATTCTCCTTAGTTCACGAGTTTACATCTCTAAGGTTAAAAGGCAAAACTTTATAAAGAACTGCTCCTGGCCTACATCAGCAAATAGTGTACTACCCAAAATGTGTTAAGCATAGCAAAAATGCTCTAAAATACTTGGAAATAATTCTAAAACTAAGAAATGTCTGTAAAACGTAGAAGAAGACACCTTGAAACGATGTTAAAACTTTAGAAATAGCAGTAAAGCACGCTAAATGGCTATGAAAACATTAGAGCTGTTACAACAAAATGAAGGAAGTGAGTGAGCGTAGTTTGATATGAAGTGAAGTCTTTGAGAGAATGCCAGGTTGAAGGATAAAATTTATTGTTTATTAAAGAGGGTTAGGTTAGGTTCTATAAGACTAGGTTAGATAAATGTAATGGAGATAGATGGATAAATATGAGCTTGTGTTGGAATCAGACATAAAACATAAAAAAATTACACGACAACTTTAAAAAATGTGTGAAAATATGCAGAAAATAGATAAATAGCTTAAATCCACTAAAAACACATGAATAAACAGAATATAGCAAAGATTGTTGGTAATGTCGGAAATTGATACAAAAATACCTCAGACTTCATTAAAAAGAGAGACATTACTACCAAAATGATTAACATTGTTGCAAATTTGCAACAAAGAAAAAAAAAGTCTCCAGCACTTTTCCAATTATATATAACATGTCTTCCAGTCCCTAAAATACCAACACTCTTACCTAACTACCTTCAAAATGCCATTAAAATACTCAGTAATGTCCTCAAAATATGTATCAAAGCAATCAAAATACGTTTAAAATAGTTTAGGCGAGTATAAAAGCGGCCTTCAGATATCCTAAACTTGCTTCAAAATGCCTCCAAATGGTCTAAAAACTGTTGAAATACCGACTCACAAATTCTTGCATTGCTTTAAGAATTCCTCTAAAAATGCTTTAAACACCCCAAAATACTAGAAAAATTTAAAGCGTGAAAATCACACTGTTTCACTGAATGTGAACACAGTGTAATTATGTAAACACCAAAACATGAGAAATGTATGGGATACTTGTAGTCTACATCCCTTATCTTGAGTCATGTTTCTGGTAAACTAAAATCATTTCCGTTACTATTTGTACAGTCTACCAGCACCTTCAACTGCGCAGAATGAGCAGCAAGTGTTTTGTTTTTAGTGTCATATATATTATTCGGGGGACACTCATATATATTTCGCGGCACTGTCCATATGAAATCCAGAAACAAAGCTAACTGTAAGTTTAGTGGGGAATGGGTGTAGTATTTTGACGTGAGGTCTATTGAAGATTTAAGATTCTTGTTCTTTTTTTCAGGGTTGGTAAATACAAACTGGAAATTTAAACGAGTTTATAGGTGTTTTATAGTTTTTGTAACCTCTCCGTTTCACCTTATGTGCACCTCCGTTTCATCACTGCACTGGCAGCGCTTTTGTCAATTCTTCTTCACTGCCAGCGAGCGGATCTACGTCTCACAGCGCATGTCTGGATACGTGATGGGCTCCCCTACCATCGGTGGGGGGGGGGGGGGTTGACTACTCGACGAGGAAGAACAGGCGGTCAGTTGGGAATTCATTACTCGTCAAAGCATAGCGCTAAGGGGGCGCTACTCCTCTAGGCCAGCTGCGCCCTGCTGGATATTAATGGAGAGAGCTTTTCGGTTTGTTAACAATTATTATTACATACCATGTATTGTTTTTAGATTTATCTTTACTAAAATTTTCAACCTGCAAGTGTTATATTTTCTTCACTAAATTGGGAAACTTTGTTCTGATTTTTTCAATTGAAAGGTTCATTTCAATTCTACCTTTGCCTTTGCATATATCTCGACCTTGGGTTTTCTTTTGAGCTTGTGCGTTTCACAGAATATCAGCATGACAAGAATGGTAGCAGAGCATAAGGAATTAGATGTTAGCACATTACAGGGAAATAGGAATTGTAAGAGACCATAGGGCAGTTTAACGTAGAATCAAAATGAGTATTTTTATTTGGAGAGCTCATTTATTGAGCGTGTGAAATATAGAGAAACACATTACCTACAAGTAGCAAAAGCAATGACATTATTGCATTCTCTATTATATGCATGGTGAACGTTTTGCTTTGTCTTCTTGTAAATTTCACCTGGGGCGATTGGTATGCACGTTTTCTAAATTAAGATTACTACACTTTACATTATACGGCCATGGTACATTCGAACTTGGATTTATTACGTAAAACACAGCTTCGTTTTCCTTTCAAATTAGACACATTAGATGGAAGGAACCGCAACCAGCTCCAGCCTTGATACAAATTCTTAAACAAAATGCGGAAGCTCAAATTGATGTAACCTATTTAATTGCCTCTGAAGTTAATGATTGTTTCCGGAAACAAAGTTTTCGTTTAATGAATTATCTCATATGCACATGGACTTCGGCCGTAGTTTGCCGCCTTACGGTAAGATTACAATATCTACGTGAGCATCTTGAGTTATTGCAGTTGTCCAAGTTTGCAGAAACTATATATTGCATTTAAATAAGATTGAGTCACTACTAGCTTTACATTACATTTAAATCATGCAAGATATACCAGCTTCGGAACTCCAGTCAAAGATCTAAATTCAAATCCTGTTTCAATTAAATATAATACATTATATATTTCACAACCGCCACAGAAATTGCCAACTGTTATTAATTTTGTGGTAAATACCCTGCATCAGGCTTATTAATTTTTGCACTTGTTCATTTGTTTACGCGAGGCTCTGGCTTTGGTCCCTTTTGACCAGGAACAATTCGCATTTTGTAACTCAGCGTTGTTGAGGGTTCATTAACTCGTTTAATTAGTAATGCCTTTGAGGAAAACTAAATTTGAAAACATTTCACGCCAAAATTCTTGATTTATATTTTCCTTCTCGTGTTTTTATACAGTATTTTATTGAATATTAGTATGCTCCTTAGCATAGTACAGAATCTTTCCTGGACTTTATTACCAGGATTCAGCGGCATATCCAAATGTTTATGCTTAGCAACAGTGAAAAATAAAATTTCACAATAACTGCTTCGGGTTTATATTCTTTATTTTGTTCTCAATTAAGTTTTTCCCCATGCCACAATCATATATTGATTTAGATCATATTTCCATATGGTTCAACAATTGCCGGAAACTTCGCTCCTCATTGAATGGAGTACGACGCTGTCAGACATTCCGAGAGTAGCTACCTCACCTTCCATACAGAGTTAGTCATTATATTTGGCAGGGAGTCATGATGTGAACTCCTTTTTTTGACGAGAAGGTCATTGTGTTGATATTAACTGCTTACAGTGTCAAGATTATCACTTCCCTTGTTTGGCAAAGTAATTTTGCATCTGAAATTGGGCCCTTGGATTTTCTATTTTATATAGTTTCCCAGCTTCCGGGTAATGCTATTTTAGGCGTGACAAAAAATGGTTTACGCGTAGATTTTTCAAACTTCACTTTACCTTTTGCATTCACCTGTCCGTGTTACTTTGGGCTCCCCATTAATGGCTATCTTTTCAAAAAATATTTCCAAATTGCCGTTTCCTCCTGATGCTTTTGTACAGCTTCCATTGGATCGGCAGAATCTACTTCAGGGATTGTTGAAAAATTTTGGCCAATTATCCACAGAAGATTTGGGTACAGTTACCAATTCTAAATTGAGTATTTAGTTATTGGACACAACTCGGGTTCGATCTCCCCCAACTTAAGCTACACCTCAGAAAATGGAATTATTATGAGAAAAGATTGATGAAATGTATCGAGCGGGAACTGTTATCCCTTCGGATAATCCCTAATCAAGCCCGTGCTATCTCGTACATAGCCGGATGGAGGTGGTGGAGTGTAGAAGATTAAATGAAAAAGAAACCGCTCCAATTGCAGGTTACATGCCGCGGTTCGTGTCCGCGTCGTACTAACATTTTCACGACATTGCATTTAAATGTAACATTTTGTTGGAAGCGGCATCTTGAACATTAGCAGCATTCACATCACCATGGGGGCTATTCACTTACAGGCGAGGCCCCTTGACTCACTCTCAAATTTTGACCTGGATTTTGAATGTGGTTTTGAGTACGTATAAATTTAAATTTATTTATAACTATTTAGACGTTCTAGTTATTTTTTGTCGGACTGGCAATGGCGTTTTCGTCATCTCTGGCTCACTTTTCGAGTGTTATGTAAGATGGGGTTTTCAGTTAATCTCTATAGGATTATATTTGCGGTTTCACAGATCTCCCTTTTGGGTCATTTAATTTCACCACAAGGGGTTTCCATTGATCCAAATAGGAACAGTTGCCGTTCGTAAATTTCCAATCCCTCGTAATAAAAAAAAATTAGCTTCTTTTTAGGCATGGCAAATTTCTATAATAAATGTATACCTCATTTGTCACAGCGGTCGACAAATTTCGACAGCTTCTTGAATACCGATGTTTTGTGTTACAATGTGACAATCAAGCAATTACGTGGGTACTTTCTCAAGCACGTAAAACAGGTAACTTGGGACGTTGGATGTTAAAACTTGGCGCGTTTAAATTCACAGCTTCCCATATTAAAAATTCAGATATTTGTATTGCAGACGCCCTCTCGCGGATATTTGGGGAAGAGGTACTACAGGCTCCTTTTAATTTTCTCGGCTCTACAACTCTTAAATTTGTTCCATAAAAACTTCCTTGAGCCTTTTCGTTAAATCCCGTTTTAAAGTTCCGAAGTGCTCGCTCCATACTAATTTACTTTGTTCCAAGCAACAGCAGAATTCCCGGCAAGTATAATTTTGCAAAAATCCTTAGTCCCATTTGTTTCGCATATTTTCACACTTCGCCATTAGCCGTACATTTCCAGATTCGTAAAACAAAAGCAAAGATCGGGCAATATTTTTGCTGGAAAGGAAGTTATCAGATATTGTGGCATTTCGTCACTGCGTAGTTTGTATTACATCCAAAGCTGTACAAAACTCAAAGATTGGGTGTTAACTATTCTATAGCTTCATATCCTATGCAACCGCTTTCTTGGATTTAGTGGGTTCTTCATTTTAGTTCTCGTGAATTCCTTTATAAAATTCACATGGTTGCGTGCGATTCGCGCAACAAGAGCGTTTAACTGTATAAGTGGCGCTGGGTTTCCCTCAGACTCCAGTTTCTGATAATGCTTACATATTTTCTTTTTTCTATGAGTATTCAGTTTACCCATACTTCTCCATGTTGTCCTAAGTCATCTTTATGTGAAAGGGTTCATTGCAGTCTCAAAATTAATTACTTTTCATTCTTTTCATCGTCTTTGGGATTTAATACGGCTGCACACGAGGCAGACAATTTTTGCTTTTATTTAAATTTCGCCCTTTGTGTGCTGTTACAAATGTGTGGCAACTACTGGCCCTCCGGAGCAATTGCGCCACTGGTGGGACAATACCATAACTAGGTTGCTGGCCCATAAGGCCCAGAGAGCTAACCGCCATAACAAGTGCCTTCGAAATTTGTTTATTTACGTTCTCATCCACTGAAGCAAATAATTTTTCCGTAAAGTTGGTCTCTAGATTTTTGGTTCCGAATCAAATATTGGATTCCTTTGATGGCATTTCTTTTCGCCTCGAGGATTGCATTTCGAGAAAAATGACCAAAGCTCATGCTTCGTAACTTAAAATACTTTCCCTAAGAAGCTAACCCTCGCCGATATGTAGTATTTACTGTATGAGTATCAACTGCCATATATTTTCTTTTATTCTTCATTCGCACGGTTTGACGCTGTAGTGGGGCATAAAATGGTGTATGGGGAGGCGAAACCTGAATTATTTGTCCTTGTCATTTTCTTTTCCTTCTTTCTTTTTCTTCCCGTCTTGGGGATTTCATATTTTGTGTGTTATGACTGTGTTGATTCCGGGATCCCGAGGGAAAGGGGAATGTAATTGGGAGCGGGTATAATACTGGGAGCGATGTTTTTATATACATATGTGCACTTTTATCATGTTATTTTTGGTACAGCTCGATTTTTCATATCGCTCTCGTCAGTATTTTGACTGTTGTTTGTTACATATATCCCTTTCTTCAGTTTATTATATGTGTAGTTTTCTAAAGCTACAGCTAACCTTTACTTTACTTAAATTTGTATTTTCGTAACTTTTAAATTATATTTTTATTCATTTTTGTTATCTATATACTTTGCCAATTTAAGTATAGTTAAAAGTTAGTTCTTACTATTTGCACATTTAACTTTTCATTAAATTTTGGTCATATATTTCAAATTAGCTATAATGTTGCCATATTATTGTTACATTTCATTTGGTGTCAGATTTTAGAGTGGCCAGAAGCTTGAGGGCTCCTTCTGAGCCGGCCTGGTTTTGTATATATTATTTCACACTGTGCTAATGGTCATTTGTTTATTTGCATGCCTGGAGCAGATTCTGGAGCAAGCTTGGACGCTCTTACAAGGAAGTCTTTACTGCATCATCCTGCAACCCTGCGACACCCAAGAGGAAAGTATATTGGAATGAGAATAATAATTAATAATAACAAGCTCACTTATTACAGCATATCATTAGAGGAGGAGGAGAAGAAGAAATAGCAGAAGAAACAGAGAGCAGATAAATGGAAATTTGGGGAAAGTGTCGATGAAGCAGAAGCAGACTATATGAGCTGGAAGATGTAGGTTAGAGGAGGATGGCGATCCTGGGAAGAAGGCAGAAGATGGAGTATGTGAGACGTAGTGGGAAATGGGGGACAGGGAAGAAGTGAGAAAATAGGGTTCCCAGGAAGAAGTGAGAAGATAGGGGACTGGGGTGAAGTGAGAAGAATAGTGTAGAAAAGTACAGTATCAAAATTAACTACTAAACAATAACACGAATTTGTATAGGAGTGTAGTGAAATTAAAATTTACAGCTATAGAAGAATGCAATAAGTGACTTTTATAGAATTATGATGGATATTGAATGCTGATAATTAAAATAAAGGAATTATAAATAGTACTGGTTACCAATACTTATGCCACCGGTTACCGGCGGCTTTAGGTACAGTAGTCTATTCATTTATAATAAATAACTGCATGCAAGTTTTCTTAATTAATATAAATTTATTAGATTTAATTTTAAATATTTAATTAATCTCTAAATTTGAATTAAATGTTAATATTTTAAAAGGTTTTCATTAAATTTTGAATTATAATTTTGAATTTTGCATTTAATGTAGATTTAAATTGAATATAAATTTACATTGAATACAGATGGGTTTGAAAATTTTAAATTATGTAATTATTTAATTTTAAAATTTTGGGATTTTGATATAATCGGAAGTATCTATAATATTAAGTCTTAGAGAATTTTAAATAAATATAAATATAAAGTTAAAAAAATTATAATTAGGCATCGTAAGTTTTTTTATGTAATATTTTTTTTTTTACTTTAAATCTTATAAGTAAAATAGTAATTATATGTATAAAATTTTAAGTAATAGTATAATAATAGTAAGAATAATATAATTAAATTACTCAATAGAATACTTATTAAAATAATAATATGCTTTTTGAAATAAAGTATATGTATATTATAAAGAAATAACATAACAGAACTTTTAATAAATAATAGCATTAAAATAATAAAACTATATACTAAAATTAAATAGAATTATTAATATATATTAAAATACGAAATTATAATAATATTAATTAAATTGAAAACTATATTAAATTTAATATTAACACACAGTTTAATTGATAAATTGATTTTAATTGGTATTTATAAAACTTTTAGGCTAATTTAGGTTAAGCTTATAACTGTAAATTTAAGTTGTATGATAAAATTTATAATTGGTATAAGTAGTAATAAATGTATAAGGTTTGGGATATTTTACCCGGGTTTACGTAATTAGCTATAAGGGTTTAATATACAGATTTTTTTTCGCATCACCTTGGTTGCTATACCGGATTCAGTTCTTCATCATTTTTGGATTCTCCTGCTCTGCTATGTAGCTCTTTTTTCTGCCCTATTATTGCATATCCTGTATGGTTTTCGGCTTTAACTTGGCTAAATTTTTCAACATGCTAGCTCACATTTTATGTCGGGGTATTTTTGACCGGCTTGAAGCGCTCTAATTGTTTTTATTAACTTTATGGCAAGCACGAGTAATATTAATTATTTGGTAAATTTTGTAAAAGTGTTATTCATTGTTCAGTAAACTAGTGAAGTATATTTTGATTCTTTCAATTTAAAGCTTCCCTGAATCTTGCCTTTGTATGGGTCACGACCATGGGGTTTCTTTTGAACTTGTTGTGTATCGACACCATTAGGGCCGAGCGTGACAATTTTTCTATGGGAGTAACTCTATTTCAATTGTCGCTTATCTGAACTACGTTTTTTTCCCTTCTAATAAGCAAATGTCTTCATGTAATACTAAACCCTGAAGCTGTTTCACAAACTACATATATTAAACTTCCTAATAACGTATCAACATGTGATTTCATAAAGCTACCAGTGTAAGTATTAAGGTAATTCTGATAAAATTATTAATTTAGAACTTGGTTAGTATGTATAAGTTTAACAGCGGCGGAGTTAGAAGCCGTAGAATTTGATATTCAAGATGGCGGATAAATTATCATTACAATGTGGATTTACTGTACACGAAACCCAGAGGCAAATAAAATTCCGTTTTGGTCACTTGTTTGGATACAACCGAAGCTCAGCTGGATGTCGTTAAAGGAGAAATTCTTGTGATGAAATTTATTACCATCAGTAAATAACAGCACCTTCAGAATCATTCAGAAGCTCTGGTGGTTGAATTTAAGTGATATCACAGCAGTATATTCTCAACTAATATTACAACAGTTACGTTTGGCGACAGATGTTTAGCAGCTGGTTTACCCGATGTTTGCAGTGATTCGGTTCCATAAAGTTACCAGTGGCCACAGATGTAAATCAAATATAAAAGTAATAGCTTTTTAAGGAGCATAGTGCGAAAAGCCAGATTAAGGATGCACCCACTCGGTTGACAAAATTCCTCCCGGGACGAATACTTGCAGAAATTCTGTCTGACACAGAAAATACCTTGGCAACCGCGATTGAACCTTGGTCCCAAAGAGTGGAAAATAGGCAATTCAGGTGGTTAATTGCCTGAAACTGCGACCAACGTCATCTACCCAGGTTTTGCTTCGGTGCGAATGGGGAAATCCAGCCTGTCTTGCTATAGAAACTAGTCTACTATTACGTCTTTCCCAATAACTAACTTTAGACAGGAAAAGCATGATTATTCTGACCCAAACAGACCACATTACCTGCCGCCTGTCTCGACCCCACGGTTCACCCAGGGACTTGCTGTGATTTGGCGCTCCAAGCTCAGGTTTCTTTGTCATGAGTGGGATGCCCACCCGCGAGTAGCTGCGAGTGCAAACAGTTGCAAACCAATAGTATGTTATTTGTAACTAATTGTTCAGTGAATAAACACATTTATTATACTAGTGTTAAAAGTGGGATTTTACACCGAAGTGGGGAGATGTTGAAAACTTTGTTGGCCAAAATGAAGGAAGTTCAAACTTTAATGAAAGAAATGGAATTCGTAAGGGAGAATTAAATGGGGAAGATGGATTCAGGCCAAAGAAAAAAAGGAGAAAAAAATTGCCAAATGACATAGTAGATGGGAGATGGTTGGCGTTGAGAAAGGCATGGAAGATCTCGGTCTCGGATGAACGAGCTTGACCAATGTTAAAGCTCTGAAGTGAGTCGAAGATCGTGTTGATGTCCTGGAAGATCTCGGGAAAAGCTTTAGTCCCCTGGACACGAGTCAATAGTGGAGTGAAGGAGGTGAACGTCATGATGAGAAAGATGGGCGAGGAATAGCTGAAAGGGTTGAAGCCAGGAAGCGACAAATCGGCGGTTGTGAACCCACCCAAATATGGCGGGATGTCAACCTTCGAAGTCTTCCACGAACAGTTCGTGCCTGTGCCACCCACAACGGATGGTTAACAGATGTTGAAGCCGCAGAGCTGATATCGAAGCTCCGGACGGACGATAGAACTATTTATATCAATTTGTACGTCGTCGAAGTGCAGGGAGATACACGAAACCCTCGAGAATCGCTAGGGAACGATTACTACCGAAGTCAGCTTAAGGTGAGGTGCCAAAGCCCGGTGAGACGATGTAAGAATTTGAAAAGCTAGTGAATAAAGCCCAGGTGTACCTACCAGCTAGTTGAGTGCCTCAGAAAGCTTTCTACTCCGTCGACTGGGCGCGTTTCGCCGGATACGATAGAGCCTGGTTCTTTGCGACCGTAACACGACCCACGAGGCAATAGCGGCAGCACTAAGAATAGAGGTGGCCAAAAATATTGTAGCCCTATCCGTAGGATTAGAAGTATTCGGTACTATAGCGGGGACAGATCACCATCTCGGGGACGTTGTCGAACATCTTCAGGAACTTGTGATGTGTTGCGACAGGAAAACGCGGACCTAAGGAGAGAGAAGCCGGTGGCCGGTGTGATCGAGAAGATCGGCAGTATCGGTTCAACTTAGGGAATCAGCCCAAGGTGGCGACCACGGCCTTCCAATGACATGTGCTTGGGATGTGGCCGACTCTGGCACCCGGTGAAGGAGTGAACGCAACCGGGACGACGAAGCTTAGAGAGTGTGTGTTGGGGATGTGAGAATTTAGTGAAACACTGTCTAGTCAACTGGCAGGCAGGACACACCTGACTCATCATCGCATCCTCTCGCTTGGCGCTGTGTGCCATCGACAGACGGATGGAAGAATGTTTAATTGCGGACAGATGAATATGAGAAATGCTGCGCTGGATACTAGTATAAAACCGGCACCGCCGTAATCATAACCCGACACTACGTCTATTTCTGACTACAGTGATAGAGCATTAATTCTTTTTACAAAAACAGATTATGGAGAAGTGAAAGGAGATCCACTGATAAAAGCATATACTCCATTAATAAAATTATTGGATATCCAACAACCTTAACATCTTCACAAAAGATACAAAAAAAAAGTTAGTGGTGCTATACTGTACAGGAGTTACTGCTTCCGCCTGCGGTGCCATTAGTAGTTAAAGCGGGCGTTAAACACTACAAAAAAAAAAGAGTTACTGCTTACCTACAACACAGACGTATACACCTTATTATTAATAATATAGGAGCCCGGGTTATCGTTTAACAAAATGACTAACAAATAAATTCACTTTTTTTGAGAAGTTTCAAAACCTCGGCATCAAAACTTCTTTGGAATTAATTGATAGAATTAAATGTTTACAGATTAATAAAGAGGATATGTTAGTTTCCTTTGTTATAGCCTATTTGTTCACTAACATCCCTACATATAAAACTCTACAATTACGAAGTTTGGTTTTCTAGAATTCTATTTAGAACAAATACAGATCAGACATTTACTTTGACTGTCGATGTGTTGTATTGATCGGAAGCTTTTTCTCCTTTAACGATTAATATTATCAGCAAACATATGGACGACTAGCAATGGGCAGACGTATATATGAGCAGTTTGGAAACAAATAGTATTAAAACACTCTTCAACATTTGTAATTTAAAGGTTCAGATATTTTGTGACATATTTTCCATAACACCAAAAGATAAGTTCACACAACTTTAAATATCTTAAAAGCTGAAGATAACTCAATCCATTTCACAATGGAACTGGAGAAGAAGAAACTGGTACCGTTTTTAGATATGTATATTTCTAAAATAAACAACAATTTTGAAGTTTTAATTTACAGAAAACCCATTCATATGAATAAGTACATCAAACAGTCCAAGGATACATCAGCGTTGAGTATTTCACGGCTTAATGTGTATATTAACAGATACATCTCTCTCAAAAACTGAATTTGAGAAGGACTATATTTAAATATATAGTAAGTGTGGCTTTAGATAATGGATGTGAAACACAATTACTCACAAAAATACTCAAGAGAAAGCAATATATTGAAAAACTTCAGGAAATTAGCTCTTTAAAGAAACGAAATTTGAAAATAAAGTACCAAAAATGTATATTTCACCCAGGGCTTTTAGCAAAATTGAAAGAATTTTGAAACAAGTAACTATTCAACTCGCCCCTTATAATAAATATAACTGGAAAACTTTGTTGAATACACTTCTGGAAGAAACTAAAACAATCCGTCAAATAGCAATTTCACTGCAAGCGCTTTACACAGATGAAACAAAAGAGAATGTTAAATTAAAACAAAGAGCGATGACAGCTGTAGCTAATAATTTTTGGCATAAACAACACAAAATTGGAAAAAAGATGAGGTTTCCAAAACCATTATAAAACCCAGGGCATTTAGAGATTCAAATAACAAAAATATTTTGAATTTTGAAATACTGTACTCAAATTTCTTGTATGGAGTGCAAAACTATGATACCAGAATTAACAGCAACCAACAAATAGAAGTACTCATTACTTGTCACAACAAACTAACAGCTATATCAACCTGCAGAGTGCATCGGCAACTGTCAACAACCACATTAGGCCTGAAGATGGACCAATTGAGGTCCGAAATACGGATACGGCTTTCAAGAACATCATGTAGCAAATGAGTGAGAAATCTTAAAGCTTGGCACAATCGTTTCTCCAGATAAATATCACTCTCACTTCTAAAATGTTTTACATCATAAAAATATTTTAAAACCTAGATAATTATACAGCACAATTGCAACATGTGCTTTCAAGTACAAGCAATTTACGTCTTATGGTACAAATAATATGGATTTCAATGGTGCATTATCCAATCAAAGTTAAAACCTCAAAGGTTACAAAACCTACAAGTTAAAAAACGAAATGTGGTGATGACAACCATTTCTTAAACATGTACTTAAAGAAGTCACATACAGCTATGTTAGAAAATACTTAAATATTACGACAATATATTTATACAAAAATGGTCGAAATAATCCTGATTAAACTGGAGAAATGCCAACATTATCAAAGACTAAATGAAATCAAAATACAATTATGCTCATCTGAAATTAAAAATTGATCTTATCTGGTGGAATATTATTAAAGAAAATTAATATATATAGACATTTACAGTTTCAAATGAAAACAAAAAATGAGACTTTGAATCAAGAACAATTAGATTGTCTTAATGTTTCCATCAAGAAAGGATATCATAAAGAGAATAGACAAAGAGTGGGCAGTTTATAAGTTCAAATTTTGTTTTCCAAAGAGGTACAAACAGTAAATAATGGATTTAAAATGTGTGAATTGTATCGAAGAAGATTATGTTGCAGACATCGAAGTATATCCGCACACAAAGAGATTTCATTAGAAGCCAGTGTCTTAACTTACTTCACCGTATGCAATTATAAAATAAGAAAAGAAAAAAAACTGAGGAACTGAAATTATTAAAATGATTTAATAACAGCCACTTAATTTATTGCAAGAATAGCACAACCAAATTGTAATTACTTCAGACTACAATAATGGACTACTAAATTTATTACAGTAAACAAATTATATAGAAGTAAAACAGATGCATTCAATAAAAGCACAACATTCATTAAAAAAATTATTTCAATTGAACAATCTTAACATCTACACAAAATATTCAACTAAAAGTTAGCAATGCTATACTACCCAGGAGTACTGCTTACCTAAAATGCTTTCTTATTCGTAATAATAATAATAATAATAATAATAATAATAATAATAATAATAATAATAATAATAAATAATAATAACACAGAAGCCCCTGGTTATCCTTTGGTAAAATGACCAACAAATAATTCACGTTTTTGAAAAGTTTCAAATTCTCAGCATAAAAATGCCTTTCGAATTAACAAATGGAACTAAATGTGCAAAGGTTAATAAAGAAGATTACGTTAGTTTCCTTTGATGCAGCTTCTTTGTTCACAAATATCGCTACAAATAAAATTACCAAATTTGATTTTCCACGCAACATTTAGAACAAATACAGATAACAGATTTAATTTCACAGACGATGTGTTGTATTGATCAGAATCTGTGTCTCCTTTAATGACAAATATTATCAGCTAACATATGGACTAGCAATGGGCAGGCGTTGTCAATTCTACTAGCAGACGTATATATGAGTAGTTTGGAAACAAATATTTATAAAACACTCTTCAACATTTAAAACTTGAAGGTTCAGATATGTATGTGACATATTTTCCATAGTTCTAAAAGATAAAGTACACAACTTTAAATATCTTAAATGCTGAACATGTCTCCATCCATTTCACTGTGGAACTAGAAAAAAAAAAGTTATCTTACTTACATTTTTAGGTTTGAAGATTTCTAAAATAATAATAATAATAATAATAATAATAACATAATAGCATAATAATAACAAAAACGGAATAATAATAATAATAATAATAATAATAATAATAATAGTAATAATAATAACAATAATAATAATAATAATAATAATAATAATAATAATAATAATAATAATAGGAGTAATAGGAGCAGTAGTCGTAGCAGTAGAAGAAAGCTATTTCAGCCTCCATTATTTGGGGTTGCCTTTATAAACAAAGCGTATACTAAACAATTTTACAGCATATTCAAAACCGTACAGAACATACATATGTTTAAAATAATTAAACAGAAAAATATTTAAGAATTACAAGCAATAGGAAAAAAAGAAAAAACGTCTATATAACTAACATTCAATTATGTGTATATGAGTAGAAAAAGTTATCTACCGATTTTTTAAGATTGCAAGTGATCCTTTGACTGCAGTTACTGCAATGTCTTCTAACAGGAAAGTTCTTTTTGATGACAATCATTTGAAAACATTGAGCAGCCTGCGGAGAATTGTGCTTCTAACTCCGACTTGGATGGTACTTTCTGTACTCTGCAATTATATCATTTTACAGTATTCCCATTGACATAACAACAAACTGCTCGGGAAGTGAGGCCCGGGATTACCTCGGCTTGGCGTGCGCCGTTGACGGTGAAGATGTTTTAACCGCGTGTCTGTATACCAGGTGATATTTCGCTGGTCCTGTGTAACGAGTTTTAGATTTTTCTGCGTCAGGTCGCTATGAGCCATTTGTGTGATGTTGCGTCCTTTATTTGTCTGGCCACGGTGTGGCGCTGTTTTTCGATCGCTGCATAGGAACCCTTCACTTGTCTTTTCTTTTCTACGTTCCATAGTTGCTTACACTCTTTTAGCCAGATTTTTATTGTCTTCAGGTTTTAGTGTGTGGGCCAACTAAGATTATCGTAGTTACTGTTCTCTTTCTCTTTTTACAAAGAAGTTATGTCTTCAACAACAAAAGCTGCAGATGAGATTACTATCTCACACTTCAAGAAATATTAGCTGATTATTCTATTTATGTGAAGCAACATGACAAATAAATATAACATTTAGCTATCCAAGTTAAACAAGACAAAGAACAACTCGCCCTACAATATCAGGGAAACAAAATGATACAGCTGAGAAAAGTTGTGAAGAAAAGACCGCCAATTGAAGTAAAAGATATCATCTATCCTGTGGCAACAGATACTCTTGAAAAATACCATTTCTTCAAAGTGACAGGTGGAACTAAAAAAATAATTAAACCCCGATTAGCAACTATAACACTGGAAAACACCCAGATGTAACATTTAAATACATCTATATTCGAGATTACATTAGATATCCGGTTATTGTAGGTCATTTAAAGGGAGCTTTAAGTCGCACAGGTTAGAACATGACAAATAATTATACAACATGGTTGTTGAAAATATAAAATATTATTTATAAATGTTTGTTAACTCAGATTGCAACTTGATATTTGATCAGTTACAGCTAAATAGTGATAATGTTTCATCTCCAGCACTTAAAATTGAGAACTTGAAAATTTCTCCCCAACCTTAACAATAAAGTTGTCAACAATACTATCTTAAATAATCTCAACAGACAAGAAATTACTGTAATCATTCAAAATTGTTATGAAACTTATCCACAAAAAAACAGATTAATAGACATGATTTTGAGCAACATATCTACTATTGCAGATATAATATAGGTAAGATATATATATATATATATATATATATATATATATATATATATTAGATTTTATAATACAAGTACTAGGAATTAATATAAATATAAATATTAATTTTAATTTATATACTATAAGATATTCTAATTTTATATTATTAGAATTATTATAAAATGGAAGGTGTTATCGATATACAAAACTACCAACAAGTTTTCAATAAGAAACAACTATTTATGATTATTGATAAAGAAAATAATCCGTGGATTCAAGGATCCGAAGTTGCTAGAATGGGATGCCATTTATGATAATATATAAAGTCTGTCAGGACCGACGGTTGCTAATAGTGAACCAAACACTATTTTCATTAATGAATCAGATCTTTATAAACCAATGTTTACATTTAAAATGCCAGGTTAAAAGCCTGCTAATAGGTGAAAGTACATCATTTTATCATCAATTAGAAAACGTGGTGAATATAAACTTAAAAAAGAAATAGAAATGCAGATAAGCGAATGAAATAGCTAGAAGATTAACTAGAAAGTAAGGATATCTCAATTCAGAGTTTAGACAAATTCAGCGATGCTGCTCTCGATTGTATCCACTTACAACGGGATATAATGAAATCATATGTGCGAATAACCATATTATATTCTAAGAGCTCAGAATAGTTCTGCAAATTCTAGAGGATTATCCAGAAATGGAAATAATTTTAACAATCAAATATCCAAACTCAATAAATCTATATCAGTTAAAGAAAGATTACCAATAAGTTCTCAAGGAAATCATTTTGAAACTAATTTAAATAAAGATATTCTCCTAAGACAAATAATGGATAATACAATGGAACATTAAATATTTAGTTTTATTTTTATGAATCCAACTCATATAGCCACTATCAAAAGCTAACTACTCCACACCCTATCTCCTTTCTTTATTAACAACTTTTCAACATTTACACTTCTGTGCTTCTTTATAAAACACACCTTTTATTTCATCGCCTTAATTAGCTTTAATTTCATAAGTTATAGGGTTACAATAAACAATTACTCATTTTAAACACCTTGTTCTTACAATTCAGAAGGTAACCCTTTTCGAATACTCCTTTTATTTTTTAAATTCTAACGCAGTTATCAAATTTAAACATCAGATTTTCATTATTATTATATAGGTACTATTGTTTAACTTATAAACATCTACAGGTTCATAATAATCGTTCCGTGTTTATTGTTATTGTTATTATTATTATTATTATTATTATTATTATTATTATTTTATTATTTTTGTTATTCTTATTATTATTACAATCGCCATTATTATTGTTATTATATTCGTTAATTAACTTATCTAAAATACCGAACCATTTTAAGTTCCTCGCAAAGAGAATCTTTTCCACATTTTCTCCTTCAGAGTTCTATTGAATTTTTCAACAATACTAGCTATTTTATCGCTAAACATTGAGTTGTGGTATATATTATAATGTTTCATTAATTTTTGAAGAATTTTATAAGATTCTTTGCCAAGTCTTTTTTAAGACTTTGTAAATTGTAATAAGTTACTAAACGCTTTAGTAATGTTATCACCCGTTTTAATGATATTACCCATGCATACTTGGAAAACACATCCATTATATTATACTTGTACCCCTTATTGATTTTAAAAATACTTTTAACACAGACAGCTTGCTAGACATCGCCAACACCATAGGTTATAACTTTTCGTCTCGGATAATTGTTTCTAACTTGTGCAGCTCATAAGTGATTTGTCCTCCTTTGCCTGCTAAGGTTTATAAATGTAGATTTCTTGGATGCACATTTGACTTTCCATTTCAACTGTCTTGTTAATGGGATTAATGTTCTTCGTTTTTGTTTGGAATTTTATTTGTACAAATATTTATAATAAAATTCAGAGAGTAATAATGCGGTGATTTTTATCACGCAAACTGTAACCATCATCATCATCATCATCATCATCATCCACACATTCAACAGCAACGTTGTCAATAATAGTTCAATTACATCGCCTCCACTTTTATTAGACTGTAGTTTTATACGAAATAGAAATACCACAATAGTTTTTACATTCGCATATCTAGTTTGTAACATATATTGTATGTTTTGAGAGCAGATGAGACGTGGTGTTTGGAGATCCTCACATTATTTATATCAACCTTTTTTAATATATTAGTGCATATTCAGAAATAACTGTTTAAGACAAACAGTTTAAGACAAAGATACACAAAAGCAGTAAAACACATATGAGCATCAAGATGAAGAATTATTAGTGGTGTTTTAAAAGTATATAGGTTAGTATTTTTTTTTTATTTTATTTTATAAATACTTCATCGTCACTGTTTCATTCTATACCAATTATCGTAAAATTGATGTGTACTGGATAGAAATTAACACCACTAAATTAAAAAAGATTTCCTTTTTCAAATAGCTGTTAAGGTTATGAAGTTTATTTGTTTCTTCTGTAAATAATCAAGGTCCTCGGCATCATATTCTTCAACAGGTGAATGAATAGATATGAATCGCTTGCCCCCAAAAACGTAATTTTCAGCTTCATCATTATTTTTCTTCGGTCTCGACAAAGTTTTAACTTCTTCAATTGCCCCTTGGTCACAGCATCATAGTCATCTGCAGTATATTTAGTTTTTACTACAGTTCGATTCCTAAACGAGATATACCTCTTTGCTATGTTGAGCATATCTTATACTGCTTTCGTAAATTCGTTTCGAATATTTTTTTAGCTTCTATTTGGTTTATTGTCTGCTGTAACGTCTTAGAATCTAATTGTGTTAGTTCTTTAAATACTTCCTCTTTCGCTTTCGTTTTACGCTATAAATCTTAGCTTTCATTTCAATGATTTTCCCTGTAAGTACTTCATTTTCTCCGCATTCTTTTTACTGCTTAGCATCTCTTTTACGGTTTTCGTTAAAGGTAGCCCTAAAATGCAATCAAACTGCTTTAGTTTCCCTACTTAGTACAATGCCTTCAGTTTGTTTGTTTCTTTTTTTTTTTTTTTTTTTTTGTTGCAGCCCTTCCAAGATATCCGCTTTAAATTTATCCTCAGCCAGTTTAATGTTGTCATTTTCAAGTTGGCTAACAAATAGCTTTTAAGCGTATCTATAACAAGTTAATCGATGGGTTTTCATAAGAATTAATTGCAATTTATATAGCTTTAAAATAACGTTTCCATAAGTTGAGATATGATTTCAATATACTTTGAATAACTAGAAAGGAATATCCATGAGAAGATAATTTAAGAACCGCAATACAGAAACAAACTGTGCATTTGTTGCGCCGTATCTCCTCTAACAAATTTTGAGTAATCCATTCTTTTTTTCCCTTTAGATACTTAATTAGACTCTTGAGAAAACCGGTTCCAAAAGAATCGAAAACATGCGCCATTTTACCATGTTTCCAGTAGCGTAACCAATAAGATTCTATGTTTGAATTGTCTTCAAAATGAATGACTCCACACTGTATATCTTTTGGTTTCGATGGAAGTGTGTCTGACATAATACATCTCTAAAATGTTTGAAACCGAGTTTTTTTTTGGCGTAGTTCTTGATGTCTATAGTACTTAAACACAAGACAGCATCTTTCTTGTTGTTTTCTTTAACTCACATTCCAGAACCTGCTTTCGCTTACATTACTACATTATGTCGTTTTCTTCATCAAGCTCCTTGTTATCAAGAACGGTGTTAGCAATGGCAGAGCCTACACCTGTTAGAGCTCCAATATCGTAAATATCAAACCTACATATTTTATTTGAATTCAACATCCTGGTTTTGCTCTTTTAACGATTTAACTGCTTTGTTAATTCGCTCAATGCCACTTCGTTTCCTACTTCGCAGAGTAGCATTTTTGGTTTCCATGAGCTCTCTGAGTTTAAGAATTGCATGCATAATAGCAAATTTGGTATTACGGATTCGCCATAGTGAACGCTGTTTCCTTGTTTTAGATTTTCGATAAATCTCTTGGTAAGTAATACTAGTAATAACATTTATTATAGGAAAAAATAAGTTGACAGACCTTTTTATGAACAAACAGCTTTTCCACAGTTTCGTTTAACTCAAAAATCTAATTTACGTTTTTCCACATACCTTCTCTAACTATTGTGACGTTAAAATTATCAGCTAATGGTGCATCAGGATCGTGTTGAACTCCTTTGGCTGCCGGATGTAGAACTTCATCCACTTAATAACTTCATTCTAATTCTTTATCATATATATATATATATATATATATATATATATATATATATATATAGAATGTGTCTTGATTCTAACATGCAGGTCCATTTTATTGATTGGTTGATCACCTCTTGCTAATTGTTCATCTAGTTTGGCATTTTGACCGCAGTTGTACAATTAATTTTCTTTTTGTGAAGTTAAATATGTGTAATTAAAAAACATTACCATATTTGCCACGTAAGAACTTATATCTAATAATAGACCCGAGTATATATCAGCATTTGGATTGGCTTTCCAAGTAACATGTCACAGATACTCGCTACTTCATTCTTTGTTCCTGGCCTGTGCTTATCAGCTTTCCATGTAACATGTCACAGATACTCGCTACTTCATTCTTTGTTCCTGGCCTGTGCTTATCAGCTTTCCATGTAACATGTCACAAATAGTCGCTACTTCATTCTTTGTTCCTGGCCTGTGCTTATCAGCTTTCCATGTAACATGTCACAAATACTCGCTACTTCATTCTTTGTTCCTGGCGTGTGCTTATCAGCTTTCCATGCCCCATCGAGAATGGCAGTCGGTTTAAAGCTTGACCGATGCTATCAAGCAATACGTATTCCTTTTGTTTTCAGGTGTAGGTTTCTATAACTCCTTTACCAACTCTAGGTGAAGAAAGAGGCAAATTAGATTTAGGTGAAAGATTTCTGGTTAATTTCTCCCATTTTGGTTTAATGTTCACGTCATACTTTTTACCTCAGCCAAATTTTGGTGTTTCTGTTGATCGATCATTTATTTCATAAATGACATTACATCTGATAAGCATTTCTTTATAGTTTAAATAATCATCTGCTTTAACTATACTATCTGGAATATATTTTCCCTAGGAAGCAAAGTGAGCAAAGCATCAGTTTCTTCAATTGTTTTTCTTTCAATAATAATATTATCTTCTTTAAGTGTTATCTCTGAGTTTACGATGTCCGTCTGGAGTCATTTCGATTACTGGTTTATCGGTTTTTTTCATTTAGGCATCTTCATATGTTTTTCCTTACATGAACAGACCTTAGCTTGTGCTTGAGGCATCTTTAACTTGATCTTCTAATGACAAATGCTTAGCAATTGGAGTCAACTCGCTAATAATATTTTTATTTTGCTCGAATAGTGTGTGTAATTCATACTTATTTTCTATAATGTTATGTATAATGGGTTGAATATTTCTCTTATTAAATTCTCATAGCGTTTTGGGGTGTGTTTTCTTTCTTTTAATTTTTCTATTTACATCCGTTGTAATTTTAGAGGCTCTGTTGAATATTTTGGTAATTGCTTGATTTATAACTAAAAAATACACAAATTTTACTTTACGTTGACGTTGGACGTTTGTGTTCAGCTTATAAAGTATTTGAATTGTTTGTTGTGTCTACCATAATCAGGTGATCTTGTCATATCAATTAAAATAAATGCAAGGCGATATTTCCACCAGCTCAAGCTGCAGAGCACTTCAATTTATTAAAATTCATATAGGCTCCAACAAACACTTGGTAAGCCCATTTAAGACTATTATTGTGTTGTCTAAATAAACACAAAAATTGAATTATCCCTTATGAGATGCCTTAGATTTCTAGTGAAAGTATGATCTGAGCACTGTCAACCTTTTCTTAAGAACAAAATGATCAATCGGTAGAGCTATTTTTCCACATCCGGACGGTCCCTCTGTTATGATCACCAGTTATTCTCAATTCTTCATCTTCTGGAATATATGTTGCATCCCAGGCAGCTTCCATTAATTATAAAACCAAATTATCCTCGTAATAAATGCACATCCCATTAGAAGGAAGTGCTTAAAGTTGTTTTACCGACTTTCTAAGCCTATGACATATTTCTGCTGAAAGTTTTCTGACACCAAATGTTAAGAATTGTGCTCAGGATATCGAATTCGAAAAAATACAATATACTGCGTGTGATTTGGTTGGAAAAATAAACCAAATACAAATGTTAGAAAACAAGCTTAATAAGATTAGGAATAGAATTGCTGCTACTAATAAAGGAAAACAAGATTTAGATATCAAAAATTCTGGAAAGTTCTTAGGCTTTTCTAAGAAAGCTATTATTAAACCTGGCGAAACAAAAACTGTCGATGATTCACCCGAATTAACATGGAAAGCAATTTAGTCACAAATGCTGGATTTACCAACAAAAATAAAAGTTATCAAGACGAGTATAACGACGCTATTGCCAACTTTAAACCTAACATGCCGTTTAAACATCATATTAAACCCTTACGAATTACCTGTTCATATTTGGATTCAGCCAGAGATATCAGTTACTCTTACAAATGGAAATGGAGGTCAAATCGATTTTGGTGGATCTAAGATTGAAATTGTTTTACCAATCCACTATTTTTACTTTCTCTATACGCACTATATACCAAAATATTCGATACCGAGACTTCTCCGGAAATATATGTTTTAGGGCCCCCTTTACCTAAAAAAGTATTTTCGGAAAAAGGTCCGTGTGAGTGTGTCGGTGTGTCTGTGAACAAGATAACTCAAAAACTCCAAAGTCAGTAAAATACCAAACTTGGTGTTTAGGTTTCGTATCTTCCAAGGATGCGACACGAAGATTTTCAAGAAAATCCTACCACCCCCAACTACCCTTTACATGGAACTTTTTTCGAAATTTTTGATTTTCTTAAAAATGGCTATAACGATTTTGATTAAAATATTATATATTAAAGATATTTACCTGACAAATAAAATGTATATGTTGAATTTTCTAGGAATAACTTCTGAAGACTACTTTACTCTGGATCAATTTTACGAAATTTTACATAACTGCTAAACCGTAAGAGATGGACAAAAACTTACCACACAAAAAACGTAGGTCACATTAACACACACAATTTATGTTATGTATATTTTCTTTTCGTGGAGTTGATAATTTTTTTTCAGAGATTCCTTGTTTTTTATTTTAGCTTTGAAAAAGTTGTATTTTTTTGATACAGGAATTTCTCAATTCCTGTCCATAGAAACAGAATAACTTCAGTCACATAGCAACTAGCTTTTGACTATCACTTTAATCTATGGTACTCCTATATTTTGCTTCTACATACAAGGAAGCAAGTAATAAGACTATTTCTGCTAATTTTTTCTTGATTAGCATGAAGTAAATAGAAGCATAAGCTGTTTAATAATAGTTTGTTACAGAGATGTAGAGAAAGTCATGTGAATGGAACAATTCAGATTTTTTTTCTAATAGAACGATTGTTTACATTCAGTTTGAGCCTCGCACAAAAGAGGTAAATGGTGCATTTAATAGGTATAATAACATGTAAATTACTTTCCACGACTGTTTAATAAAGCATACCTTAAGAGCTTATAGAAAAGGTAAGTTATCATAGTTTAGTAAGCGATGTGCTTTTCTTTCAAAAACATATTTGTAGTAGTATGAAGACGCTAGTTTATCAGTGGCAATAAACTTAATTATGAAGCAGAACGAATTTATGAAATATCGTACCCACTAGAATATACGGGGTGAGAAAAAGGTATGGAAGACTGCCAGTCACCCCACTTTTGCAGCTCTATGAAGTAATACTTCTTATACTACTTCAAATTGAGTAGGTTTTGAATTCAACAATACAGTAGGCTACTACAATATGTGGCTTTGGATTGAATACACACAGATGAAAGCTAAGCTAATGAGGACACGATGCTTACTTCATTGCAAAGTCTTTCTGAAGGAAATTACTCATGACTCAACTTACAGGAAGACAACGAATTGAAATAAATGATCGGATATGGTGATAGGAGGATGATCCTAGAAGGTCAATGAACCTGGAAGTGTTAAGCATTATACAAAGTCTGGACGGCCAAAACGAGTTACAGATGGTCATAAAGTATTGAATGACCGCCAAAATCTCCTGCCCTGAAACCCTTAGGCTTTTTCTTGTGGGGATATTTGAAGTAGAGGGTTTAGAAGGACCGACCAAGAGATCTTGAAGAGTTAAAACGAAGAATTGCGCAAGAAATGCAGCTGGTCAGGCCAACAGTGTTGTTGGAAGCATTAAATAATTTTAAAGATAGAGTTTGGCATTATTTGGCAGTAAATGGAGAACATTTTGAGCACCTTTTGAAGTGAATTCATCATGTGTTACTACTAATTTTGTTATGAATGTGTTTTCTTGGTTTAAATTTCATGTGATGTAATATATTTAAATTACAGTTCAAAAAAGCATCTACTTTACGTTCCGAAACCTGAGCACAAAAAATAAATATATAAATAAAATAAAATGAAAAATAAAAAAATTGCCATTAAAAATGTCACGCCCTATTCACAACCATAGTAATATAAAACAGTCACAGCTTTTCTAAAACAATATCACTTCAGAAAACTATTATAAGAAAGCTACAAGCATTTTTCCATACGTTTTACTCGGCCTATATATTTATTTTCTTTAGATATAACAAGCAACCTTTGTGCAACCATTTCTTTCAACAGACACGCTAATGATGATGCAATTTTTACTGATGGGATTCGTTAAAAGCGATGGGTCAGTTGATAAAGCTCTGCCTCACGATCACAAGTGAGACGCTGCGCTGTAAAATATCACATATGTAGATAAAGTTGGTGCTCATGTTCCAGATAACATAATCATCTTTGTCATCTAAGTTTAAAGAAGGTTACAAAAAACATTTACATCTCTAATGGGAGTTGATATAATTACCATTCTATCTTACCATATCAATTGCTAATCAAACTCTAAATATTATTAGCCATTTTACAGTTTTCGATGTCTTATTCTGGATGAGAAGAAACTTAAACGAATCGATCAAAAGAGCCTTACGGATGGTGTTTTGTTTTTTCAAGAATAACCGACGGTTCGCATAATTCCGAAGAAATAACTTAAGTTTATTCGAAAAGATGTGGAAACATAGATAACCATTCCGATTCAACACGTCGTCGCACGGAACATTTAAGATGGCTTTATGCAGGTGCAACCGTGACAAAAATGACCGATTCCGTGAGAACGCTATAGCCACTTGACTTTTGAACAGAATGTTTTAAAACCAGATATTCTAATTTCAAGTAAACGTTTCAATCAGAAAAAATACGGACACTGTACTAGTAAATTTGATGGAACGGGTAGTGCTTCAGCACAGGATTTTCATCCCGAATAAGATAACTCTGTGGTCGAAATTCACATACATGTCTTGAAACTTGATATTTAAAAATAGATAAGCTGAATTCAAGCGAAAAGACTAATTTATTTTCAGTTTTAGCCCTTTGTTGCCTGTCGGTACCTATAAGCGTAACTATACAAATAGGGTTGCACTCCAGGATTAATTTCACGTTATACTAACTTTCAACCATAAACGGCAATCAATCAAGACTGTTTTATATTGTAAAAATATAAACAAATGTTACCCCAAAATTGCAGTGATTTTTTTAAATAAATAAAAGAGAAAACCGACATAACTACAGCCAAATGTAACCCTATTAACTTCCAAGCACCACACTGATTATTTTATTTGGGCCCTCCCCATCATTTACTACAGTCACTGGCATTTGAACATGCAACATTTGAATAAATGGCCAGTCCATTATCTATCACCTAACACTCATGGCCATTTGAACCACTTTTTTTTGGTAGTGCATTTGGCAGCATTATGGAAACTGGTTTAGAAGAATTTTAATCGTCAAGTGGTATTAGTTATAGAAAAATAAATATCCAAGAATTCAGTAGATCATTACCCGAAATATGGTCGAATATCCAAGTTAGAATTTAGTAGATGATTACCCGAAATATGGTGCAATATCCAAGTTGAAATTTAGGAGATCATCACCCGAGATATAGTCGAATATCCAAGTTTGAATTTAGGACATCATTACCCGAAATATAGTCGAATATCCAAGTTTGAATTTAGGACATCATTACCCGAAATATGGTCGAATATTCAAATTTGAATTTAGGACATTATTACCCGAAATATGTTCGAATATCCAAATTTGAATTTAGAAGATCATTACCCGAAATATGTCGAATATCCAAATTTGAATTTAGTAGATCATTACCCGAAATATGGTCGAATATCCAAATTTGAATTTAGGAGATGGTTACCCTAAATATGGTTGAATATCCAAGTTTGAATTTAGGAGATAGTTACTCGAAAAATGGACGAATATTCAAGTTTGAATTTAGGAGATGATTTCCCGAAAAATGGTCGAATATCCAAGTTTGAATTTAGGAGATGATTACCCGAAAAACGGTTAAATATTCAAGTTTGAATTTAGGAGACATTACCCGAGAAATGGTCGAATATCCAAGTTTAAATTTAGGAGATGATTACCCGAAAAACGGTCGAATATTCAAGTTTGAATTTAGGAAACGATTACCCGAGAAATGGTCGAATATCCAAGTTTGAATTTAGGAGATGATTACCCGAGAAATGGTCGAATATCCAAGTTTGAATTTAGGAGATGATTACCCGAGAAATGGTCGAATATCCAAGTTTGAATTTAGGAGATGATTACCCGAAATATGGGTAATATATCCATTAACGTAAATATTAATTTGATGTATAACTCGTACTGGGGTCAAACTTACAGGTTCTTTAACCATAATTATTACATAGAAATTGAGGAATGCGTTTTTAAAACTAAATATCACGGATTGGTAAATAAAGCATTTTCCGGAGTATCTACTGCAAAGGTATCAGCTTTTAGAAACAAAAAATGGAATGAGGTACTTCTTTAAAAACAACACCTATTTCGAATATAATGTTAAGTTAAAGCAGTTAAAAACAACTGATGTATATTTGGAAGAAAATGTTGCGCTTTACCGCGTTGGTTTGGAAACGTTAGAAGACCTGACATTTCATTTGTAGGAGAGATCACAAATGTAAATAGTGCACTTGCTGTCTTGAAGTAACACCGCAAATGGAACCATTTTCTTTGATAATCTTTCTCTCAGTGATATCATCAGATCTGCTACTCATTCATAAGTAATTAAAAAACATTACAGATTTTACTCTATTGTGTTTTATTGTTTCAATTTTTTTAAATGTTATAGCTGTATTAATCTTTTATATATTTTATTAAAATGTGGTTTTTTTTTTACTTCGATTTTTATTTTTTCCTCTATAGGTACTATGTACATAGTGTGTATAGAAGGTATTGCACTCCACCCAAAAATTCGACACAGAGATTTCACCCGAAACATATGTTTTGGGGTACCCTGTATCCAAAAAATCTTATGTGTACCATTCACATGACTTTCTCTATATCCCTGCAACAAATTATTCTTAAAAAGCTTATACTTCTATTTGCTTTATGCTAATCAGAAAAAAAATAGCAGAAATAGTCTTATTACTTGCTTCCTTGTAAGTAGAAGCAAAATAAGGGACTACCATAGGTTGCTATGTCAATGAAGTTCCTTTGTTTATATGGATAGGAGTTGACAAGTTCCTGTATGAGAAAAGTATACGTTTTTCATAGCAGAAACCAAAAATAAGGAATGTCTCAAAAACGACGAACTCCAGAAAAAAATGTATATAACATAAATTGTGTGTTTTAATGTGCTCTACATTTTTTGTGCAGTAAGTTTTTGTCCATCTCTTACGGTTTAGCAGTTATTCAAAATTCAGTAAAATTCATCCAGAATAAACTACTCTTCAGAGGCTATTCCCAGAAAATTCAAGATATACATTTTATTTCTTAGATAAGTATCTTTAATATACGAAATTTTAATCAAAATCGTTAGAGCCATTTTGAGAAAATCAAAATTTTCGAAAATAGTTCCATGTAAAGGTTAGTTGGGGGTAGGGGGATTTTTTCAAATTCTTCGTGTCGCATCCCTGGAAGACACTAAACTTAATACCAAGTTTGGTGTTTTACCGACTTTTCGTTTTTGAGTTATCGTGTTCACAGACACACGGACACACGGACACACTGACACACACACACACACATACGGACCTTTTTGTGAAAATGCTTTTTCTTTTTATATTGGGGACCCTAAAACATACCATATATTTCCGGTGAAATCTCGGTATCGAATTTTTGGGTGGAGTGCAATACCTTCTCTATACCTACACTATGTACATAGTGCGTATAGCGAAAGTAAAAAAGGCATTCTCAGTAAAAGGTTCGTGTGTGTCCATGTGCCTATGAACACGATAACTCAAAAACGAAAAGTCACTAAAATACCAAACTTGGTATTTAAGTCTAGTATCTTCTAGGGATGTGGCACGAAGATCCCCCGACCGAAACTATCTTTTCCATGGAACTTTTTCGAAAATGTTGATTTTTTCAAAAATGGCTCTTAACGTTTTGATTAAAATATCGCATACTAAAGATATTTATCTGACAAATAAAATGTGTATCTTAAATTTTTTGAGAATAGCCTCTGAAGACTACTTTATTCTGGATGAATTTTACATAACTGCTAAACCGTAAGAGATGGACAAAAACTTACCATAAAAAAAATTAAGAGCACGTTAAAACCCACAATTTATGTTATTATAAATTTGTTTGTGGAGTTGATTGTTTTTCAGATATTTCTTGTTTTTGGTTTCAGCTTTAAAAACATACTTTTCTCATACAGGAATTTGTCAACAGTTGTCCATACAAGCAAAGGAACTTCGGTCACTTAGCAACCAGCTTTTGACTATCACTTTAACCAATTTCGCTTCTACTTACAAGGAAGCAAGTAATAAGACTATTTCTGCTAATTTTGCTCTATTAGCATGAAGTAAATAGAGGCATAAGCTTTTTAGCAATAATTTGTTGCAGAGATGTAGAGAAAGTCATGTGATTGGAACACATTAGATTTTTTTTAATTTTTTAAAATGTAGAGAAATATTAACTTTTGGGCTAAAAATGGGTGATTTTTTTTTTTTTTTTTTTTTGCTAGTTTTATTTGTATGTTCTTTTTTTTTTTTTGCTTTTTTTTGGTAAAACAGAGAGATTTGAACATCTGCAGAGAACTTGTGCACTATATATGTACTACTCTTACTACAAGTCGGAAGTTAATAAATGATGAAAGTTGAATAGCTATAGGAAACATTTTTGCCACCTGACATTCCTTTTTTATATATTTTGATTCTCAAGATCTCCTGGGGAGCTCCGAAAATATTCTATGCAGAATTATTCACACTATAGGACAGTATGTGAGGTTTGTGTCACGTTTCAAATGCAATGTGTTTATTTGGAAGGATACAATTAATATCGCACTCGCCACATGTGGCACCAAGTATTTTCAGATGATAAGATGGCGTCACATTTTAAGAGCGCATGTGGACGAGGCGACCAGAAGCTCAACTTTTACGAGCGTTCCCAGCTGGCGTCTTTATATTACACTGTAAGCAGCGCCAAGGAAACGCAACCTCTTCTAAAAAATCGTTTATTTGCGCTTGAACATGATTCAGGATGTCATTACAATTCCCTGTTTCTGGAGTTTTATCACGACTATATCGTTCGTAGGAAGTGGCCAATTCAGTACATTGACGCGTAAAATTCCAGTCATTCGGATCTCACTATCTCTGCATTTTAATATTTTTTTTTTTTTTTATCACACTCATCTGCAATTGTGTTTCTAAATTCATCGTAGCTCAAGTGCATTTGTTTTCTCTCTAAACTAATGTTGTCTCATAATAATAATAATAATAACAATAAGTGTGCGGTGATATATCGGGTGTTAATGAACTACACCGAAATAATTTTATCGATTGTGCACGTGATTGATATAAGTAATTTCACATGGGCGATGCATGGTTCCCGGATAAACATAACGTTAAACGTGTGGGTATCAGGTGTTGATAAGTCGGTGGTACAGCAAAGCAGGTTGAAAAAATGGCTTAGAATGTCTTTAAAACTGCTGCCCGAGTATAGAAATATCGATTTTTAGCAGCTCGTTACCAGCGTTCTCAAGATTTAATATCGCAAAAATTCGTAAAACTAAAACTAATCACTTGACGGTGCGACACTGAGCACTCATTAACTACGTTCTTGATCTATGTAACCTACTCAGGAGGTGGTTTTTCAACTGCCCTGTTGGCCTAATGCGAAACGCGGGAAGCTACTATCCCAAAGGTCATGAGTTCGATTCCTGTCATCAAGTAATTATTAGTATTAGTATTTTTTTTTTCCATTCCAGACGAAATGCCGCGATAAGTGGCGTACTGGCACTTCTGATACTTATAGCCGTTACTTCGAAATGTCAATAAACAGGCCATAAGACTCCTATTTTAAATTACTTATTTAAATAATCTACATATTCTGTGAAAATATTTCGGTATAGTTCATTAACACCCTGTATATATTTGTTTTTAATTGTTGTATAGCCCCCTTTTACTTGTATGGTAATAAGGGGGCTTTCAATTGTGAAACAACGCGATTAACTGTAGGTTAATGACAATAGGGGAATATTTTATATCACTAAAATTAATCACATTCATACTTTCAGACTCAGTGGGGGATAAGGAATAATTCTGGTTAATGAAAAATTCCCCGCCCTAGCCGGGAATCGAGCCTCGGACCTCCAGGGTGAGAAGTCAGCTGTCTGACCACTGGACAACACAGTGACATTCGCGTACATAATGGTGGAAGTTCCAAAACGTTTTGGAAAGGACTATCGGTAAAATAGACGTAAGTATTAATGGAATACTAAAAACAGCAGAAAGTGTGTGGAACCAGTTAAGCAACGAGTCAGGCCATGATTTATGAAATGGACATCAAGTTGCAGCAAATATACAACAAGACAAATGGGATTTTAAGAATTATTCTTCATGTCGAAAACATTGTTATTTTGTTCAGAGATAGTCTTATTAAATACAACTTTTCTTGCAAAAACTTGGAACTCCAATTATGCCTCTATCGGCTCAAATCGGAATTTTCATTAACGGTTAATTTGCTATTAACTGTTACTGCTTGGTTTCTATGAATATTGGGAGAAACAGCCCCAGATAATTCTTTGCCCTAAGCCAATAAAATTACTTGAGAGGACTGCATCCGCGATTTCGAATGCACAACAGTGTTCATAAAGTGAAAATATTCACCAGGTGCTAACATGAACTGCGGACTATACAGCATCATATGCATTTTGTTTCAACAGCTGGAAATATGACAAAATAAATTATGTCGGATGATATGTGTCGGCTGGAACGTAATGAGAACCTCCACAACTCCCTTTTTATGTATGTTTTCATTTTTAAATTCGTACAATTAATTTCCTGAACTATTAGCCGTGTTGCGCGGTGGTAGCGCAGCTGCCTACCAAGCGGGAGACCTGGGTTCGATCCCCAGTACCGGCGTGGGGATTTTTCCCCCGCTGGGAGACCTGGACCGGGGTGCACTCAGCCTCGTGAGGTCCCTGGGGGGCCAATTGAGGAGCTACTTGATGGAGAAGTAGCGGCTCCAGGTCGTGAGGACCGCATTAACCGGCCGGGAGGGGCTCGAGGCGCTGACCACGTCTCACCCTCCAATACTGCACCCCATCCATGACGTCTGTAGTGGACCGAGATGGGGGACGCAGCGGCCGGGCGGTAGGCCAAGGCTCCCCGTGAGCTGTCGTGCCATGGAGTTATTAGCCGTGTTGATAAAAGAAAAAATCTGTTGTGTTCCATTCATATGACTTTCTCTACATCTCATCAATAAATTATTGTTAAAAAGTTAATATTTCTATCTACTTCATGCTTATCGAGAAAACATTAGCAGAAACAGTCTTATTACTTGCCTCCTTGTAAGTAGAAGGGAAATAAGTTGTTGGATGTGTGATTGAAGTTCCTTTGTTTGTATGAACAGGAGTTGACAAACCCCTTCTGTATAAGGAAAGTGCAAATTTTTTAAATGTGAAGCCAGAAATAAATAATATCTAAAAAAAACGATGAACTCGACGAATAAAATGTATGTAACAGAAATTGAGTGTTTTAACGGTCCCTACATTTTTTGTGCTAAGTTTTTGTTTATGTTTAACGGTTTAGCAGTTATCCAAAATTCCATCACATTCATTTAGAATAAATTACTCTTCAGAGGCTATACCCAGAAAATTGAAGATATACATTTTATTTGTCAGGTAAATATCCTTAATGTATGATATTTTAATCAAAATCGTTAGAGGCATTTTTGAGTAAATCAACATTTTCGAAAAAAGTTCCATGTCAAGGTAAGTTGGCCCCCCTTGTTCGGGTCGCATCCTTGCAAGATACCAAACTTTAATACCAAGTTTGGTATTTAATGATCTTTTCGTTTTTAAGCTATTCTGCCCAAAAACACACACACAGACACACATAAGACAGATAGATAGACAGACACACACGGACGTTTTTCTAAAAATGATTTTTTTTTTATTCAGGGGGACCCAAAACATGTATTTCTGGTGAAACTTTGGTATAGAATTTTTGGGTGCAACAATACCTTCTCTATACACTATGTACATAGTACGTGTAGAGAAAGTAAAAAAAAATGTGCGGTTTATTTGAGAGAAATATATATATATATTTCTCTCAAATAAACCGCACATTTTATATATATATGTAAGAGAGAGAGAGAGAGAGAGAGAGAGAGAGAGAGAGAGAGAGAGAGAGAGAGAGAGAGAGAGATTAAGTTATCATTGCCTTAATAATTATGGAAACTTATTTTGTCATGTTCTATAATATTTATGCCTTTACTTTTTGTGCTAGAAAAACATTTCTCTTGTTTTGCATTAATCTGATTCCATGAATTTACGAATCTGTGATACTGACATTTGGTTATAAACCAACTATCTTCAGACTTTAAATATTTCTGTTAAGATACAAATCAAGTCCAGTGAAGTGAAAATTAACGAAATCACTGTAAGGTGTTCCATTCCATGCATTTGTCCACTATTCTTTTACAAAATGTTTAAAAATGAAAAACACTTATTCATTTGCTTCTATTAATGACGAAAATCTGATGTGTGCCATTCACATGACTTTCTCCACATCTCTACAAGTTATTTTTAATTGAACTATGAAGCTATGTTACGAGCTATTTTTCATTGGGTCTTGAATTTCTTGACGTCAGCCCCGGGAAAAGCTTCATTATTCAAGAAGTCGGCCGTGAAAGCGCGGTTTACTTTTTGTTATATATTCTTCATGCCAATCGAGACAAACATTGGCAAAAATGGTCTTATTACGTGTTTCCTTGTAAATAGAAGGGAAATAGGTGATAGATTAGCCTAAGCCATTGTCAAATCTATTTCCAGCTGGTTGCAACGTGGTTGAAATCCGTTTTTTTTGCATGACCTGGAATTTAGAAATTCCCGCCTGAGAAATCTGTATTTTAAAACAAAGCCAATAACAAGATATATATCTACGAAAAATATATATAGATATGACAATTTACAAGTTGTTAAAAAAATTATTCAGAATAAAAAGATGTTCAGAGGCCTTTCCCAGAAAATTCAAGATACGTTTAATGTGACATGATGTGATATAGGAATTTTATTCAGAATCATTAGAGCCAGTTTTGAGAAAATAAATATGTCGAAAAATTTTCCAACTAAAGCGTAGTTTGGGTGAGGGGATTTTTCCTCAAAATCTTCGTGTCTCATTCCTCAAAGATACTGGACTTAAACATCAAGTTTGGTATTTTACCGACTTTTCGTTTTTGAGTTATCGTGTCCACCAACAAAGGGGCACACACATACTTTTTTTTCTAAAAATCTGCTATGTTCCATTCACATGAATGTCTCTATATCTTTATAACAAATTGTTGTTAAAAAGCGTAATCTTCTACCTACTTCGTGCTAATTGAGATAAATATTGGCAGAAATAGTCTTGTTACTTGCTTCCTTGTAAATAGAAGCGAAATAAGGGATTACCATAGGTTAAAGTGATAGTCAAAAGCTGTTTGCTATGTGACTGAAGTTCCTTTGTTTGTATGGACACGAGTTGACAAATTGTATGAGAAAAGTATAAGTTTTTTAAACCTGAAACCAAAAACAAGGAATACCTCAAAAACGATCAACTCCTCGAAAAAATTGTATCTAACATAAATTGTGTGTTTTAATGTGCTCTACATTTTTTGTGTGGTAAGTGTTTGTCCATTTCTTTTGATTTAGCAGTTATCCAAAATTTCGTAAAATTCATCCAGAGTAAAGTCGTCTTCAGAGGCTATTCCCAGAAAATTAAAGATATATGTACAGATTATTTGTCAGGTAAATATCTTTAATATGAGATTTCGTAATCAAAATCGTTAAAGCCCTTTTTGAGAAACTCAAAATTTTCGAAAAAAGTTCCATGTAAAGTGAAGTTGGGGTTGGAGGGATTTTCTTGAAAAGCTTCGTGTCGCATCCTTGGAAGATACCAAACTTAGTAATCAAGTTTGGTATTTAACGGTATTTTCGCTTTTGAGCTATGCTGTTCATAGACACACACGGACCTTTTTCCAAAAATGCTTTTTTTTTTGGATTCAAGGGGACCCAAAACATGTATTTCCGATGAAATCTCGGTATCGAATTTTGGATGCATTATAATACCTTCTCTATACACTATGTACATTGTACGTGTAGAGAAAGTAATATATATAACAAAATGTGTATTGTAATGAAATCTAAATTTTTTTAGTAAGTTTTTGTCATTCTCTTACGGTTTACCCGTTATACAGAATTCAGAAAAATTCATCCATGATAAAGAGATCTTCAGAAGCTATTCCCAGAAGATTCAAGGTTTACACTTTGTCAGGTGAGTGTCTTTAATATACGATATTGTGAATAAAATTGTTAGAGCTATTGTTGAAAAATCAAACTTTTTAAAATTATTTTCATGAAAACAGTAGTTTGTGATTTTCCACAAAATCTTCAGGTCACATCCTTGGAAGATACTAAAGTTAAATACCCAGTTTGGTATTTTTTTCCTTTTTAAGTTATCGTGTTCACAGGCTCTTGGACACACTGACACACACACAATCTCTCTTTTCTCTCTCTTTCTCTCTCTCTCTCTCTCTCTCTCGGGCATTTTCTAAACATATGTTTGCACGCACGGACCCAAAATCATGAATTTCCACTGAAATCTGCACATCACATTTTTGAGCGGAATACAAATAAAAATCCGATGTGTTCCATTCAAATTACTTTCTCTACATGCTGTAACAAATTATCGTTAAAAGCATATTCTTCTATCTACTTTCTGATAATCGAGATAAACATTAGCAGAAATTGTCTTAATTACTTGCTTCCTTGTAAGTTGAAGGAAAATAAGCGAATACACTAGCCTAAAACGATAGTCAAATCTTTTAAAAGCCGGTTACAATGTGTTGAAATCCGTTTCTGTGCAGAACCAGGAGTTTACAAATTTCCGTGTCAGAAAAGTCTAAGTATATTAAATCTGAAACAAATAAGGAATAGCTCAGAAATGGTCAATTCCACGAAAAATACATATATAGCATAAATTGTGTGATTGAACGTGATCTACATATATTTTTTGTAAGTTTATGTGTATCTCTTACGGTTTATCCGTTACGGAAAATTCAGCAAAATTATTATTCATTCAGGATAAAGAATTCTTTAGAGACTATTCCCAGAAAATTCAAGATATACATTTTATTTGTCAGGTAAATATCTTTAACATAAGATATTTTAATCAAAATCGTTAAAGCAATTTTTTAGAAAATCAAAATTTTCAAAATTGTTTCCATGTAAAGGGTAGTTTGGGGTGGAGGAATTTTTCTCAAATTCTTCGTATCGCATCCTTAGAAGATAGCAAACTTTAATACCATGTTTGGTATTTAAATACCGACTTATCGTGTTCACAGACACATGGACACACATTCACCGCCTGCGGTGCCATTAGTAATTAAAGCGGGCGTTAAACACTACCAAAAAAAAATGGACACACACACAAACATACAAACTTTCTTCTGATTTTTTTTTTTCTTTTTTTTGATACAGAGGATTCTAGAACATGTATTTGTGGTGAAATATCGGTATCGAATTTTTGGGTGGAGAGCAGTACCTTCTCTATACATGTACATAGTACCTGTAGAGAAAGTAAAAATTGACTATCACGTGGGTGTAGAGAAGGCAGTCACGTGATATAATAGAAATAAAAACGCGCAGCGACATTTGGGCCAAACGTTGCGGACAAAACATGCGTAACAAATCAGATATAAAATTATAATCAAACAGCTATTAAAAAGCCAATTGTGCTGAAATACAATTCTATATGAAAAGAAGATGAAGTTTTTAATTCGATTTGCACTAGCGGAAGTCGAATTGTTATCTATTATAAACGAAAGTTTATTTTATTTTTTATTTTGTAAAATATTAACAGGATGGACATTTTAAAGGGTAATAAATTTACCTAGAACTGTATTTCTATAGTAAATATTTTCATGAGTCATTCTTCGAGAGGCAGAATAACATATTACAAAATGGAGCGTTCCTGGAAGAAAATGAACTTAGCTATGCATTAACATTGTAGCGGTGTATAGCTTGAAAGCATTTCATTTAGGATAATTTGGAAATTAAAAGCGTCAATTCGGGTGGTTTGACTTGTCACCTGATTACAATAGCGTATTGCCATTAGGTTTATCATTTTACATCATCCAACTCGCACCCTTCCAGACTCTGTGGAGCATAGGGAAGAATTCTGGTTAAAGAAAACCTCGATGCCCCAGCCGGGACCTCCGGGTGAGAAGTCAGCACGCTCACCACTCGAATAAGGAGGCAATGTTCCATTCTTTTAAAAAGTAAAATGGCATAATAATCCGATTGTGTGCACACTATGACATTATTGTCCTGTGCGGTCCAAAGTGACATTCATAAATGTCTGACCTCTTCATTTTCAGACAGTCGATATCAATCCACTTGCCGCTACACATAAGTTATCTTTATAGATATTTAACTCACATTTCTGTGCTTAAAATCTAATAATGCTCTTTTGATGTATGAATAAAAATCGAATGTGTTCCAATGTATATCTTGAATTTACTGGGAATAGCCACTGAAGACTACTTTATTCTGGATGCATTTTACGGAATTTTGCATAGGTGCTAAACCGCAAGAGATGGACAAACCCTTACCACACAAAAAATATAGAGCACGTTAAAACACACAATTTATGTTATATACATTTTTTTCGTGGAGTTGATCGTTTTTGGGATATTCCTTGTTTTTAGTTTCAGCTTTGAAAAACTTATATATTTCTCCTACAGGAATTTGTCAACTCCTGTCCATTAAACAAAGGAACTTCAGTCACATAGCAACCAGCATTTGGTTATCACTTTAATCTATGGTACTCCCTTATTTCGCTTCTATTTTCAAGGAAGCAAGTAATAGACTATCTGCTAATTTTTCTCCATTAGAATGAAGCAAATAGAAACATAAGCTTTTCAACGATAATTTGTTGAAGAGATGTAGAGAAAATCATGTGAATGGAACACATCGGATTTTTCCCACAACAACCTTGTGTAGAACAGAACTTGGAGTGGTAGAGTAAGATTCAACGCTATCAACTACGGATATCTGTCCCGTTGGCTGTGGCCCTCAATTTTTCAGTTCAATTCGAGTTCCAATTCCTATTTACGGTCACTACCCTAGAACTACTCAACGGAATGATGTAATCAAATGTATCAGTAAGAAGTCAATGCACGTTTCCAGACTGGGGTACATTTTACAAGTATTTTACCTGAAGGAATGATCAAATCATGGAAGGTCAGTTAGGGAACTGCCGAACAACCTGATTCATTGAGATACAAGCATTCTTCCGCAATTTCCCCACAAATCAGGAAATTGAATGACAGAGTCCAGCATTGTGGCATTATTTTACCTGGTTACTTATATTCAATATTTTTGTTAGGGATCTCGCCAATATCAGAAGAGAAGTGGCAGGATCTACATCTATTGCTGGTGTTATATTGACCAGAAGCCCAAACATTCTACGCTTTCCTGACAAAAGAGAGCTCGCTCTGTAATATATTTGTTGCTTTTGTAAAAGTCGATAATCTTTTTTCACAAATCACGGTTTGTATTTGTCATTAGTCCGCTAGGCTACAGCAGCAAGTGTTAAAAGTCTATAGTGAACACGCGATACATAACGTTTTCACTAATAATGAATTGACTGCTTTTCTCATTATTTTAGGTCAGACGTCTCCCAAGTCTACGTCACCAGAGACACTGTAAAGGTATTGGGGGGGGGGGGCTGCACCTCCACAGTCACAATGAAGAGAAGCAGTTATGACATTCTAATCTACTTTACTGTCTCATGCGAGCACTTTTAACTGCGCACAGAGATGTGTACTGACATCCGAGATGTGAATGCGATTTTTCTGCTTTCAATTTGGAAAAAGCCTTCAGTACCTGGAGTTGTATTGTCTGTTCCATCCCTACAGTACGGTCATCAATTATATGCTTTCATTCATTATCACATTTGTACTTACCCTAAGAAAAGGTTACAATGTTAAGCTTTAAAAAATATGAAGCGTTCAGTTGATGATACTGTTAATAGCTATATTAATAATGGTTATGCTAATTTTAGACTTCTACTCCCATTACAACTCCAATCAATACTACAACAACAATAATAGTAGTAATGGTTATAACAACAATAATAATAATGATAATAATAATATGATTAGGTATGATAATCAGTGTACTTACATTTGATGATGCACGTTGTTAAAATGATTCGCCTGTAATGTTCACGTGATCTTTATGACACGGAACTAATGTCCTCCGTAGCAAATAAGGCACCTTACATTTCCGTCAGAAGGAGTACAGAAAAATCGCTCCTCGCTTCGTCCACATTCACGTTTACGTGGATCTTGCTTATGATTTGGACCAGACATTCCACTACGAGAAGGGGTGCAGCGTTACGTCATAGCACCCCGTCCACCGTCATCTTTCACACACTGTATTCGCGCGACGTGTGGGTTATGTAGATAAATTCGATTATGAATTGAACACAAAGGATAAGAAAATGAAATAAAATAAAACAATGGAACGTTCAGCCCAATGGTATCTGATTGAGGTATTGTTTTGGGTTTTACAATAGAAGTTTCTGTGGTGGATTTCCTTGCTTCCTGCTCGTATTTTCAGCCGAAACATCTCTGCAGCTAAACTACACAACGACATTACATAATTGAGTGTCTCCGCGGTCGAGTGGCTAGCGAGCTGACTTCTTACCTGGAGGTCCAGGGTTCAATTCCCCGCTGGGGCGGGGAAATTTTCCTTAACCAAAATTATTTCCTATACTCGTAGAGTCTGGAAGTATAAATATGAGAGTGAATGTGGGTGCGCTTGGTAATATAAAGTTGATTAACCAAATGTCATAAACCTGAAGTAATACGAGTTGTTTCACAAGTCAAAACCCCGGATATGATTATTGAAGTTAAAGTGGGCTACACAAATGAAACAATCAAAACAAAATTGTTGCATAATATCAATAAAAAAGCATCGTGATACAACATGAGCTGATATTTAATGGAAATAAATATTGAGAAAAGAAATGGAAGATGGAGCAGATGAATGACGTCAGGGAAAGGAAGATTCTTCCATAAATCGATCGAGCGACCCCAAGAGTTGTTAATGAATGCTGGAGTTGATTGGTGCTGAAAAACAAGTGAAGGGTGACACAGCTGCAGGTCTACTGGCGGAGATGAGCAGCGTGTTTTACTGCTGCAGATCCTAGCATCATATCTAGTTGTATTAACCGAAGCCTCTGGAGGGTGTCTATTGTCCTATGTGTCGCATTCCAGGCTCTATTTACTGCAACCGCTCTGCCGTGTTTATCGCATTCCAAAGCTTTCAATTACTGCCGTCTTGCATACCAAGGTTTCTGTGAATGCCGGCGTATCCACCATCAGGTCTGGTCGTCCCGACTACAGATCCTGGTATATACTAATCTCTTCCCTCTGGCCAGCACCTCGATGTGGTAGTATTGTCTTCACTACAAGCTACGATTCTTGTTGCGTTATTGAAACTTAGGACAGGGTCCCTTAGTCCAGATAGGATGATATACTCACACCAGATCACCGCATTGCCCTCCGTGGTTACCATCTTAACTTCATATAACCAAGGTCGCGGGTTCAAACCTGGCGGAGCACTATTGATTTTTCGGGCGTAAACATCTTTAACATGGCTTCCTTCGGAAGGGAAGTAAAGCCGTTGTTCCCGTGTTATAGGTGTACGGCACCTAAAAGAACCTCAAGCCTGATAAAAGAGTCCTCTGAGCAAAATAAAGCGGTTGTTCACACCCAGTATAGAATGGGACGTTGAGAACCACAGCAGTTAAAGAGCATCCATTTCCATATTTTCCAGGTGACCCTGCTGGCAACTTCGGCCTCTGGCCTACCGGTCCTAATAGGTCATAATCCGGCCAGTAGCTAACCGAATGTCTTTACAGAACATCTTTACGATATGCTCCATGTGGGCAACTACTGCTGATGCCATGAATTGAACGTTAGTGGTACCCAGTCTCTCTAGCGACTGGTTACAACCTCCCTCAAATGTTGTTCTAGAGTTGTGACCATGTTGTCTGATTGTCAGGTGGTGTGAGTTGAAGAGCGTTAGTGGCCCCCAGTCTCTCCAGCGACTGGTTATAACCTCCCTCAAATGTTGTTCTAGAGTTGTGACCATGTTGTTTGACTGTCAGGAGGTGCCGTGAGTTAAAGAGCGTTAGTGCCACCCAGTCTCTCTAGCGACTGGTTACAACCTCCCTCAAATGTTGTTCTAGAGTTGTGACCATGTTGTCTGACTGTCAGGTGATGTCGTGACTTGAAGAGCGTTAGTGCCACCCAGTCTCTCTAGCGACTGGTTACAACCTCCCTCAAATGTTGTTCTAGAGTTGTGACCATGTTGTCTGACTGTCAGGTGGTGTCGTGACTTGAAGAGCGTTAGTGGCAATCAGTCTCTCTAGCGACTGGTTACAACCTCCCTCAAATGTTGTTCTAGAGTTGTGACCATGCTGTCTGACTGTCAGGTGGTGTGAGTTGAAGAGTGTTAGTGGCACCCTGTCTCTCTAGCGACTGGTTACAACCTCTTTCAAATGTGGTTCTAGAGTTGTAACCAAGTTGTCTGACTGTCAGGTGGTGTGAATTGATGAGCGTTAGTGGCCCCCAGTCTCTCTAGCGACTGGTGACAACCTCCCTCAAATGTTGTTCTAGAGTTGTGACCATGTTGTTTTACTGTCAGGTGGTGCCGAGAGTTGAAGAGCGTTAGTAGCACCCAGTCTCTCTAGCGACTGGTGACAACCTCCCTCAAATGTTGTTCTAGAGTTGTGACCACGTTGTTTGACTATCAGGTGGTGTCGTCAGTTAGAGAGCGTTAGTGGCACCCAGTCTCTCTAGCGACTGGTTACAACCTCCCTCAAATGTTGTTCTAGAGTTTTAACCATGTTGTTTGAATGTCAAAAGGTGCCGTGAGTTGATGAGCGTTAGTTGGACCCAGTCTCTCTAGCGACTGGTTACAACCTCTTTCAAATGTTGTTCTAGAGTTGTAACCAAGTTGTCTGACTGTCAGGTGCCGTGAGTTGAAGAGTGTTAGTGGCACCCAGTGTCTCTAGCGACTGGTTACAGCCTCCCTCAAATGTTGTTCTTGAGTTGTAACCAAGTTGTCTGACTGTCAGGTGCCGTGAGTTGAAGAGTGTTAGTGGCACCCAGTGTCTCTAGCGACTGGTTACAGCCTCCCTCAAATGTTGTTCTTGAGTTGTGACCATGTTATCTGACTCTGCACTCCAGGTTGCTTCAGTATTTCCGTCAGAAGGTTGGATTCAAGGCTGTGTAGCGCCAACGGTACTTCACAGTGACAAAAATTTTCTTCCACAAGGCAGTTCGCGATGGTCTTTGCCCTTTGGTTAGCGATGGTTTACTGCTCCGACCACTGTGAAGTAGAACAGTACTAAAATACGGAAAATAAACACAAAGAAAAAGGCTAAAAAAAATTGATGTATGTACTAGACTGGAACCTCGAAACCCAGTCTTTGCTTTACGACTTTCCGGCAGCTAACCCGCTCTGCTAGAACCCACGTGATTAGTCCTGCTCGTCTAGAAAACATTCCCCCACAACCTTGTCAACACTATATTAATGAAAAGCCGCCTTTTTACTTTCTCTATACGTACTATGTGTATAGTGTACAGAGAGTATATTGCACTCCTTCCAAAAATTCGGTACCATGATTTCACCGGAAATATATGCTTTGGCGTCCCCTGTATCAAAAAAAAACAAAATATTTTCAGGAAAATATCCGTGTGTGTGTGTGTGTGTGTGTGTTTGTGTGTCTGTGAAAACGATAACTCAAAAACGAAAAGTCGGTAAAATACCAAACTTTGTATTTAAGTTAAGTATCTTCCAGGGATGCGACACGAAGATATTGTGAAAAATTCTCCCCACCCCAAGCTATCCTTTAATGGAACTTTTTTCGAAAATTTTGATTTGCTCAAAAATGGCTCTAACAATTTTGATTAAAATATTATATGTTAAAGCTACTTACCCACAAATAAAATGTATATCTTGAATTTCTGGGAATAGCATCTGAAGAATTCTTTATTCTGGATGAATTTTACGAAAATTTTCATAACTGCTAAACCGTAAGAGATGGAGAAAAAAAAAAATGCCGCAAAAAATGTTGATCACGTTAAAATACACAATCTATGTTTTATACACTTGTTTCGTGGAGTTGATCGTTTTTTTTTTTTTTTTTTTTTTTTTTGGATATTCCTTGTTATTTGACAAACTTATACTTTTCTCATACAGGAATTTGTCCACTCCTGTCCATACAAACAAAGGAACATCAGTCGCATATCAACCAGCTTTTGACTATCACTTTAATCTATGGTACTCCCTTTTTTCGTTTCTACTTACAAGGAAGCAAGTAATAAGACTAATTCTGCTAATTCTTTCTCGATTAGCATGACGTAAATAGTAGCATAAGATTTTTAACAATAATTGGTTGCTGAGATGTAGAGAAAGTTATGTGAATGGAACACATAAGTCTTTTTAAGCATTTCGCTGATCTTTGGTATCGTTCAGGCTTTAATCATTAATGATGGCTGCTATAGTACGGAATAGAAGGGCAGTAACAGTTTGTTTGCCAAAAGGTTTTCTCATTAGGAAACAAAGTGTGGGTTGCTTGGGCAGCTGACTCAAGTGGTATACGCAAGCCTGTGCTAAATCCACCAAGAAATATGTCACTTTACAGAACAGGTTAAAATCTAGGAGAAATAGTGCCACGTTTCAATACTTCGTTACTAACACTTTGATATGCATTATCTTTGAGTGTCAGTTCTATTTTTATTTTCAGGGTTTGAATCATTACCGTTAACAAAGTCACATTTTAAAAATTATTGACAATGTTTCTTCCTTGGAATTATTTGAAAATAAAACTATAATTGACTAATTATGTATGGATATGCTCAATAAGTTAACAGAGAAAGAAACCGTCATCTGAGAATTTTTTAAAATTGTACTTTAATATTTAATTTACACAAATACATTTGTAAAGCCTGTAGAGATATGATCTCTCTCTCCCTCTCTCGTTCTATCCTGTCTGTGTGCCTTTCTTTATTTCTTGCAAGTTAGAGCATAGGATCAAAGGTTGCGACCAGACGATGAAGGAATGTGGTCTGAGACGAACGGCACCTAAAGCTATTTAAAGTTCCACAAAAGGTGTTTGTTTGAACCCCTAGAACTTGTCATTATTAGCTCTTAGTCAAGATGATGTAAGATACACGAATCTGCCATTTCATATTAAAAGCATAGCTATAACCAATTAATTGAAGTTGTATTGGAAGCTGGAGGCCCGACACCTCGCCAACTGTAAGCAAGTCAGCTGTAATAAAAACCTAGAAAAGAAATACGGTTGCTGTGATCAAAGAATTCATTTTAAATGTAAATAAAACCACCTTTATAACAAACAACTCTAACCCGTCTCTCTCTCTCTCCGCTCTTTAGCTATTTTTCTTTCTCAATATGATCCACTTAATTACATAGAGAGGGTGTTAATGAACTATACCGAAATATTTTCACAGATAATGTGAAATAGGAGACTTATGGCCTGTTTATTGACAATTCGTAGTAATGGCTATCAGTTTCTGAAGTGCCAGTACGCCACGTATCGCGGCACGTCGTCTGGAATGAAAAAAAAAGAAATAATAATAATAAAAAAATAATAATAATAATAAACATTTACTCTATGACAGGAATCGAACTCATCCCCTTTCTATCCGAAAGAAAAAAAACGCAGCTTCCCGCGTTACGCATTAAGCCCCTAGAGCAGTTGAAAAAACGCCTCCAGAGTGGGCTACATAACTCAAGAACGTAGTTAATGAGTGCTCAGTGTCGCACTGTCAAGTGATTACTTCGAGATTTTACAGATGTTTGCGACATTAAATCTTGAGAACGCTTGTAACGAGCTGCTAAAAATCGACATTTCTATACTCGGGCAGCAGTTTTAAAGACATTCTAAGCCATTTTTTCAACCTGCTTTGCTTTAACACCGACTTATCAGCACCTGATACCCACACGTTTAACGTTATGTTTATTCGGGGACCATGCATCACCGATCTCAAATTGCTTATATCAGTCACGTGCACAATCTCACAAATTAATTCGGAGTAGTTCATTAACAGTGTGTATATATAAATGCTTTGAGATTAATGTTATATATTATCTGTATATCTTTAAACATTAATTCGTCATGCTTTATTAGAAATGACAACTCCTGAATTAGAAAAAGATAAACAAATCTGTCAGCTATTATAGCTATTATTATTAATGTTATTGTTGCTGTTCTGTGCCATGAGCAAGGTACATCTCACAGAGGTGCAGTATCTTCCGATAACTGATGCTTAAGGAAATCCTTGGCCCTGCACATTGGCAAGGTCGACCTTCTTTGTTCTTGGGGCACAACGTGCTTTCTACTCGTATTTTATGGATAATCGATATCCACTCGATGCTAAATGGAAGGAATGCGGACAAATCGCCCGCAGCTATATCTCGATAGGGAAATGTTTTCCTCGTATTTAGGATAGATCCCGATATTTCTTCATGACGGTTCTTTAATTCCGTACAAGCAGGTGCGTAAGCTGACCGCTACTCTTCTACAATTTCTAAACAGGCTAATCCGACCCCAAATGCTCACCTCCATTGGAGTCCGGAATTTTGGTCCAATAAGTAGAACGTTTCATTTCTGATAGCTAGCACCTGAAATTACGTTCGCATCTTGACATTATAATCTTCTCTCGATTATCATTTGGAACGTATTTTACATTAGAAAGCTTAAACAGGTTATTGCACAAATTCGTTATCTTTATGTTGCTTGTTTACGTATTGTGAAGGAAAAACGTTATTAATAACAGGTACACAGTAAAGCAGATAGCTGATTCATTTCTATAAAACTTTTATTCTTACAGAACATTTTATTTATTATGGATTAAATCTGAGTACCATTTAGAATTTAACAGTAATTTTATTTACATTAATAGCGTAAGGGTCTAAGCATTTTCTAAAGGCTTGGAGATTCTAGCACACCCAAACCCGTTTTTAAAAAGGGTTGCTCTTAATAACTTTAGTTAAGTAGGTCTTTATCGCATTGAAAATCATATGATGGTTAGTTTATGATAGTTTTAGATTATAGAGTGACATTTATAAGCAATTCAGGATTTTTAATGGTAGTATGTTTATTGAAGTTAAATGTTCATGGCATTCAGAATTTGACAAGCACAGAAGCATGTAAAGGAAACGCAGCTGTTATTAAAACACTCAACTTTCCTAAAGGGGCAATGAAACTTTTTTAGAGCACAGAAAAGCTAGGCAGACGTGTTAAACAACAGTCTAAGAGAATTTGCTCGATAAATGTTGCGGTTTAATTTAGCGCAGTATTACCAATACATGGTAAAATTGTTCAAATCTGGACAACTATTGCAGGCATCTATGCTCCATTAACCATGGTGTTGGTAATCTGGACGCGTTTCGACAACCTCCTTTGTCATTATCAGATGTCTGTGAATTTGCAAAGGATGACAACCAAGGTTGTCGAAATCCGTGCAGATTACCAACAATGCCATGTTTAGTGGAGCCTGGATGTCCAGATGTGTACAAGAAGATAGCTTCTTTGTATGTAATGGCTTTTTAAAAAATATTTTAAAAATATGGCAAAATATTAGCAGTTTCAGCTTCTTCAAGGAATCAAGTTAAAAGGTATACGTATGTTTAATGTTTCTACGAGCCAACCCAAAACATTTGTGGCATACAAACATGTAAAGTTAGACTTTTCTCACACACACATTGCTCTTCATGTTTTGATCTATCAACGACATTGCGGTCTGGTTTCATAGAGTCTAGTGTGAAATTAAATTTAAAAAGATATATTGCAATGTACTAAACTTGGTGTTCCTGCTCACTAAAGCTCTGAACTAACAGTGTAATCTCGCGCAATCAGCTGATCTTCAAGGTTTCGGTGATCCACTCCGTCGCTCTCTGGAGACCCAGTTTATATTCTACCACCCAAGGTGGCAAAATGCCTCTAATACATGGAATTTTAATCTAAAGCGTTAATAGGCATCTCTGAGAACATCGACAGCTCCAAAAAAATCTGATGCGTTACACTCACATGACTTTCTCTAGCTACTCTACAAAAAGCTTCTTACAAAAGATAATTCTTCTTTCAACACCACGCTAAAGGAGATAAACATTAGCAGAATTTGATTACTTAGTTCCTTATAAGTAGAAGGGAACTAAGGGAATGCACTATGCTAAAGTGATAGTCAAATGTTTTAAAAACTGTCGTTATTCGATTGTCATTGTAAATCGCTTCTTTGCTTGGCCAGGGGTAAAACAAAAGAAAAACGGACACTTCCGTCTGAGAATAGTATAGGTACTTTACAATTGAAACCAATAACAAGGAATACTTCGAAAACGGTAAGCTCCACGAGAAAAATGTATATGACATAACTTGTGTATTTTAACAGGACCTAAAATTTTTGTATAGTACGTTTTTGTCTGTCTCTTACGGTTTACTAGTTATGTCAAATTAAGTAAAATTCCTCCAAAATAAACATGAAGTTATTCCCAGAAAATTCAAGATACGTTTTATTTCTGATAGAAATGGCTTTAATATGTAATATTTTAATCAAAATCGCTAGACGCATTTTTAAGAAAAATAACATTTTCAAAAAAATGTTCCTTGTAAAGAGTAGTTGGGGATGGGGGGATTTTCTTGAAAATATTCGTGTCGCATCCTTGGAAGATACTAAACTTAAATACCAAGTTTGGCATTTAACCGTCTTTTCGTTTCTGAGCTATGCTGTCCACAGACACTCACACACACACAAACACACACACACACACACACACACACACACACGGACCTGTTCCTGTAAATTCTATTTTTGGACTCCGGATGTCCTAAAACATGTATTTCCGGTGAAATCTCGACATGGAATTTTTGGGTGGAATACAATACTTATCCATTCCTATGTATATTGTACATACGGGGTTAGAGAAAGTAAAAATCTTCCATATAAAGATTACTTTTTTCATTTATTAGTAATATATCTTGTTCTATGGTTAAAGCCCCTTGACTCAATTTTGTTGTTGCTATTCAAGAGTTTTGATTATGAAATGCCTATTTTAACTGGCACGGCCGTCCCAGGAGCCAATAAGGCTTTTAAAACTGAAATAAACTTTAGTATCCATTGTGGAGCAGCTAGAAACTATGATGTTACCCTCAAATGTGGAGACATTACAAAATATGCGTTGTGGGGAAAAAAAGAGCGCTATTTTGCCACTATTGCGCAATTATTGCAAACGTCAAGGCTAAATAGCAAGCGAAGTACTTTTGAGCTATTTGAATGTACATCGCCTGCTTTGCTGAAACTTAATGGCCAAAACTTGACCTGAAATATTCATAAAGCTTCGTAGACCAGTCTAATATTAATACATTAATAGATCTGCAGGTGAGACGTTTGTCAAGTAGTAATATAGCTTTTAAACGCCTCTAAAGAAACGCAAGCCTAAGCGACCAAACCAGGAGCAACACGTGTTTCAGCTAGTTATAATACCCACAATCCAATGAAATGTATCCATTTTCTGAATGTATAATGATTGTTCCCAGTTAGCGTTATTAGTTATTTTGCATGGCTGTTATGTAATATCATCTTCAGCTGTTCTTTTTGCATTGTATACTACTTTTCTATTGGGCCTTTTTGGTATCGATTTCATGATTCTAGTTTCTATTACTTCTTGTTATCACGGTAGCGTCTTCTGTAATAACAATATTTGCCTTACACGATTTCAGTGTGCAGCATCTCTAACACTTTAAGCGTACACCTGGTACAGTAGATCCATCAATATCTATCAGCATGTGATTTCCTCTCTCGCACTTTCCCCTGTTCCTGTTAGAACGTGTAACGGACGCTCTATGTTCTGTTGTGTTTTATGTCATGTCGTGTTAGAATATCTTATGTTGCGTTATTATCTGGATACAAGTAAACCAGATGATCATTCACATAAAACTGCCGGCGCCACGTACTTCAAACATACTATCCATTTGTGCATGCGACGCAACGGATTCAAGTCGCACTTTACACGCCATCTCTTTGGACAACAAGCTCGAAGCAGTGGCAAATAATATTTAAGCCGCAATTCACCAACGTTCATATCAGTAGCCCAGCGATTTCTCAAGTGCCTGGTGCCGTCGTGGAGACAAGAAGCTTGCAGGGCAACGGATGTCACATCGGTCAGGAGTGTTTTCGTCAATCCAAATGTGTGTGTTCGCGCGCGCGTGTATAGGCTTGTGAAATTCTATCGCCGGATCACAAATCAGTAAAAATACTACTACTAGTATTGCTGCTAATAATTACTAATTACTACTACTGCCATTACTACCAACACTACCACTTGCAACAACAATATTAAGATTAATGATAACAAGAACTAGTAGCTATACCTTGCCGGCCATTCTCTCGCTCACAGGTGGCAATAGCTAGAAGCCTTGGAATGCGATACTTCGGCGCATTAGACACACGCCTCAGCGTGTTCATGTCACTGTCAGGAAGAATGAGATGCCATGAGTGAGTTGGTCTTGGAGCGCAGTGGCGCGAGAGAGACAGACAGAGTAACAAGTTGGGGAGTCGAGTATATTGTTGTACAGTACTGAATCAAAGACAATTATTTGTAACTACTTTTCAAATAATATAAAGAGACATTTTTTTACTCGGTGACAGGAGTGGCATTTAACGCAAAAAATGGAGGATATTATGAAAGATGTTCTAGCCGAAATTAAGACAGAAATGAAATCGGGAGTGGAGGAGATGGAAGAGAATATACAATCCGGCGTTTTGCAGCTCGGTATTAGAAAACGGAAAAGTTGCAGAGCAAATGAAATGAGAAATGAATATGAAGAGCTCAGGGAGATGTAACAAAATTGGGGAACAACTGGCCGGCATGATGAAGAACATGGAAGCACTTCGGGAAAAAGGGGAAGAGGTTCTTCAAGCCTTTAATGGCCTGGAAGATCTCGGGGAACACGTCAGTGCCCTGGAGGGAACAGCAACGATAGCACCAAGGATTTAACGTCTTTGTACAAAGATGTTCGATGGAAGACTTAAGGAGCTGAAGGTTGAGATGCCGGAACGGGACATCCGCGCGTGCCAAGCCACCTAAGTACCACGGTACATCAATCTTTGAAGTTCTCCGCTAGTAGTTCACCGCCGTCGCCATCCACAACGGATGGTCAGCAGAAGAGACAGAGCAAACTGGTAACACGCCTCCAGGTACGGGCGACCACAGTACTGAATGTCATCCCGACGTCGGCGAAGTTCGAAGATATTTGGGAGGACTTCAAGAACCACTTCTGAAGCCATCGCTTGGCTGCAGCTTGCCGCAAGGGGGACGATGCAGTGTTCGATCTCTGGTGAAACTTATTTACCTTCGTCGACGGGATACGTGATACCGAGTTACGACAGCGTCTAATGCTTGGCGACTATAGGACTATCCAAGAGACGTTAGCGGTACAACTTAAAATGGAGCCGGCCATGGAAACATCTGCGCCCACCAAAAGACCAAGAGTGTTTGGTATGAAAAGGAGAAAGAAGCACTCCGTGACTATATCGAGCTTCAAGTGGTAAGACCTAGAAGTGTGGCGAGCCGGAACACCTAGTGAAACACTGTCCACACCATAGATTAGTCCACACCAAGCCGACGAGCAAGCAGAAAACGAGTAATGTGTCAACAACTTTTCAGCGCTTCATGGAATACTTGATGTGAGAGTTAACTTAGGGCGCCTGTCTGCTACGAATCTAGATGACATCATCGTCTTAGGCAATAATTTGTTAGAATATCTCGAGAATATCCCCAGATACCGCAGAGGCTGAAGGTGTTAACTTCAAGCTGAGAGCGAGACAGTGCCAACTGTTCTGTAAGGAGCTGAACTATTTGGATACATACTTCAGAAGTGGCGACATACCTAGAGAAAGCTCGGGCACTGGGGACTAGCCTCATCTGAAATACAACGAGAACTGTGAAGTTTTCTGGCCCTATACAGCAACGTTTCACCAGAGATTTCTTCAACATGCAAAACAACTCAGTCGTCTAACGGAAGAGGACCGGCCTTACATGATGTCAGAAGAGGCAGAGAGCGTTCAAGGCGCTTAAGCCCAAATTCTGCTTGAATTTTAGCATTTCCAGAAATTAGTGACGATTTAATTGTGAATACCGCTACCAATCGACATTAGAGGCATTCTAAAACCAAGAAGGCCAGGAGTGGTTAATAGCTGTTTACAGCAAAACGCTCTCCAACACAACAAAGAACTACAGAGTTGCCAGGTGAGAGCTGCTGACAGTCGTAAAGTCGCTGAAGTAGTTCCACAAGAACCTGGACAGTCAGCCATTTCACCCGAGTACTGCACTCCGCCCCCATCTGGCTGTTAAGTTTAAGAACAGGTCCAGCTTTACTTCAGAATATTGGAACAGAATGAGCCACATCAAAGCGTATGCCAGGCCAGACGACCATAACCAGAGGATTGTGACCACTGCATTAAGATTGAGGGGGAGAGGCGCTTTCAGTGTTATTTCAGGATACCTGTGATAGCGCAGTTTAGAGGAGGGAACAGCTGGCGTTCACCGACTTGAGAAGAAGTAGGTAGACGTGCTAGACCGAGCTGGGGGGACATCGCACGCAGGTACAGCCTGATGGGAAAGGCTAGAGAGAGCAGTTGGTTCTCCCACAGAGCGCAATCGCCTGCAGCCATTTATGTGTCTGCCTATTTCTTCTGTCAGACAGGGGCATCAGGATGCCTGTGATAGCGCAGTTTAGAGGAGGGAACAGCTGGCGTTCACCGACTTGGGAAGAAGTAGGTAGACGTGCTAGACCGAGCTGGGGGGACATCGCACGCAGGTACAGCCTGATGGGAAAGGCTAGAGAGAGCAGTTGGTTCTCCCACAGAGCGCAATCGCCTGCAGCCATTTATGTGTCTGCCTCATTTCTTCTGTCAGACAGGGGCATCAGGATGCCTGTGATAGCGCAGTTTAGAGGAGGGAACAGCTGGCGTTCACCGACTTGGGAAGAAGTAGGTAGACGTGCTAGACCGAGCTGGGGGGACATCGCACGCAGGTACATCCTGATGGGATAGGCTAGAGAGAGCAGTTGGTTCTCCCACAGAGCGCAATCGCCTGCAGCCATTTGTCTGTCTGCCTCATTTCTTCTGTCAGGGCCATTAGAATTTTTGTTTTTAATCAAACTCGTTCGACCATCAAACATACTTGAAAAACCTCCCACGTAACGGGTAGTTTGGGGCAGAGTATTTCTTTGGAATCTTCTTGTCGCATCCTTGGAGGAAGAAAACGTACTTACTAATTTTAGTATTTAACCGAATTTTGGTCAGTTAGACCGACACAGACAAAGACCTTTACTAAAATGCTTATTTTTTATATAGGGAGTCATAAAACAGTAATCTCTTGCTATTGAATTTAGGTAATACATTACTTCCGCTACTTATCATTTGTAGTAGAAAAATAAAAACATAGTTTTGGGGGGAAAATTTCGTGTTTTCTCTGGATTTTCAGGTTTCCCCTGCCATTTATTTCACCAGCTACTTTATTATCGTAATTTTGTATCATCTTCTTATTCCCTCCATACCAGTCATCGAGCTGACGAACCATCTTGATTACTGTTGGTGATGCGGCAGAGTTCGTCAGTCTGCTCTTCAAAAAGGTGGCTAATCTCAGGTGTGGAAGTCCTCCATACGAGCACAGCAAATAACCCAACAAGAAAGATAAGTCTTTTTGGATTATTTCAGAAGCTGAAAATATGAATAAATCCGCTTGCAATATGCTGTTTTAAAAGCATTATACCCGGTCTCTCTCTCTCTCTCTCTCTCTCTCTCTCTCTCTCTTTCATTAATGCAAATGCTGCTGAGGGACTTATCTACGTTGTAATAAACAAAGCCGTACTAAATTTAACACTCAATCTGTTTCAGGTTTTACATTGCCTTCGCTTCCCTTTTCATGTATCCACTCGCAGCGCTCGATGCTTCACAAAAATTGCACGTTCATTTTAACCAAAGCTATACATATGATGTGCATATTTTTAACCGTAGAAGGGCGTAAACCATGTGCTGCAAGTTCCATAACACATAGAGTTGGTTATTGACGCGGTTGATGTTTACAAATATCTATACCAAATAATAATTATTATAATAATGAAGTGATTTAAACTGTGGATTTTTATTAAACCACATATCCTCTGCAAAAAGTAGCTGGGTGGAATTTTTAGGTTCGATTAAGTAAGTCTTAAGGTTTATAGAACAAAAGTTGCTCAGTCTCAAGTTTCTGAATAAAATCAGTGAAAGTGTGATAAGAGTCCTAACTTGTCACCGCGACTCCATGAGGAGGGCAAATACAAGCAGAGCACGGCCACAACATAAAACCTGTCTTGGCGCAGCAGACACGGGTCAATACACAAAGAGAATGGGCAGGTTGAGGTTAAACTACCACCGCCTCCTGAAATCCGATTAGTGAGCCGCGGCACCTCGCCTGTTCGTGTGGTTAACATCAACTTCCCCTCTGAAGCGTATGTCTCTCCACAGCCATTAGGGTTTGTTATTCCTGCCCAAGATCCTCTTATTACGTTATAACGGAGCATATTGTGATACCTTTCAATTTTGAATAAATACGTTTTACTGGAGTGTAGCATATGCTACACGAATTTTTCATTTTTTTACTTTCTCTACACGAATTATGTACATTGTGTATAGGGAAGGTATTGCATTCCACCCAAATATCGATACCGAGATTTCACTGGAAATGCATGTTCTGGGTCCCCTGAATCCAAAAAAAAAAAAAAAACATTTTTGAAAGAAGGCCCGTGTGTGTGCGTTTGCCTGTGGCCAGCATATCTCTAAAACGAAAAGATAGTTAAATACCAAACTTGGTATTTAAGTTTGGTATCCTCCAAGGATGCGACACGAAGATTTTCAAGAAAATTCCCCTATCCCAAACTACCCTTTACATGGAACTTTTTTCGAAATTTTTGATTCTCTAAAACAGGGCTCTAACGATTTTGACTAAAATATCATATATTAAAGCTATTTACCTGACAAATAAAACGTATATCATGAATTCTCTGGGAATAGCCTCTGAAGACTACTTTATTCTGCATGAATTTTACGGAATTTTGCATAACTGGTAAACCGTAAGAGATGGACAAAAACTTACCACTCAAAAAATATAGAGTACGTTAAAGCACACAATTTATGTTATATACTTTTTTTTCGTGGAGTTGATTATTTTTGAGATATTCCTTGTTCTTTGGTTTTAGCTTTGAAACTTTTTTACTTTTCTCCTACAGGAATTTGTCAACTCGTGTCCATACAAAGGAACTTCAGTCATATAGCAACCAGCTTTTGACTATCATTTTAACCTATGTTACTCCCTTATTTCGCTTCTGCTTACAAGCAAGCAAATAATAAGACTATTTCTGCTAATTTTTCCTCATTTAGTATGAAGTAAATAGAAGTATAAGCTTTTTAACAATAATTTGTTGCAGAGTCATGTAAATGGAACACATCAGATTTTTTTTAATTGTTGTGTTTGCATCACTGTGTTCATTACCGTTTCATGGAAGACTGCTCGAAGCGATCCCTATGAGGAAAAGTGTATAACACTCCTTACTACATGGGTATGTAGTGTTTTAATTTGTTTCGCCAAAGGGGATGATTCTAGCGAGGGCTAAATAACACGGATCATGTATCACCCTTGTTATGTAACATATAACATGACAGCATGTAATGCTTCTTGCAGCATGTGTGACTTGAAGGATGCACGGGCCTAGTCTCCTGTAGAAAAGAGAACTATCACAGTAGCATTAATACTTTGTTTTTGGGGTAGCAGTTGGTTAAAATTAAAGTGTAACACATGGAGAAGTACTTGAAAAAGTATTACATTGGAGATCTGTAATACCAAAATATTTTAAAAAGGAAATTATTATACAGTAGATAGAAAGGAAACCGATATAGCAGGGGCCGCGCCGTGGCCGAGTGGTTAGACCACTCGACTCTCACCTAGACGGCCGGGGTTCGATCCCAAGCGACCGCATGTGAGATTTGTGGTGGACAAAACGGCGCTGGGGCGGGTTTTCTCCGGGTACTCCGGTTTCCCCCGCCATCGCATTCCACCGGTGCTCCATCATCATTCATGTATCATCAGTGTCACCGCCTGCGGTGCCATTAGTAGTTAAAGCGGGCGTTAAACACTACCAAAAAAAAAAAAAAAAAAAAAAAAAAAAAAAAACCGATATAGCATAGCATCTGCTTGTTCCTACGTCGAGCACCTTCGGGCTCCATTTTGTCAGCCCTTTATACAATCTAAGAATTCACTATTTCTAACAATCACGCTCGCAATTGCTAGGCCTATGTGTAACATTTGGGTCATGTATTAGTCACCTGTGTACAATCACATGCTAATTTCTCATTCTGCCCTGAAGAAATTAACCTTTCCCCATGTTGACAAAAGTCTTCTAGTTTCTTGCTACCGACATTTAAATGTTGAGAGGAAGTAATTATATACTTGAGATTCGCCCAATGTGCTCAGATACCAAATTGATTCTTACTAATAATTTACACACACTTCAACATTGCTGCAGTCTTAAAATGAACAATAAGAATATTATTTTCATAAGTTTGATAAATTTAGATATTATCCTTATTATAATGAGCACATTAATTTTCATCAAAAGCCACAAGTGTATTGTTTGCCATAAGTATTCTTATTAGTAAAACTGGAGAGAGCATATAGAAAGCTATATTAATTTTTCACTACTATTTCTATTCCTTTATGTTAAACGGTTACTACAGCTGTCTTATTAGAAATACAAGCAATAGGCACAGCTTTTTATTCCATTAAAACTTTAATTTGGATTTAAATTTAGTAATATCCTAGTTTTCCAAATCTATATGAAAATAAGTTACAAACCCATACACACACAGAGGAGAATAAATAAGACGAGGGAGAAAGTTAAATAGGAAGAAAATTATTTAAAACAGTAATGGGAGCAGAGATATGGGTTCTAAAAGTAGTAAAATAGATGCTTAGCTTCAACAGGACATGAAATTTCAATTTCAGTATGCTGTTGCACATCGGTCAAAACGAATAATTATTGTACTGAAATAACAAGTAAAAGGACAAAAAACCAGATGTTGATTAATAAGACGGAGTTAGCACTAAATAAACATATTTTATTTCATATCAAGAGTCCTAGAGAATTTTCCTCTAGCAAAGAATATATGTCTTATATACATACATGTGAGGTGAGCCTGTAGTTTCAGGCGATGCTACAAGATGGCGGCATATCAATTTCGATTGAAATGACTGCTTTGCGTGAAGTGACTTGCTCTCGTAGCGCAACAGTGGGCGCGTGGGAATTTAGTGGTGAAAGTCTCAGGTTCAAATAGTACTATTTTACGGTAGATTTTATGTTGAGTAAATTTAACGAGAACTGATAGTTTGGAATGGAAGTAGTATTCACTTAATTAGTTTAATTATGTGAATTTCATTTAAGCACGAATTATTACTTGTTACAATATCCTTTAATGAACTGACAAATAAATGAATATAACACCGTAATTATAGCTTATAAACACAAGGCATCATTAAGTAACATATTATTATTATTATTATTATTATTATTTAAACGTACTTTTTCATACAAAGGAGCGAATACGTTGTTCTGCGAGTTTACAAAATGCAGTGCTTACACAGAAATTAGATAATATTTGGAAGTTCATATTATGATCCTTAGAAACTTCTCCAGTTCCCAAAGTAGTGTGTTAACAGTGACTATGACATCATGCCGGACATTCACATCAATTTCCCAGTTTCCACCATATAGTTCTAATAAGTGTTCGAATTGGCCACCATGCAAGATATCAGTTTAATCCGGCGCATTATGGTCGGTGTGATGTCACGGCAAGCTAAGATGATGCGTTCTCTGAGCTGTTGAGTGCCGCCCCTATTGCACGATATCCATAAGAAGACATGTCCACTCTCAGTATAGGTGGCACCGAGATAAGCCTCACACGACCGGTCGAATGAGCTGGCACACTATTCGGTTCTGCAACGGCACTCCACCCATTAGAATATGCAGCAACTGTTGTAGAGAGGGGATATAGCGAATGCCAGTGGTTGCCCATCGTAATAATAGGGCCGAATACACCAGACCAATCGTTGAAACCCCATTGGGCTTGCATCCAATGTGGGTTTACCGTGCTCCAGAAGTGCATGTAGTGGCGATTTACAAGCGCTGAGTTGAGGAAACGTGTTTCGGCTGTAAGTAACACATTTGCCACAAAATGTGGATCTTGTCAGTTTGTCCTATGAACGCCACTCTCCGACCATGATCCGGCTGAAATATCACCTGGTGTAGTTGAAGATGACAAGGAGGAAACTTTGCATGATGTGGTATTCTCCATGCTAATGCCTGTGAATGTCCCTTTACGAAGATGCACGAAATTGCCGATTACACGATCCATCTTTCCTTGGTCACAGAGAGGCTGTGGATGTGGTGGTTTGTGTACTGTTCCAGAAGGTGGTGTGCAATTAGCAAAAACGTGTTATCTGTAGAACATGTTCTCTGCGGAAACCTCTGTTGGTGTATACGACGTGCCTTCGTTACATTCTGTTGTACTTTCCCGTATAATAGCATGCACAGATACTCTCTATTGGAGAACATTTTTCCAGAGTGAGCACGTGTGGCTGGAACTTCGTATTCATTGGCAAATCTATGATTTACTAGAACGTGCGATCTAGAAAATAGACCATAGCTTTTGTCGCAGTTATTTCTGGCATCACGTTAGGGTGCCAATATATTGCGGTTTGTCTTGTGCACCAATATGGCGCTATCATGTGAGTGTACTTGGAGTTGGTCGAGGGTTAATGCTCGTGAAACTCTCTACATTAAGAGTGTACATACCTTGCAGATTCCCTTGTTGCTCTGGCTAGGCTCGTTCTTGTAGAACATGAGTTGTCTCTTGCTCAGGGGGTAAAGAATGACAAAAGTGTGTAACACTTGGTAGACTCAAATGAAAGAGAAATTTCACTTAATTTCACTGATGACTTCTTTTATTGATTATCTGTTGCTGGTTTGAGGCACTAACCCTGCGAGCAACTCCCAACAAAACCGATCGCGAACCTGATAAGTGCTTGTTCCACTCTTACTGAGTTATTGTATTTCTACAATCGTCACCGTAATCTTAAGTTTTACAGTCCTATAACATTTACGGTAACAGTGGCCCGTCAGATTAACTTTTAATGTAACGCTTCTCACTCACATTTATGCGTATTTCTTGCTATTTATCGCCGTCAGATTTCTTATAACAAGCCGATTTCTTACACTGGGCGCCGCACGATTTCTTAGACTGTGCTTGTGCATGTGTATCCGATTTCTTATACTGCATCACTTATATACCAACAGATCCTAATATTGCTCTCCTTTTTGATTGGCTGAAAAAAGGCGCGCAAAGTAGCGTTGTCACGTGACGGTCTGGGATTTTTCTTTATATTTTCCACCCACGTGACCTTTTTCTACGATGAGAAATTCCCTCTTTCCGGAATATAAGGGACTGAACCTTCCTTCCTACTAGGGGTTGTTACTTGTGCCCCTGATGCTCTAAGATTCTTGCTATTTTTAACAAAGCACGTAGCCTTGAAGAATACAATGCGAGCTTATACTGCGTTCTAATGAGCAGATATTTCTTATATTAAATATGTATAAAACTAATGATTGAATTACTAATGCACTGTCGCACTTTGACTTTTAGCAAAAGGGACAATAGGTTTCGTATCACAAAGTGTCGAAAATCCTCAGAATTTGTGCTGTTCAATTTTTGGACACCTGTGTGATACACACAAGTGAGCGCGCGCGCGCGTACACACACACACACACACACACACACACACACACACTCACTCAGTCACTCACTCATTCACTCACTCACTCACAAGGCGTTATCAATATGACTTGCCAGACTTCGATAACTTCCTGATCTTAAGCTGTGCCATTTTCCTCTAAAATGTATAGTTGCCTAAATAAAACTAAAATTGGTAAAGTGTTTGATTGCGAATATATCACCATTTCTTTATGGTTTACTTCTGCAATTCGAATACCGAGGTAGAGCTGTAAAGGAAGAGTAATTCGTATTTTTACCATTTGTTACTAAAATGAAATAAAAGAATGCCAGTCTACTGGTCACACTCTTGGCCATTACAGAAGCGGAAGGACAGGAATGTTGACAGTAATGCTGTGCCTCGACACCTTGCACAACAGCTGGCTGTGTCAGTGCCTCAGGTGCTTTAAATGCAGTCAGAGCTATGGCAGTCTTTACAAATCAAGAGTATCTACCAGTAGATATGGTTCTTGCTAATGGCAAAACTGAATCTTTAGATTATTACTTCTGGGACATTTGAACACAAGTATGAGGTTGCTACCGTTGATGGTCTTCACACAAATGTGTTTGAAACCGAGCCAAATTTTCTTCTGAGAGGTCGTGGAATCGACTCCCGCAGCCAATCTCTGACACGTGTTTTTTTCGGGGCTATTGCTGTGTCATTAGGCAAATACTTGGAAGTTTTTTTCATTCCCGTGTACTTCCTGGTCCTTTGTCTCCATTTCATCCAAACGGCCTCTTTCAGGATTGTAAGGGTCGTCGAGGTCTACGGTGGTAGCGCCCATCCAGGGTTGTGTCTGCGCTCTGGAAATACAGCGCTTGGTGGCAGGATGGTGATGGAAGTTCTCGGTTGACCCAAAGAGTTTCTCAGACATGGGGAGCAAACACCTTGCGCTCCCCTCGTCGAAATAAAAAACGGCTTGCAAGCTGTTATGGATCCTCCACGGTGGTTCTCACCCCTCCTTCTATTTTCGGTCGGCCTTTGAAATTAGTCTCTTCTAATCCTATCCTTCTAGGGCTGATATAGATACAACGAGACAATGGCTGCAGTGTGGAATCCCCTCCTACATCACACACATAAGTGTGCTTGAAGAAGCTCTGGAGTTTGGGCAGAACGCAGAAGCTCTAATGAGGGTTGGATAAAATTGTCTATGAAGTTGCCTTGCTGCATAGGTTCTAATGGAGCACATTTTGAACATCTACTGTAAATAAATATATGACGTTGGTGCTGCAGTTACTGACCATTAATACATCTTTTGTTTATAAAAAATGTGCCTTTGATTTAATTATTCCAGGATACGCCAGAATGACATAGTTCCATATTTCACACTTAAATTTGTTTTATCTTTAATTAGCAGAGTATAGCTAATGAGCAGCTTCTTACGCTGCTTTTGGTTCAGGCTAGTGAGTTAGTGGTAGTAGCTGATAACAAACACACAAGTACCTGACTAATCGCATTTCAAGCACAAACCAAAGAAATCTGATGTGTTCCATTCAAATGACTTTCTCTACATCTCTGCAATAAAGTATTGTTAAAAAGCTTATGCTTCTATTTACTTCCTGCTAATCGACAAAAAATTAGAAGAAATATTCTTATTACTTGCTTCCTTGTAAGTAGAAGCGAAATAAGGGAGTACCATAGGTTAAAGTGATGGTCAAAAGCTGGTTGCTATGTGACTGAAATTCCTTTGTTTATATGGACACGAGTTCACAAAGTCCTGTATGAGAAAAGTATGTTTTTTATAGCTGAAATCAAAAACAAGGAATATCTCAAAAACAATCAACTCCACGAAAAAAATGTACATAACATAAATTGTGTGTTTTAAAGTGTTATACATTTGTTGTGCGGTAAGTTTTTGTACATGTCTTATGGTTTAGCAGTTATGCAAAATTTCGTAAAATTGACCCAGAATAAAGTAATCTTCAGAGGCTATTCCCAGAAAATTCAAAACATACATTTTATTTGTCAGGTAAATATCTTTAATATAAGATATTTTAATCAAAATCGTTAGAGCCATTTTTAGAAAATCAACATTTTCGAAAAAAGTTCCATGTAAATGGTTGTTTGGTGGGGTGGGATTTTTCTCAAAATCTTCGTGTCATATCCCTGGAAGATACTAAATTTAAATCCCAAGTTTGGTATTTTACCGACTTTTCGTTTTTGAGTTATCGTGTTCACAGACACACGGATACACGAACACACACACACACACACGGACCTTTTTCTGAAAATACTTTTTTTTGATACAGGGGGCCCTAAAACATATATTTCCGGTGAAATTTCGTTATCGAATTTTTTGGTGGAGTGCAATACCTTCTCTATACACTTTGTACATAATGTGTATAGAGAAAGTAAAACAAAAATTGATTCTCAAGCCCTACTCTGCTGCCAGAATGTACAGATAATGTGTTCAATAATGTTCAATAATGTTTGTTACTTTTCGACATGGATGGAATTGTTATTAAACAATATTATTATTCATCATATCTGGAACTCCCTGCACGCGAAATATGTGCTTACATGCCCCTGTCTATGTGTCTCTATGCAGCAATTTGTGATTATTTTACCGCGTTCGTTCAAAAATGAAAGAAAATGCACAGATTTGTTTTTAAATTTTTTCTCGAATTGATGAAATTCCACTATTATGCATGTTTCCTGAATTCTGAATCAACTCCAGGTAAACTAACATCTCATGTTTTAAGTTCTTCCCCAAATGTAACCCATTAGTTTTATTTAACTTCTGGCTACTATTCCCCCAAATGTACAAATTATATTGCTATGGACAGATTTAGATTGCCAAAATGTTATTCATATTTGACGTTGAAGATACGAACCAAGGAAAGCGTACAATAGATCTGTGACAAAACACACTCCATATTGATTACTGTGCTTGAGCGTTTCGTTCCTATAGTGACATTGAGGCTAGTCGTAGAGAAAACCAAATAAGCAAGTTCGAGTGTTAATTTACCACTCTAGTAATGTTACTTTGTGAATAGCACGCATCTTGTAATGAATCCTGGTAGTAGATAAGACTCAAATAAAGAATATTTGGCACATTATAAAGAAATCAAACTAAAATGTTAACGCTGGCGTTATGGCGTGTTCCATTCACATGACTTTCTCTACATCACTGCAACAAATTGTTGTTAAAAAGCTTATGCTTCTATTTACTTCATGCTAATCAAGAAAACGTTAGCAGAAATAGTTTCATTACTTGCTCCCTTTAAGTAAAAGCGAAATAAATGAGTACTATAGTTAAAATGATAGTCAAAAGCTGGTTGCTATGTGATTGAAGTCCCTTTGTTTGTATGGACAGGAGCTCACAAAGTCCTGTATGAGAACAGAATAAGTTTTTTGAAGCTGAAAGCAAAAACTGGAATATCTCAAAAACGCAAACGATCAACTTCAGGAAAAAATTGCATATAACAAAAATTGTGTGTTTTAAAGTTTTTCTCAATCTCTTACGGTTTAGCAGTTATGTAAAATTCATCCAAAATAAAGTAGTTTTCAGAAGCTATTCCCCTAAATTTCAAGATATTCATTGTATTTGTCAGGTAAATACCTTTAATATATGATATTTTAATGAAAATCGTTAGAGCCATTGTTGAGAAAATCAACATTTTCGAAAACAGTTCCATTTAAAAGGTAGTTTGGGGTGGGGGGATGTTTCTCAAAATCCGCGTGTCGCATCCCTGGAAGATACTAAACTGAAATACCAAGTTTGATATTTTACCGACTTTTCGTTTTCGAGTTATCGTGTTCACAGACACACGAACACACACAGGTGAATTTTTAGGTACATTTCAATGCCTTCTCTATACAGTATGTACATAGTACGTGTAGAGAAAGTAAGAACTGCTAGCCATGAAGCAATAGTACAGAATGGAAATCCATGTTTAGTGAAGATGGGGTTGTGGGGAGTTTCAGTACATAAGGCTAATGTCAGATTTAGTGCCCCGGGACCTAAGCAGAAGCAATTGTAATGCTTATATAAGTAAATAATTAGAGCTTTAAGCAAATATAATAATATTAGACATATATAGCAGCACATATGAGCTGGCAGGACCCCTTTCATGGTAACATGTGCATAAAGAGCATTAAACCATGCGAAAAGGTGGCAAATAGAATGAGAAGGTATTTTATTGCACCCAAAATTGAATACCGAGATTGCACCAGAAATGTATGTTGTGAGGTCCCCTAGTCCAAAGAGCATTTTAGAAAAAAGTTCGTGTGTGTCTCTTCTTATGTGAGTGTGTGTGTCTTTGGGCAGCATAGTCCAAAAACGAAAAGTCCTTTTAAGTACCAAACTTGGTATTTAAGTTGAGTATCTTCCAAGGATGTAACACCAAGAAATTCAAGAAAATCCCCCGTCCCGAACATTTGAACATTTTTGGAAATTGTTGATTTCCTCAAAAATGGCTCAAACGATTTTGATTAAAATACATCATGTTTAGAATATTTTTATGACAAACGAAATGTGTATCTTGAATTTTCTGTGAATAACCTCTAAAATCTCTTCATTCTGGACGACTTTTGTATAACAGGCAAACTGTAACACATATACAAAAACTTCATACATAAAAAATGAAGATCTCATTAAAAACACAACCTTATGTCATATTATTTATTAGTGTGACCCATAAATGAATTTGCATTTATACATTTATACATTTAGTCAGAATGCATAAGATACACTACAGAACGACAGCTCTACAGCATCACAGAAGATATATCCACAACACTGAATACTCCACAAAAATTCTGCTCTTTCTTAGAAGCATAAAACTGGACTTCAAACTCTAATGTACAATTCACAATATTTTAAATATTTGTAAAACTGACTTTTAACAGCAATGAAATTATTCAAAATATTTTATTTAAATGTATGTGAAACTTGCTTTCCTAATGAAATTTTAATTCACAGACCTGTGTTTAATGTGTAAATAATTCCATTGTAATATAATGAATTCAATTGTTATGAACTATTGTATGGTCGCGATATGACCTAGAAGTTATAGCGACCTAAAATAAATAAATTAAATATATATACATTTAGAGGTTTTTAACAAAAAATGTTAGAAGTGAGTATTACAGAAAATATTTTACCATACGTTATAATCGTTATATAAAATTAAGTTATGAGAACAAATTGGATAAAGGGTTAAAAAAGATGTGCAACAATAAAAGCTATAACAATAAGAGAGAAAAAAACTACAAAAATAAAGTAATTTATAAACCATAATTTATGTCACGTTCTTTCAAAGTATATAAATGATTTCGAAAAATAGCTTCGGAATGTTTTATGTTTTCCACGATTGCTTGTTCCACACTTCTGTTAATTTTATATTTTGCCCTCCATTTCACAAACATATATTCCTCGAGGCCTACTTTTTGTTTTTGTTTGTTTTCTTGTAGAGGCAACCACTTTCCAGAAAATCCTAATTGTTTGTTTAAATTTTAAGTTGCTTAGACTTTTCTCAAACAGGAATACATTTTTATTTTCGTCTCTCGTTTGTTTACTCTTGGCAAGAAAAGACATTGTAATTTATAATGCTTCACATAGCGACCGGCTTTTAAAGAACGAAACTATCGCTTATAATGTATATATTCTTATTCCCCTTCTACTTGCAAAGAAGCTAGTAATAAGACTAATTCTGCTTATCTTTATCTTGATTAGCGTGATATAGATAACATATTAATGTTTATCTTGATTAGCATGATATAGATAACATATTACTGTTTATTTTGATTAGCGTGATATAGATAACATATTAAAGTTTATCTTGATTAGCATGATATAGATAACATATTACTGTTTATCTTGATTAGCATGATATAGATAACATATTAATGTTTATCTTGATTAGCGTGATATAGATAACATATTACTGTTTATTTTGATTAGCGTGATATAGATAACATATTACCGCTTATCTTGATTAGCATGATATAGAGAACATATTATTGTTTATTTTGATTAGCATGATATAGAGAACATATTAATGTTTATTTTGATTAGCGTGATATAGATAACATATTAATGTTTATTTTGATTAGCATGATATAGATAACATATTAATGTTTATCTTGATTAGCGTGATATAGATAACATATTAATGTTTATTTTGATTAGCATGATATAGACAACATATTAATGATTATTTTGATTAGCGTGATATAGATAACATATTAATGTTTATTTTGATTAGCATGATATAGATAACATATTAATGTTTATGTTGATTAGCGTGATATAGATAACATATTAATGTTTATCTTGATTAGCATGATATAGATAACATATTAATGTTTATGTTGATTAGCGTGATATAGATAACAGATTAATGTTTATTTTGATTAGCATGATATAGATAACATATTAATGTTTATCTTGATTAGCATGATATAGCTAACATATTAATGTTTATGTTGATTAGCGTGATATAGATAACATATTAATGTTTATCTTGATTAGCATGATATAGATAACATATTAATGTTTATGTTGATTAGCGTGATATAGATAACAGATTAATGTTTATTTTGATTAGCATGATATAGATAACATATTAATGTTTATCTTGATTAGCATGATATAGATAACATATTAATGTTTATTTTGATTAGCGTGATATAGATAACATATTAATGTTTATCTTGATTAGCATGATATAGATAACATATTAATGTTTATTTAGATTAGCGTGATATAGATAACATATTAATGTTTATCTTGATTAGCATGATATAGATAACAGATTAATGTTTATTTTGATTAGCATGATATAGATAACATATTAATGTTTATCTTGATTAGCGTGATATAGATAACATATTAAAGTTTATCTTGATTAGCATGATATAGATAACATATTACTGTTTATCTTGATTAGCATGATATAGATAACATATTAATGTTTATCTTGATTAGCGTGATATAGATAACATATCAATATTTATTTTGATTAGCATGATATAGATAACATATTAATGTTTATTTTGATTAGCGTGATATAGATAACATATTAATGTTTATCTTGATTAGCATGATATAGATAACATATTAATGTTTATTTAGATTAGCATGAAATAGATAACATATTAATGTTTATCTTGATTAGCATGATATAGATAACAGATTAATGTTTATTTTGATTAGCATGATATAGATAACATATTAATGATTACCATGATTAGCGTGATATAGATAACATATTAAAGTTTATCTTGATTAGCATGATATAGATAACATATTACTGTTTATCTTGATTAGCATGATATAGATAACATATTAATGTTTATCTTGATTAGCCTGATATAGATAACATATTAATGTTTATTTTGATTAGCATGATATAGATAACATATTAATGTTTATTTTGATTAGCGTGATATAGATAACATATTAATGTTTATCTTGATTAGCATGATATAGATAACATATTAATGTTTATTTTGATTAGCATGATATAGACAACATATTAATGTTTATTTTGATTAGCGTGATATAGATAACAAATTACTGCTTATCTTGATTAGCATGATATAGATAGCATATTAATGTTTATTTTGATTAGCATGATATAGATAACATATTACTGCTTATCTTGATTAGCATGATATAGATAGCATATTAATGTTTATTTTGATTAGCATGATATAGATAACATATTACTGTTTATCTTGATTAGGGTGACATAGATAGCATATTAATGTTTATCTTGATTAGCGTGATATAGTTAACATATTACTGCTTATCTTGATTAGCGTTATATAGATAACATATTAATGTTTATTTTGATTAGCATGATATAGATAACATATTAATGTTTATTTTGATTAGCATGATATAGATAACACATTACTGCTTAACTTGATTAGCGTGATATAGATAACATATTACTGCTTATCTTGATTAGCGTGATTAAGATAACATATTACTGCTTATCTTGATTAGCGTGATATAGATAACATATTAATGTTTATTTTGATTAGCATAATATAGATTACATATTAATGTTTATTTTGATTAGCATGATATAGATAACATATTAATGTTTATTTTGATTAGCGTGATATAGATAACATATTAATGTTTATTTTGTTTAGCGTGATATAGATAGCATATTACTGCTTATCTTGATTAGCGTGATATAGATAACATATTACTGCTTATCTTGATTAGCGTGATATAGATAACATATTAATGTTTATCTTGATAAGCATGATATACATAACATATTACTGCTTATCTTAATTAGCGTGATATAGATAACATATTACTGCTTATCTTGATTGGCGTGATATAGATACCATATTAATGTTTAGCTTGATTAGCGTGTATATCTTGATTAGAGTGATACAGATAACATCTTAATGTTTATCTTGATTAGCATGATAGAGATAACATATTAATGTTTATCTTGATTAGCATGATATAGATAACATAATAATGTTTATCTTGATTAGCATGATATGGATAACATATTAATGTTTATCTTGATTAGCGTGATATAGATAACATAATAATGTTTATCTTGATTAGCGTGATATAGATAACATATTAATGTTTATCTTGATTAGCATGATATAGATAACATATTAATGTTTATTTTGATTAGCATGATAAAGATAACATATTAATGTTTATCTTGATTAGCCTGATATAGATAACATAATAATGTTTATCTTGATTAGCATGATATAGATAACATAATAATGTTTATCTTGATTAGCATGATATAGATAACATATTACTGTTTATCTTGATTAGCATGACATAGATAACATATTAATGTTTATCTTGATTAGCATGATATAGATAACATAATAATGTTTATCTTGATTAGCATGATATAGATAACACATTAATGTTTATCTTGATTAGCATGATATAGATAACATAATAATGTTTATCTTGATTAGCATGATATAGATAACATATTAATGTTTATCTTGATTAGCATGATATAGATATCATAATAATGTTTATCTTGATTAGCATGATATAGATAACATATTAATGTTTATCTTGATTAGCCTGATATAGATAACATAATAATGTTTATCTTGATTAGCATGATATAGATAACATAATAATGTTTATCTTGATTAGCCTGATATAGATAACATAATAATGTTTATCTTGATTAGCATGATATAGATAACATAATAATGTTTATCTTGATTAGCATGATATAGATAACATATTACTGTTTATCTTGATTAGCATGACATAGATAACATATTAATGTTTATCTTGATTATCATGATATAGATAACATAATAATATTTATCTTGATTAACATGATATAGATAACATATTAATGTTTATCTTGATTAGCATGATATAGATAACATAATAATGTTTATCTTGATTAGCATGATATAGATAACATATTAATGTTTATCTTGATTAGCATGATATAGATATCATATTAATGTTTATCTTGATTAGCATGATATAGATAACATTAATGTTTATCTTGATTAGCCTGATATAGATAACATAATAATGTTTATCTTGATTAGCATGATATAGATAACATAATAATGTTTATCTTGATTAGCATGATATAGATAACATAATAATGTTTATCTTGATTAGCATGATATAGATAACATATTAATGTTTATCTTGATTAGCGTGATATAGATAACATATTAATGTTTATCTTGATTAGCGTGATATAGATAACATATTAATGTTTATCTTGATTAGCGTGATATAGATAACATATTAATGTTTATCTTGATTAGCGTGATATAGATAACATATTAATGTTTATCTTGATTAGCATGATATAGATAACATATTAATGTTTATCTTGATTAACGTGATATAGATAACATAATACTGTCTATCTTGATTAGCGTGATATAGATAACGTATGAATGTTTATCTTGATTAGCATTATATAGATAGCATATTACTGTTTATCTTGATTAACGTGATATAGATAATATATTAATGTTTATCTTGATTACTATGATATAGATAACATATTACTGTTTATCTTGATTAGCGTGATATAGATAGCTTATTAATGTTTATCTTGATTAGCATGATATAGATAACACATTACTGTTTATCCTGATTAGCGTGATATAGGTAATATATTAATGTTTATCTTGATTAGCGAGATATAGATAACATATTAATGTTTATCTTGATTAGCGTGTTTATCTTGATTAGCGTGTTTATCTTGATTAGCGTGATATAGATAACATATTAATGTTTATCTTGATTAGCGTGTTTATCTTGATTAGCGTGATATAGATAACATATTAATGTTTATGTTGATTAGCGTGTTTATCTTGATTAGCGTGATGTAGATAACATATGAATGTTTATCTTGATTAGCGTGTTTATCTTGATTAGCGGGATGTAGATAACATATGAATGTTTATCTTGATTAGCGTGATATAGATAACATATTAATGTTAATCTTGATAAGCATGCTGTAGATAACATTAATGTTTATCTTGATTAGCGTGATATGGATAACATATTAATGTTCATCTTGATTAGCGTGATATAGATTACATATTAATGTTTATATTGATTAGCATGTTTATCTTGATTAGCATGATATAGATAACATATTAATGTTTATCTTGATGAGCATGATTAACTTGATTAGCATGATATAGATAACATATTAATGTTTATATTGATTAGCATGTTTATCTTGATTAGCATGATATAGATAACATATTAATGTTTATCTTGATTAGCATGATATGGATAACATATTAATGTTTATCTTGATGAGCGTGATATAGATAACATATTAATGTTTATCTTGATTAGCATGATATAGATAACATATTAATGTTTACCTTGATTAGCGTGATATAGATAACATATTAATGTTTATCTTGATGAGCGTGATATAGATAACATATTAATGTTTATTTTGATTAGCATGATATAGATAACATATTAATGTTTACCTTGATTAGCGTGATATAGATAACATATTAATGTTTATCTTGATGAGCGTGATATAGATAACATATTAATGATTATCTTGATGAGCGTGATATAGATAACATATTAATGTTTATCTTGATTAGCGTGATATAGATAACATATTAATGTTAACCTTGATTAGCGTGATATAGATACCATATTAATGTTTACCTTGATTAGCGTGATATAGATAACATATTAATGCTTATCTTGATTAGCGTGATATAGATAACATATTAATGTTTATCTTGATGAGCGTGATACAGATAACATATTAGTGTTTATCTTGATTAGCGTGATATAGATAATATATTAATGTTTACCTTGATTAGCGTGATATAGATAACATATTAATGTTTATTTTGATTAGCGTGATATAGATAACATATTAATGTTTATCTTGATTAGCATGATATAGATAACATATTAATGTTTATCTTGATTAGCATGATGTAGATAACATATTAATGTTTTGACTTCAAGGTTTGTTTATCGAACAGCTGATGATATCATGAGAATGGTTTTTTTCGGAGGTTTTCCCTTAGTATCCTGAGAAGGCGAATGTCGAGTAACTTTAAGCTCCACGGACCCCGAGATCATTTCAGTATCATTTCACCAATTTCATTTATCGTCCGATATGACCAACCAGGTTAAAGTAACTTTAAGCTCCACGGACCCCGAGATCATTTCAGTATCATTTCACCAAGTTCATTTATCGTCCGATATGACCAACCAGGTTAAAGGACATTAAGCCAGCAAAAAAAAAAAAAAAACTAATAGCGATAATAATAACGTTTGTCTTTTAATATTTTGCTGTTTTAGTTATAAGCACCCTGGTGTAGTGATATTCATGATGCATGTTCTCTTGGACAACTTACTTACAATTTGTGTCTCCTAAGAATAAATAAATGATAAAATCTTCTACTGTCTCAGTTGTTTATTATACAACTCCCAGTACCTTATGCTATTAATCTTATGTTTACTAGTTTGACCCATAGGTGAATCATATGTTCATTTTACAACCCCTACTCTTACAAAATGTAACTGATCTTTCTGCCATATCTTATGTTTACCATCCATAGCAGAATCAAGATTTGTAAGTTGTGTTATGTTTGACCAATTGAGAACAGAAAACAGCATAATTTAAAAGTATAATTACTTGGTGATATATCGTAAATGTATTGAATATACATTAGGAGTAAATATGTCGCGAGTGTGTGTAAATATTGCTGATAGTTTCTGTGGCGTGTGCGGTGAATATACAATAAAGTCAAATAGCGTCACCACTCGTAGGAAACGCTTATGAATTATATTTTTATCTTAAAGTTGATGATCAAAATCGCAGTTGGGCTCCCCCTGTAGTTAGTTTACATAAGTTGTGGCAGCCGGTTAAGAGGGTGGTCAAACAATAAATGTTCCATGGCATGGAGGGAACAAATGAACCATATTGATGATTGCTATTTTTGTACGACTAAAATGTCAGGACTTTAGGGTAAAGATAAAGAGAAAGTTGAATATCCAAACATTCCTCACTGTTGCTCTCAGATGCCTATTAGAAGTGATAACCCACCAGTTCCGTTAAGCTCAGCATCAGACTTTGAAGACCCAGATCCCAACATGCATCATGAGGTAACTGAAGGAGAGTTAAATGGTTTGGTGTGAAACTTCAATATTTCTAAAGCTCAAACAGACTTTTTAGGTCCTAGGTTGAAAGAGTGGAATGTTTTACACAGTATATATCAATATCATAGTTTTGAAAACAAGAACAACACCTGATTAAATGTTTCAGATAGGAAAAGAATTTGAGTTACTGTTTTGACATTGATGGTTTGATAAATATTTACAATTCACAACTCAAACAAATGGAGGCTTTTAATAGATGCTTCAAAATTAAGCTTAAAACTGTGCTTTTACATAATGGTAGTACACAACCATTATTACCCATTGACCATGATGTACAAATGAAAGAAAGTTACAAAGATATGCACCTACTACAAAAAGAGTGCAAATGACAGGTACAACTGGTATACATCTGTGAAGATTAAAAATTATTGGAATACTGTTAGGCTTACAAAGTGGAAATGCGAAAGCTTCCTGCTTTTGAGCGAATGGGATAGGCGTGCCAAATACAAACATTACGACACTAAAATATGGCCTTCTCGGAAGAATTTTGTACCTGGAGGGAAGAATATTTCAACTGAACCATTAGTTGATAAATCGAAAATTCTTTCGTCTCCAATTCATATTAAGTTAGACCTGATGAAAAATGTTGTGAAGGCGTGAGACAAATCCGGAACAGGTTTCAAATACCTAGAAGACACATTTCCAAGAACCAGTTCATCAAAGTTGAAGGAAGGCATTTTTGTAAGTCCTCAAATTCGAGAACTAATGAAAAGTCAGCAGTTTGAAAATAAATTGAGTCATGTGGAGCTTGAAGCATAGGTATCTTCACGTGCATTTGTGAGCAGTGATTAGGTAATATTAGAACACAAAATTACCAACAATCAATTGAGAAATTACTAGGAGCCTAGACAAATCTAGGTTGCAACATGTCTCTCAGAATGCACTTCCTGCATTTCCATTTGAACTTTTTCCCTACAAATCTAGGACAAGTTAGTGACGAACATACAGCAAGATATGTCTGAAATGGAGAAGAGCTATCAAGGAAGCTGGAAGCACAAAATGCTTGCAGATTACTGCTGAAACCTCGTCAGAGAGACAACAAAAAGAGCAGGAAACGGCAGAAATTCAACTGACAGTAGCAGAGGATGGACTTGAAGACGAGCTGGCAATGTTTTCAGGTATGTTAATTGGTTACATATACAAAAGTATATACTTTTAATATGAAGGACTCTTCTACATATTACGGTAGCTTCACACATTATTCATAAATTTTTAGAACTGTAAGTGCACCATTTACTAAAAAACTGAGGGTGCTAGAAAAAATCTAAGGCCATATTTGAATTTAGCACGTCTGATTACGAGGGTCACTGATAAGTCCCGGCCTCTCAACGAAAACACCATTTTTTTTTTTTTTTTTTTTTTTTTTTTTTTTTTTTTGTTCTATATTTCTCAACTTAATCTCTAGAAAGGCTAACACATTTGCCATATCGGTGTTCTAATTTAATTAAACCATCTCTCTAGTGCGATTTATCAAGGTCCTCAAAATAGCTGTTTACCGCATCAATGACCTACTCGTTGCTGTGAAATCTTCGTCCTCCAAGAATGTTTTTGAGGTTTGGGAACAGAATTTGAACTTTTTCGCACATTGCAATCACTGAACGATGGGCCTGAGTATTGTCGTGATCAAACAACATTTTTTTTCCTTTTTATCAAATGAGGTATTTTTCTTATCACTTCATCACTCAAAAGTTGCAATAAGCTTACGTAGTTGTCACCAGTGATACTTTTACACTTTTCGAAGTAACCAATAAAAATAATTTCCTCTGCAGCCAAGAAAACACTCGCCATAACCTTGTTAGCTGACAAAATTGACTTTTGTCTTTTTGGAGTTGGTTCATCTGGCGAAATCCACTATTTTGGCTGTGATTTACTTTCTGAAGTGTAGTGATGTATCCAAGTTTCATCCATGATAAAAGGCCGTCTCAAAAATTTACTGAGATTTTATGGTAGAGCTCCACATTCTTAACAGAAACAGTTTTTCTTTACAACTTTTCAACAGGTCCAACAGGCGCGACACCCGTCTTGCACAGAACTTGTGAAAGCCAAAACCATCAGCCTCTGCTATCTCAAACAACTTTAATCTGCAGTCTTGCAGCACTAAACGATGATTTTTTTCAATGATGTCTGGAGTTGTCACTTCTACAGGGCGTCCAGAGCGAGGCTCTTCACTAGTGCTCGTACGTCACATTTTAAACTCTACAATCCACCTTTTAATCATTGAATATGAATGGGCAGAGTCTTTCAATGTACTGTGCATTTCCTCCTTGACTTCTTTAGGCGTTAAGCCTTTCAAATGGAAGTATTTAATCACTGCTCGTTTTTCCAACTCCTCCATTTTCGTGAAAACTCTAAAGTTGTCTTGTTTAAAATGCTGTCATTGCTAAACAAAACAAACTATTAACCTATAACTAGAAGCATTGAACATGGAATCACATAAAACATCATAAAAGTTTCCGTATCCATTTTTCGAAACCATGTCGGTGGTTTAAACAGCATGTAAAACGCATTACGGTTTGGAAATAGATTTATTTTTGCAATTATTTACTTTTTTTGTTATAGCAGACTTTAATAATCTTTGTCACAATTAGTTCTTATAGCTTTATTTTATACAACTATTATAGCACATGGTATAATCTTTGTCACAATTAGTTCTTATAGCTTTATTTTATACAACTATTATAGCACATGGTATAATCTTTGTCACAATTAGTTCTTATAGCTTTATTTTATACAACTATTATAGCACATGGTATAATCTTTGTCACAATTAGTTCTTATAGCTTTATTTTATACAACTATTATAGCACATGGTATAATATTTGTTGCAATAGTTACTTATAGCTTTATTTTATACAACTATTATAGCACATGGTATAATATTTGTTGCAATAGTTACTTATAGCTTTATTTTATACAACTGTTATAGCACATGGTATAATATTTGTTGCAATAGTTACTTATAGCTTTATTTTATACAACTATTATAGCACATGGTATAATATTTGTTGCAATAGTTACTTATAGCTTTATTTTATACAACTGTTATAGCACATGGTATAATATTTGTTGCAATAGTTACTTATAGCTTTATTTTATACAACTATTATAGCACATGGTATAATATTTTTTGCAATAGTTACTTATAGCTTTATTTTATACAACTATTATAGCACATGGTATAATATTTGTTGCAATAGTTACTTATAGCTTTATTTTATACAACTATTATAGCACAGGGTATAATATTTGTTGCAATAGTTACTTATAGCTTTATTGTATACAACTATTATAGCACATGGTATAATATTTGTTGCAATAGTTACTTGTAGCTTTATTTTATACAACTATTATAGCACATGGTATAATATTTGTTGCAATAGTTACTTATAGCTTTATTGTATACAACTATTATAGCACATGGTATAATATTTGTTGCAATAGTTACTTGTAGCTTTATTTTATACAACTATTATAGCACATGGTATAATATTTGTTGCAATAGTTACTTATAGCTTTTCTGTTAAAAGCCGCAAATGTATATTTTATTTTGTGTCACTGGCCAAACTCATTTGTGAATCAGACTAATAAATAGAAATATTGAAAGATGCCCAACTTAAGTACCAAAACATACATACACACACATATGCACACTCGAATATTTTTCTAAAAGCTCTATTGTGTTCTATTCATATTACTGTTCAGTGTTCAACAAATTATTTTTATAAAAACTATTCTGTATACGTACATGTTGTTAACTCAATAAAACCTTTGCATGATAGCTTTTATCACTTAAAACGCATACAAAACTTAAAGCACAGTCAGTTAAAACTGATGGTTATGCAATGGATTTACAGTTTATATTTCAGCGTGACCAAGCGCACATTACTTGGTCTTCCTGCTGCACCTCAGTCTTATATAGCATCACAAACTATAATGAAAAAAATTGTGTATTCCAGTGTCAATTAATCTAGATAAATGTTTGAATCAATACTTACGCTTAGCATTTCTATTTATATGAAAATGGAATTTTGATGTTAAACTATTTTATGAGGAAGAATTCTTGGAATTCTTCCTGTTGCACCTTTTAAAGCTAATTAATAAATTTAAATTCCTGGTTTATTCTTTATCAAGCTTTGGATTATGCTGAATACACACACGTACATACACACGTGCTCGCGATAGCGCCCACATACATAGAGATGTACAGATTTAAAATATGTACATGTGTATTTGTGCAAGGGTGTGAGGAGATATTGTCCAGTAGATGAATGTATCTACTTAGGAATTCAAGCAGAAAAACTCAAGGTTTATCCAAGCTCCATTTAACAGTCACCTGTGTTTCTTGAAGCGGACGTGTGTCCTCAGATGAAAAAGGCGTTTGTGACGGAGCTATTGGATGTCTTATAGTTAAACACAAGCTCCATTTAAGAGTCACCTGTGATTCTTGAAGTGGACGTGTGTCCTCAGATGAAAAAGGCATTTGTGACGGAGCTAATGGATGTCTTATAGTTAAACACATGCTCCATTTAACAGTCACCTGTGATTCTTGAAGTGGACGTGTGTCCTCAGATGAAAAAGGCATTTGTGACGGAGCTATTGGATGTCTTATAGTTAAACACATGCTCCATTTAACAGTCACCTGTGATTCTTGAAGTGGACGTGTGTCCTCAGATGAAAAAGGCATTTGTGACGGAGCTATTGGATGTCTTATAGTTAAACACATGCTCCATTTAACAGTCACCTGTGATTCTTGAAGTGGACGTGTGTCCTCAGATGAAAAAGGCATTTGTGACGGAGCTATTGGATGTCTTATAGTTAAACACATGCTCCATTTAACAGTCACCTGTGATTCTTGAAGTGGACGTGTGTCCTCAGATGAAAAAGGCATTTGTGACGGAGCTATTGGATGTCTTATAGTTAAACACAAGCTCCATTTAACAGTCACCTGTGATTCTTGAAGTGGACGTGTGTCCTCAGATGAAAAAGGCATTTGTGACGGAGCTATTGGATGTCTTATAGTTAAACACAAGCTCCATTTAAGAGTCACCTGTGATTCTTGAAGTGGACGTGTGTCCTCAGATGAAAAAGGCATTTGTGACGGAGCTATTGGATGTCTTATAGTTAAACACAAGCTCCATTTAAGAGTCACCTGTGATTCTTGAAGTGGACGTGTGTCCTCAGATGAAAAAGGCATTTGTGACGGAGCTATTGGATGTCTTATAGTTAAACACATGCTCCATTTAAGAGTCACCTGTGATTCTTGAAGTGGACGTGTGTCCTCAGATGAAAAAGGCATTTGTGACGGAGCTATTGGATGTCTTATAGTTAAACACAAGCTCCATTTAACAGTCACCTGTGATTCTTGAAGTGGACGTGTGTCCTCAGATGAAAAAGGCATTTGTGACGGAGCTATTGGATGTCTTATAGTTAAACACATGCTCCATTTAACAGTCACCTGTGATTCTTGAAGTGGACGTGTGTCCTCAGATGAAAAAGGCGTTTGTGACGGAGCTATTGGATGTCTTATAGTTAAATACAAGCTCCATTTAACAGTCACCTGTGATTCTTGAAGTGGACGTGTGTCCTCAGATGAAAAAGGCGTTTGTGACAGAGCTATTGGATGTCTTATAGTTAAACACAAGCTCCATTTAAGAGTCACCTGTGATTCTTGAAGTGGACGTGTGTCCTCAGATGAAAAAGGCGTTTGTGACGGAGCTATTGGATGTCTTATAGTTAAACACAAGCTCCATTTAAGAGTCACCTGTGATTCTTGAAGTGGACGTGTGTCCTCAGATGAAAAAGGCATTTGTGACGGAGCTATTGGATGTCTTATAGTTAAACACAAGCTCCATTTAACAGTCACCTGTGATTCTTGAAGTGGACGTGTGTCCTCAGATGAAAAAGGCGTTTGTGACGGAGCTATTGGATGTCTTATAGTTAAACACATGCTCCATTTAACAGTCACCTGTGATTCTTGAAGTGGACGTGTGTCCTCAGATGAAAAAGGCGTTTGTGACGGAGCTATTGGATGTCTTATAGTTAAACACATGTTCCATTTAACAGTCACCTGTGATTCTTGAAGTGGACGTGTGTCCTCAGATGAAAAAGGCGTTTGTGACGGAGCTATTGGATGTCTTATAGTTAAACACATGCTCCATTTAACAGTCACCTGTGATTCTTGAAGTGGACGTGTGTCCTCAGATGAAAAAGGCATTTGTGACGGAGCTATTGGATGTCTTATAGTTAAACACATGCTCCATTTAACAGTCACCTGTGATTCTTGAAGTGGACGTGTGTCCTCAGATGAAAAAGGCATTTGTGACGGAGCTATTGGATGTCTTATAGTTAAACACAAGCTCCATTTAACAGTCACCTGTGATTCTTGAAGTGGACGTGTGTCCTCAGATGAAAAAGGCATTTGTGACGGAGCTATTGGATGTCTTATAGTTAAACACAAGCTCCATTTAAGAGTCACCTGTGATTCTTGAAGTGGACGTGTGTCCTCAGATGAAAAAGGCATTTGTGACGGAGCTATTGGATGTCTTATAGTTAAACACAAGCTCCATTTAAGAGTCACCTGTGATTCTTGAAGTGGACGTGTGTCCTCAGATGAAAAAGGCATTTGTGACGGAGCTATTGGATGTCTTATAGTTAAACACATGCTCCATTTAAGAGTCACCTGTGATTCTTGAAGTGGACGTGTGTCCTCAGATGAAAAAGGCATTTGTGACGGAGCTATTGGATGTCTTATAGTTAAACACAAGCTCCATTTAACAGTCACCTGTGATTCTTGAAGTGGACGTGTGTCCTCAGATGAAAAAGGCATTTGTGACGGAGCTATTGGATGTCTTATAGTTAAACACATGCTCCATTTAACAGTCACCTGTGATTCTTGAAGTGGACGTGTGTCCTCAGATGAAAAAGGCGTTTGTGACGGAGCTATTGGATGTCTTATAGTTAAATACAAGCTCCATTTAACAGTCACCTGTGATTCTTGAAGTGGACGTGTGTCCTCAGATGAAAAAGGCGTTTGTGACAGAGCTATTGGATGTCTTATAGTTAAACACAAGCTCCATTTAAGAGTCACCTGTGATTCTTGAAGTGGACGTGTGTCCTCAGATGAAAAAGGCGTTTGTGACGGAGCTATTGGATGTCTTATAGTTAAACACAAGCTCCATTTAAGAGTCACCTGTGATTCTTGAAGTGGACGTGTGTCCTCAGATGAAAAAGGCATTTGTGACGGAGCTATTGGATGTCTTATAGTTAAACACAAGCTCCATTTAACAGTCACCTGTGATTCTTGAAGTGGACGTGTGTCCTCAGATGAAAAAGGCGTTTGTGACGGAGCTATTGGATGTCTTATAGTTAAACACATGCTCCATTTAACAGTCACCTGTGATTCTTGAAGTGGACGTGTGTCCTCAGATGAAAAAGGCGTTTGTGACGGAGCTATTGGATGTCTTATAGTTAAACACATGTTCCATTTAACAGTCACCTGTGATTCTTGAAGTGGACGTGTGTCCTCAGATGAAAAAGGCGTTTGTGACGGAGCTATTGGATGTCTTATAGTTAAACACATGCTCCATTTAACAGTCACCTGTGATTCTTGAAGTGGACGTGTGTCCTCAGATGAAAAAGGCATTTGTGACGGAGCTATTGGATGTCTTATAGTTAAACACATGCTCCATTTAACAGTCACCTGTGATTCTTGAAGTAGACGTTTGTCCTCAGATGAAAAAGGCATTTGTGACGGAGCTATTGGATGTCTTATAGTTAAACACATGCTTCTGGCAGCATTGCATTGCGAGGACACAGTTATATCAGCATTTTGAAATCTTTCCTCCAAAACCGATTGCTGTAACTGGTCAACGCGATCTTTTCCTAAATGAATAATAATTTATTCAAAATGACAATATTAGGTACCCTACAATATTTTACAAACTTTCTCGTAAGATGTTAGCATATTAATACCGCATCGTCCAATTTGATATTCTACATGAACTTGCCTCTGTCTGTAAAAATATTGTAATATTGTTTATTTTCTTTGTATCGGCCTAGAAAACAAGTGTCAAGGAATATAAATAAATGCTTTATTGACTTTGTCGGTTGTGTATGTACAGCTTTTTAATGTAGTTGTAAACTACTCAGTTATAATTGTAATTGCTTGTCGAAGTTTATCTATTACCTTGCCAATCTTTGTGTATTGATAGAACGCCTCTAACTGAAAACTCGTTTCTTGTTGTAATCATCATTTACATTTCAAATAACATGCTTTGTAAACCATTGTGAAGCAGCGCTAGCCAGCTTTCAAGAAGTATCAATGGTGTATTATTTAGTAAGCATTCATTATCACCAAACAATAAGGAACGTTTTGGGAATAACATTCTGTTTTCTCATCTTTTTGTTCGTTTTAAGTGTGATATAGATATATAGATTGATGGGGTTTTATTGGCGTATTAAAGCTCGATATGCCAAGTTTAATTGGCCTATATTGGCATTTAGTTGTAATTATTTAATTCAGTAGGACTGCCGTAACTTAATTTAGTTCCAACCAAACAGCACCCAGCTACGATTTTATCTGTTGCACATCTATGAAAAAGTTTGTTCTGTAACTTTTACAAAAGGTTAAACAATCGATTTAAAACAAAACAAACAAAAAATAAATGAATATCACGGTTACTTTGTTGAAATAGGTTTAATAATACACATTAGTAATAAAGTTAGATGACTTCAAACATTTTTCTGCACTACAGGTTGCACGTTCAAGCCGGCTACCAGTGTGAGCGGCTCGGTGCTTTGTCGCATCAGATACACAGATTCTCTCTTTCTCGTTTTCTTGGGATGGGAGTGAGGGCCGTCCCCCCAGCACAGGTTTTTCGAGTCGTGATGAACCCAGGCACAGAGACTTGTTTTCTGTGCGACAGTAAATCTACCAGCATTACTAAACTTTGAGATGGGGGACATTTGTATACATATTGTTGAGCTGCAAAACTTTTTAATCTCTGCATTAACCAGACACCCTTTTCTAAACAAAACATTTGAAAAAAGAGAAGCAGTCTAATTACAATAATATTTACAGCAGGAAAAGAATATTTCAAGATTTACTAACAGTCGCCAATAGATTTTCATTTCAATTGCATTTGGGTTTTTTCTCTTTGTGTATATCTTTTAGTTTCCGACCTCTTTAAGATACTGTTTTTAAGGCACCGAGCTCGTGGAGTAGTGAACCTTGTAAAACTGTGTGTGCACTGTGCGAGTGTGGTGTTGGAAATGAGGACGAGAGTACACTTGAAGAAGTGTGCACCTCTCTAGACTAGCTCCACCACTCACAGGCGAGGGTCTCCATGATCGTAGTAAAATAGCACCTCTATAATAGGAAAGGCTCATGTCGATTATAACAAAATCTCAATTTTCTCTCACGACCAACATTATTAAACTACCGAGTTCTACTCTTAACTGTAGCTACCCATGAGCTGTTAACATCTACTACTCTATTTGAAGGAATAGTACGCCAGATGTGTACAATAACAGTGAAGGCCTATATTTATTATGAGGACGGGGGATAACTTAACTGAAGCGCGATAATTTGCTAAATGTATCAGTTACAGTATCAAAGAAATATTGTACGGGGGAGGATTAGGAGGAGATATTCAGTTTAGAGCTTTATTTATGTTAACTGTTAGGTTCTCAGCGTCCCAATCTATATTGGACGTGAAAATCTGCTTATATTTGCTCATAGGCTTCATTTACCAGGCATGAGACTTTTTTGCGTGTTGTAAATCTACTTTTACCAGGCGTGAGACTTTTTTGCGTGTTGTAAATCTACTATTACCAGGCATGAGACCTTTTTGCGTGTTGTAAATCTACTTTTACCAGGCGTGAGACTTTTTTGCGAGTTGTAAACCAACTTTTACCAGGCATGAGGCTTTTTTGCGTGTTGTAAATCTACTTTTACCAGGCATTAGGCTTTTTTGCGTGTTGTTAATCTACTTTTACCAGGCATGAGGCTTTTTTGCGTGTTGTAAGTCTACTTTTACCAGGCATGAGGCTTTTTTGCGTGTTGTTAATCTACTTTTACCAGGAATGAGGCTTTTTTGCGTGTTGTAAATCTACTTTTACCAGGCATGAGGCTTTTTTTTCGTGTTGTAAATCTAATTTTACGCAAGAAAAAAATCCCTTGCCTTCCGCCGTGTTTTAGCCGGCCCATAAATTTGACTAGAGGGTATCAAATGGGTGTCATAGATAGGCAAGCAGGCAGGCAGGTAGATAATTTATTTGCCATAGGAATACAAGTATTCATGACATCGTCAAAAACTGTGCAATTACACTAGCAAATCAAGAAAATGTTATACTATAAAATTCATTTAGTCTATATAGAGGATTTCCCTCAATATGGTACTGACCCTACTCTTAAAAACCTGAAATGATAGTTGTCCCGTATGCAAAGGTATACTATTGTAAAGCTTAAGAGATATATAATGAAAACTACTTGTACTTATACTGTATTTACTCGTATGTGTGTGTGTGTGTGTATATATTAGAATTACTTCGAGTTTCATGACAATGTACAGAAGCACGAGTTGTAAATTCAGTAACATGTTTCTTTACATACAAAGGACTGGCCAGAACGTACATCAAGGGCAGAGTAAGTATACCAGATTTAATAAAAGGTGGTTTACAATGAAACTCCATAAATTAATATCAAGCAATATATACACTCTAAAAGCAAATGTATAGCTACCCCAAAGTAAAAGACCATAGCTAAGTTGACCACGAATGAAGCCATAATAAACTATAATTAATGATTCAGTGGTGATATTGTTTTTAATACTCTTAACATGAATAAGCCCTTGCTTACTTTCTTAGCAACATATTCAGTATGAGTTAGCCAGCACAAATTAGATTCAAGGTGCAGGGCAAGAAATTTAACTGATTTTTTCTCGTCAACATTAACTCTCCTTAAACTAAAATGCAGTGTTTCAATTTTTGGCATTACACCACAGTTGAACTAATTTAGTTAACTCACTGAGTTTAGCGCCAGATCATCAGCGAACATTAGTGTCTCACAGTAAGGACTATTGGGAAGGTCATTAATGTATATTAAACACAATACCGGTCCCAATACTGAACCTTGGGGTACACCAAATCTCAAAAGTTTAAAAGATGACAATTTACTATAATTTAAAAACACAGCCTGGTATCTATTGCTAGATATGAGGATGATCATTAAATCCATAAAGTTTTAATTTAAGAAGAAGAGTTGCATGAGATACAGTGATTGTAAAATCAAAGAATCAACCATACACTAGATTTCCAGATTCAAGACCTAAAAGGCAACGTTTATAGAATGATATTCTTACATCTGTAGTGCTTAGGGAATTCCGAAACCCAAACTGGTACTTATTTAATAAGGAGTTCTCTTCAAAATATCTGTTTATTAATTAAGACTTCAAAAACCTCTGACACCGTCGGTAATATACTTATCGGCCTATAGTTCCCATAATCTGCTCTATTGCCCTTCTTAAAAATTGACATCAGGAAACTGGCCAGAGTCAATACAAAGATTAAAAATATGAGTTAAAGGTTTTGATATATAAATGGCTACCATTTTGATTAATTTAGAATTAATACCATACACATCAAAAGAAGAACTATTATAATAACTCCATGACACGACATCTCAGGGAAACCTTGGCCTACCGCCCGGCCGCTGCGTCCCCCATCTCCGTCCATTACAGACGTCATGGATGTGGTGAAGAATTGGAGGGTGAGACGTGGTCAGCGCTTCGAGTTCCCTCGGCCGGTTAATGCGGTCCTCATGACCTGGAGCCGCTACTTCTCCATCAAGTAGCTCCTCAATTGGCACCCCAGGGACCTTACGAGGCTGAGTGCACCAGGTCTCCCAGCGGGGGAAAAATCCCCACGCCGGTACTGGGAATCGAACCCTTGGTAAGCAGCTGAGCTACCACCGCGTCAAGGAGACGACCAAGAAGAACTATTACTTAAATTTAATAAAGCAGAGTATATGTCTTCTACACTAACGTGTCCAAAGGCAAACTCAGTATCAGGTTTAGACATCATCATTTCCAAGATAATTTTAGGTTCGCTGGGAGACATACTACTTACAAGTTCGTCAACTTTGCCAATAAATATCTCAGGATCAAGATCCGAAGATGATGCTTTAGGGTTATTATTTACAATACCATTAATGACAGACCAGGTTGCTTTGGATTTATTTTCTGAAACACTAATAAGTTTCGAAAAATAATCAATTTTTGTATTTCTTAGACCATTCTGGTATAATTTCTTAGCGTTATTATACATATCTTTAGCTTCTGAAATCTCATGATGCACATAAAAATTAAAATATTTCAAACAATTAATTTTAAGATTATGGAGATCACCTGTGTACCACTCTTTATTAGATGATCCTCTGTTTCCTTTAGGTTTAAATAAGACTAAAGGAAACGTCAAGTCAATTACCTCTAAGAAAACAGAAATAAAATAATTAATTTTGGCATTTAACTCAGTAATATTATATAAGTATAACCAACACACTTTACGTAATAAGAAAGTAAAATAACAACAATTTTGGTCATTTATGACTCATTTTGATATTAGAATATTATGGTTATCACCTTTTTTATTATCATCACCATTTTTAAGTTTATTAGCATCGAAAACAAATTGTATAGCGTCGTGGTCTGAATAAAGTGTGGGCACAGCACATGCTTTACAATAATTTTCAATATTGGTGACTACATTATCAATACATGTTCCAGCATCATGTTTAGTGCCGAGACGAGTAGGGCTATTGATTACATGTCTGAGACCAAAACTTGAAATAAATTAGTAAGGTTACGTACTTCAAAGGTGCTAGAACAAAAGTCAATATTAAAGTCACCACTTAAAATAATGTTAACTGAGTTACCATATTTATGAAACAACATAGTAAAAAGGTCGTTAAGATACATTAAGAAATAGGTAAAATTGATTTTGTTGTCAGGTACCCTGTAAAAATTTAAACATATAAGATACATATCTCGAATGTATATCGAACAGGCTTCAAACTCAAATTGTCTAGCAATGTTTTAAGATTAATTCCCTTGCTAGCTACAATTCCATTGCTTATAAATATTGCAGAACCACGATGAATATTACTAGAAGGCCTGCAATAACAATCGATCAACATAAAATCAAGAAATTTCCATAAAACCAGTTCATCATAACATAACCAGTGTTCAGTAATGCACAAAATATGTACTTTAGTTCATTCGTAAGAATGGAAACGTAGTCAAGTTTATTTGTTAAACTTTGAGAATTCTAGTATAATATATTTTAATTGGACTCAGATATGAAATTGAAATCAACATTATTAGTAAAGCTGAGTCAAGCTGTCGCAGTTTCCTGTTGCTCAGCATGCTGATCCAGTCTAAGTTTACCATAAAACTCAGAGACGAAACATCCTGCTGGCCAATATTTTGAGTTAAATATTTCATCAAACTGTTGTTCCTCCACTTCAATATGAAAGGAAGCATATGTGTCACATTTAGTTTTTAATTTTGTGACTTTAAGTGGCTTCAGGTTATAGTTGCTTAAATGTTGCGTCATTTCAGTCTCGGTGACGTCAGGGGCGAGCCTGCTAACAAAAATTGCCTTTGTTTTCTGTACAACTTTAATACTCTTAGTGGCACACAACACTGGTTTAGGAGATGGCTTATTTACTATATTTTTCTTGTTTATTTACTGCCTCCACCCATTCGCCCGAAGACTTTTTAGCTACAACTGCACCATTAGCTGCTACATTTTGGTTCACTTGGCCGTTAATGGGACTATCTGGAGTAGCAGGCACAGAATGAGTAGTCTGATTTGCGCTTTCCGTTAACATAATATCAGAGCAAGGAGGCTACGTCATATCAGTATTGACTGACTTCGTCACCAAGTCCACGTGTTGGTTAACGATTTTAATTTTGCCCCTGAGTTCCTCAATAATGCAATATGCTTCAGAATATGCACATTTAGTTTACCTTCATTGTCCGCTAGATCACTTAGGGCATTCTAAAATGCCTCGTCATATGCACAGCACTTAATTGTGTTGTCGTCCAGAAATATTAAACTGTTTGTCAACTTAGCACAACTATTGTGGAGATAGTTCTCACAATGAACACATTTCAAACCGGTAAGCACTTTGTTCTTGCATCTCTTACACACGCACATGCTCGAGTTGCCCATGATTTCACTTGAGCCAGCCATACAAGGTCACTGAGGCCAGAGCAGTGCTCATCAGTTTCACAGAATATAATATATTTTATCATAGAGTTGACAGGTTCTTCTTTTTGCTGCAATAATCGACCATTGATTGACATTCCTTTGTTACCGGTAGTCTATCACACGTGCTATTAATGGAAAAATGACAGTACCCTCTAGGCTTGCGTTAATTATTATCTGAGAAGGAAGGAAAAAATTAGAATATTTGCAACACTTCGATATAGAACGCGTACCTCCACCAATGAAATGCTCTTTGTACTTGAAATAATTTGAATGTCACAACCGCAAAGTGATCTCTACATATAACACGAGCACATCATTTCTTATCAGCTTTTTGTCGTGATTTTATTGCAGGATTCAGAACGGGTATATTACTTGCATTATAATAATTATTATTGTTATTATTACTATAATTTTCATCATTACAATATGTGTATTGTCATGGAAACTTAAAATTGAATCAAGTCATCACTGAACAAATACATGCGTTAATCATACTAAGCTCCTCTAATTGACTAATTGCACGAGCACAGGATATCCGTCATTAAGACATCAGAGATACAGGGCTTTATAAACTCATTGTTGATATCCCAAGCATATCATATCACACCCTCGCACACAAAATTAAAATTACACACATCCACACAATGAACAAGCAAGCACATAACAACATACACACGCAAACATACACTTACACAATCATAAACACAGGTACATCCACACACAAACACCATCATGCATGCACACAATCACACATATACACATAAAACCAAACGCTATACACACGCATAAAATTGCACCTACCTACACATACATACATACATACATACATACATACATACATACATACATACATACATACATACATACATACATACATACATACATACATACATACATACATACATACATACATACATACATACATACATACATACATACATACATACATACATACATACATACATACATACATACATACATACATACATACATACATACATACATACATACATACATACATACATACATACATACATACATACATACATACATACATACATACATACATACATACATACATACATACATACATACATACATACATACATACATACATACATACATACATACATACATACATACATACATACATACATACATACATACATACATACATACATACATACATACATACATACATACATACACACACACACACACACACACACACACACACACACATACATACATACATACATACATACATACATACATACATACATACATACATACATACATACATACATACATACATACATACACACATTCGAGGGGCGTACAATAAATCTTGGAAAATTCGAGAAATTACACGCGCAGCATAAAAAAATAATTTTAATTTAGTAACCGTTGCCTCTTACTAGATGACAGTTGAAGTTTTAGTCATATTCATCACATGTGGCCAATGCAATTGAATCAACAATATTTTGTTTCTTTAGAAAGATGGAGAGAGAAAAAACGCTATTCGCGCGGCGATTAAAACTTCTATTTAAAAGGCTTAATACCAAAGAGATGAAAGCCGAGTCAGACAAAGGTCATGGCGCATCTGCGCCTGCGCTTCCAACAATTTGCAATTGGATAAAAGAACGTCCACAAATAAGAGCATCGTTCTGAACGTCCTGTAGAAGTGATATGGTTTTGAGTGACGACGAATCAAAGCGGATTAGTAGAAGCCACAGGAACATCACTAGGTACTGTGTTCTCAATTTTGCACCAAAAATTATATCTGACACATTTCTGGCCAAAATGGATGCCACCTTTGCTCTCAATGGAGAATAAACGCAATCGTGTGATCGAATCGTAAGCTTGTTTGGCACTTTTCCGTCGTAATCCTGTCGAGATTCTGCGTCCATACATATCTGTGGATGAATCATGGATGCATTACTACACTCCAGAGACAAGTCCAATCGAAACAGCAGATTTTTATAGGGGAACCGGCTAGGAAGAAGATAAATCTACAGATAAGTTGCTGGCCTTATTTGGGGGCGGGGTGCAAGCAGGATCATCTACATTGATTACTTGCAGAAAGGAAGAATGATAAATAGAGAGTACTATGCATCGATAATACGCCAGTTGAACGGCGAAGTCAAGGGTGGAAAAAACCCTCATCTGCAAAAAAAGAAAAGAAAAACCAAAACGGATTGTCTTCCATTAAGACAATATAAAGGTGACAATTTCAGCTGTTTCGATGGCGAAAATTGTGTAATTAAGCTTCGAATTGCTACAACATCAACCGTATTTATTAAGTTTGACCCGTAGTGACTTTTTCTTATTTCTAAACTTATAAAAGTAGTTCGGCGGAAAACGATTCACATCTAACGAAGAGGTGATCTCCAAAACGGACTATTTTAAAGACCTTCCGAAATCGCGGGGAAAATATATCTAGCTAAAAGGAAATTATGATGGAAAACCTAAACACAATCAACAAACATGAATTTGTTTTTCTATTTTTTCTAATGAACGCCCCTCGTATACACACACAAACACACATACACACATGCCTAAGCAAGTAGATGACGCAAAGTATCAGATAAACAGAGACCTCAGACCACATTTCATCCTTCGGCAAAGCCCAAATGATCCAGTTTAACGTCGACACCATCTGTTACCGACCTTCACTTTCATTAACACTCGCATACGATAAGAAACTTGCAATATGCACCTAATCAAGCACTAATACCTGTATCAGACCTCCAGAGCGTTTAAACAGGAAGTAGCGTTGATATCTTGTCGTCGTTGTTCTCTCTTTCTCTCTCTCTCTCTCTCTCTCTCTCTCTCTCTCTCTCTCTCTCTCTCTCTCTCTCTCTCTCTCTCTCTCACACACACACACACACACACATATATATATATACACACACACACACTTAAATAGTGCGAGCTTGTATGAATTATTTCTTAGTTCGGCTTCACTAAGCATTGCTGTGTAATGGTCGCGTCTGCAGAGTGATGACATACAATACATAGGCGAATAGATGAGTCCAACATACTTGATGCAGTATCTTTAAGTAAGCACAAACGTAATAGAAGATGATATTCTCTGCCTTGGCTTTGCTGTAGTGGACTCGGTAGAGCACTTAATCTACTGGTTGTGGAAGGAAAAGTACACAGGTAATGCTACTGGATAAGTAATAAATAAAGGAAATAAGATTATTGTTGTCTTTGGTAATTATTTGCCTGTGTTGAACACCAAGAATTCTAAGCGCAGTCACCTCGACAAAACTGTTAAATATAAGCACGTCAAAGCTCTGCTACGTCTTAATAACACATGTTGAAATATCACTGGGTCCACTGTTACATTTCACACGATACCGCAATAAATACTCATCACGCACTTAAAACCTTGGGCGCGAATTCATTACGACGAGTGACGCTGATTTCGCCTCCTAACGACAGCAAGCACTATGTAGATTCTCAGTTCTTTGTAGCTTAAATAGGCATCTAAGGAAGGTTTTAATTAAATTATAAATTTTAAATTATAATTTTGAGTTTTGAATTTAATGTAGATTTAAATAGAATATAAACTCATATTGAATATATATAGTTTTTAACATTTTAAATAATATAATTATTTAATTTTAAAATTATGGGATTTTGATATAATTGGAAGTAATTATAACATTAAGTTTTAGAGAGTTTAAATACATTGAAACATAAAGTTCAAATATTTATAATTTGGTACAGTAAAGCTTTTGAAGTAATATTTTTTATTCCAAATTTTATAAATAGTACAGCAATTATATGTATAAAATGTTAAGTAATAACGTAATAATAGTAAGAGTAATATAATTAACTTACTTAATAGAAAAGTTATTAAAATAAAATATGTGTATAATATAAATAAATAATATAAAATAAATTTTAATAAATAATAATAATAGCAATAGTAAAATCATATATTTAAATTAAATAAAAATTATTAATATATATTAAAAGTACGAAATTATAATAACATTAATATTAATTAAATTGGAAGTGTATTAATTAAATATTAACACACAGTCTAATTGACAATAATTATGCTTTTAATTGGTATTTATAAACATTTTAGGCTAAGTTAGGTTAAGTTTATATCTGTAAATTTAAATTGTGATTAAATTTGTGATTGGTATAAGTAGTAATAAATGTATGTGGTTTGGAATATTTTACCCTGTTTTAAGTAATTAGTTATCAGGGTTTAATATGCTGATTTTATTTTATTGAATGCTTATTGGCTGAAAGTTGGCGTTAAAGTATTGTATTGATTGTATTGTATTGATGCCATTGATAAACTAACAATACATCAACTTATACATGATAAATAGCGAAGGACCAGGCTTTGACCAATAATGATATTCTTGACAAGATGAATAATACTGAAGTAATTCAGCAAAATGCAAATGATCATTCAACAGAAGTGAAGTCATTAATTTCCTAACTTCCCTTTAGATTATTAGAAGTACACGTAAGAGAATTAACGTATGAACTGCGGCAGACAATAATGAAGATGAGCTGTGCAAGATAAATGAGAATAGCTAAAAGAAATAAGCATAGAAAAAGACGAACTGCATGCGTACGGGGACGAGACAGAAAATCTGCTCCCCTCTGTTATTAAAACAACAACAACAACAATGTTTCAGGTTTAAAATACTAAGGTTTATAAGAAAGACAGAAACCTGTTGTATGAAAATCGTAAACGTTAGACGTAGAGGTTATGGATTATTGGTTTCCAAACTAGAGTTCATAAATCATATTTTCTTTGGAGAAAGTTCCAATCAGTTATGCCAATATGGCCGTAAAGAATATTGAAGTTACCTTAAATAAATGTTATAATGCCGTGACAATGCCCCCCGAAGCCTACGAATTTATGTTATATTGTGTTGTTTTAAATAGTGGATTACACAATATCCCATTTATTGGCCAATTTTACTTCACTCTATCACTTCTATCCTACCACTTGAGCTATTAGATAACCACACACACACACACACACACACACACACACACACAAAATATTCACTTTCGTGTCAATTGTTTTTTTCTTTTAGAAAAAGATTTGCAAACTTTGTAATTATAATCAATAAATTATAAGAATAAGACAAAGAGTTATATAGAATTATAACACGGATTTATTTCAAATAACTTTCTTGTGCTAACAGAAATGTCTATGGCATTTTTGTTATTGGTATAATTTTTGAATACTCGCACCATTTGAAGTATTCTGAAGCTGTTATCGGCTGCATTTGAATTTGAAGACAGAGATTCGGTGACGCACTTTTCAATGTTAGACTATTGCTTCAATTTCCCGAAGCAACCTACTTAAGCGACATGTTTCATTGATCTACTTCAGAAAATATTTATTTTATTAATGTGAAGTAAACAGAGAAATAACCTTTTTTAAAGATACCAGTGGTTAGCTAAATAATAGTCATGTTATTTTTTGAGTATCACAGTTGAGGATGGTGCACAAGATAATATGAATGCAACACATAAAATACTTTATAGCAATAAACATTTCCTGCGAAGTGGAAAGTAGCAAGGTATACAAAAGAACACTACCAGACAAAACACTAGCCGACGGCGTTCTCTACACGGAAAGTGGCTATTATTTCCCCGCGCTTGGTGGTATTTGTGTGTGAGTCTTTGTTTTGTTAGAAAGGGAGGGATTTCAGCTTTGTGCATGTGTTTCCATTTGTCTGGCTATCGAAAAAAATGCTTACCTATTTCAGGATAAAGTTACGTTTGTTCATATTGGTATTGTGGTTGCCAGCTTACCTGAAAATAAACAAACAAACAGCGATTGTTTATCAAGCAATGCTTTGCACAAGTTGGTAAAGTACATGTTACATCATCTGGAGTGTCAGAATGATTATTGGCTGACATTAGATACTTCCTAAATTTAGCAAGAACACCTCTACGATATTCACATGATTGTATGCTTATCTAAGTTGCGATGATTAGAATATAAAGCATTTTGTAGGTTCGTTTAGGTCAGGAAGCCACTGAACATACAACTTCTCAAGGGATATTATACTACGAAAAAAAAAAAAAAACAATATATAAAGTTCTACAATCACGGTTTATAAAAACAACAGAATAGACATAATTACACCATTTGCTTTTGTGGCCTGTATGCCACCGAACTATACTTAATGTGCTCTATAAAAGCATATGTACTTCCTTACATGTAACACTGATGTAATGTCAGATGATAGTTTTCTATTTATCTATATATAGTTACTACTAGTAATTATGTAAAATTAAAATATGAATATTGTATTATGTACTCTTTGTAAATGCCAATAAATTACAATACATATTTACAAATATATTACAGAATTTACAATGCTAAACAATACAATCATGTTTTAGTGTAAAATATCAAAGCATCAGGTTTTACAGACCTTGTGTCATTGCTAAATACTAAAAAATTCATTTCGCATTCGTTCAAGTCAGAGTATACATCAGTTTAATTTGAATATAAAACACACACACACACACACACACACACACACACTAATATACACAAAATGCAATACATTATAATACTTATAAAAACAATGTTAAAGTACTATCATAATGTCTCTAATGGCGATAAAACACTGCCATTGGCTAGAGCATTTATATTATTTTTAGAATGTACAAGAGTTTTACAAAACTCAATGCTTATAAACATTGCACACTATCATGAGATAAAGGCACACTACGTTTTAATGAAGATATCGCGTTATTTACCAAAAGTGCAACAAAACGCCTGGGTAGTGTGGTGGTAGCGTGTCTGCCTCGCATTCAACAGGTCGCGAGCTCAATTCTCGGGTTTCCCTTATCTTTAGAACACGAATGGCAAGTTTCATGACCCCGAGATCATAGGAGCATCATTTCACTGTTTTCACACATCGTCCGATATAAGCAACAGGTTAAAGGACGTTAAGCTACAAAAAGAAAGAAAAATAAAAAAAACCAGAAACGCCCAAGTCTAGTGGAGCCCTATTAAAAATGTAAGCTAAGCAAATGTAGTATCAACGAAAGAATTGCGTCCTAGTTATTAAATTAAAGCATTCACATTGAGTCACGTAACTAAGGATTGCAAACTCAGAATTTTGCACTTATTTCTTAATACACGCCAACTTCTGTAAAGCACATGATGGAGATGTAAGAATTTACTATAGAACTAAAGTGTCCTAATTTGGTTAAGCATGCCATTTTAAAGTTTACTTGTCCATGACCTATTAAGTGGCAACACCAAAATCACATTAAAATTCTGAAAAATAGTGTGAAAGCACTACATTACTGAAACATCTGACGAGTTTCATTCACGTGACTTTCTTTCAAGTTTATGCATCTATTTACTTCATGCCAATCGAGTAAAAATTAGCAGAAATAGTCTTCATACTTGCTTCCTTGTAAGTAGAAGCGAAATAAGGGAGTACCATAAATAAAAGTGATAGTCAAAAGCTGGTTGCTATGTGTCCGAAGTTCCTTTGTTTGTATGGACAGGAGTTGACAAATTCTTGTAGGAGAAAATTATGTTTTTTAGAGGTGAAACCAAAAACAATGTATATCTCAAAAACGATTAACTCCACGAAAAAAATGTACATAACATAAATTGTGTGTTTTAACGTGCTCTACATTTTTGTGTGGTAAAATTTTGTCCATCTCTTACGATTTAACAGTTATGCAAAATTCCGTAAAATTCATCCAGAATAAAGTAATCTTCAAATGCTATTCCCAGAAAATTCAAGATGCACGTTTTATTTGCCAGGTAAATATCTTAAATATACGATACTTTAATGAAAATAGAACCATTATTAAGAAAACGAAAAATTTCGAAAAAAGTTTCATGTAAAGGGTAGCTGGATGTAGGGGATTTTTCTCAAAATCTTCGTGTCGCATCCCTGGAAGATACTGAACCTATATACCAAGTTTGGTAATTTACGAATTTTCGTTTTTGAGTTATCCTGTTCATAGACGCAGGGACACACACACGGACCTTTTTCTGAAAATGCTTTTTTTTTTGGTTACAGGGTACCCTAAAACATGTATTCCGGTGAAATATCGGTACCGAATTTTTGAGTGGAGTGCAATACCTTCTCTCTACAGTATGCAGATAGATAGTACGTGCAGAAAAAGTAAAAGTAGCTAAAATGTACTAAAATGCCTTGGAAAACACTGTAAAATAATATAAATGGTTACAGGGTACCCTAAAACATGTATTCCGGTGAAATATCGGTACCGAATTTTTGAGTGGAGTGCAATACCTTCTCTCTACAGTATGCAGATAGATAGTACGTGCAGAAAAAGTAAAAGTAGCTAAAATGTACTAAAATGCCTTGGAAAACACTGTAAAATAATATAAAATATGAGCACAAAGGTCTAAAATCCCACACCTCTTTTAGACCACTAAATATCATCAACATTGCATGGAACGTCTAAAAAACGCGCTTGTTGCACCACTCAAAATGACACTAAATTAGAGTGAAATGTGTTAAAAATGCTTGATGCACACCCTGAAACAACTGGTCTAGAGTTGCCAATATCCTCAAAAATAGCATTTAATGTCTTTAATGTCACTAAAGTTACGTTCAAAATCCGAAAAGGGATTGAAAGCAAAACAGATACTGAAAAAGTAACAAAATACACTAAAATACCTATAAAAACGTTAAAATAATTAGAAATCACTTCCAGGTAATGTAAGGTTTGACCAAAAAAAGCTTAAAATACCTGTTTTAGAACTCTAAACACCCTCAAAGTACCGTGAAATGAGTTGAATTAAAGTGCCCTGAAACAGCTCTCTTAGAGACTTCAACCCCCTCCAAATGATTCAAAATGTCGAAAAGCATTCAAAAGCAACTGTGACAACGTTGCAATTACCTTAAAAATCCTCAGAATTCATGTGAAAACACAGCAATTGCAAAAAAGTCCAAAAACAAGCTAAAAGTGTTAAAATGCATTAGAAAACACTGCACAATACTGTTGCAAACAACGACTCCCTGTCTTGGAGTCCCAAATGCATGGGCGGACGGAGGGAGGGAGGGATAGATGGATGGATGGATGGATGGATGGATGGATGGATGGATGGATGGATGGATGGACGGACGGATGGACGGACGGATGGATGGGTGGATGGATGGATTAACCATCAATATTGATCTGAGCCTCCTCTTGAAGCTCTGAAATGAAAGATGTCTTATGTGCATAGGTAAGAAATTAAAAAGTTAGTGGGAAATAACAGAAACTATTTACACTTACATTATATTTGAGTTTTTCCGTGTTGGGTAATTATGTATATTGTCACAGGTAGTAAAATCATTAATATTTTCCTTGACATACAAGAGGCAGGCCAGAACGTACATCAGTATACCAGGTTGAATAAAAAGTGGTTTACAATGAGTCCTGGGTGAAGCTCCATAAATTAATCTTACAGCTCTCTTCCGTAAAATAAAAATTCGTAATGCTGAAGCGTGCTTACCCCAGAGCAAAGGTCCATAATCCAGAATGTGTCCATAATAGGCCGCAATTAAAGATTCTACATTAATATTGTTCTTAAGTATTCGTAACATGAACAAACCCTTACTTACTTTTTTTACCTTCAAAATGGCGTGAAATGGGCGAAAAAAGAGCTAAAATGCCTGAATTAGCTGTCCTAGGACCCAATTACTGTCCAAAATGGTTATGGAATGTCTTAAAGGCGATCAAGAGTGACTAATGCATACCTAAAAATGATATGAAGTCAGTGCAAGAAGTGCTAAAATACCTGATGGATATCCTGAAGCTAACTGTTCTAGGGGCCTATACGCCCTTCAAATGTCTTTAAAAGAAATCTAGGAACTGCACTAATATTAAAATGATCTTAAAAACTTGATAAAGGACCATAATTACCTAAAAGTAATTCCCCAAAACGTACTAAAATGTTTGTAAAAGTGATGAAAAGCAATAGAAAAAACGCTGTAAAATATGTAAAATGTTCTCAAACATATCCGATGGACATGTCAAAATTCTGGGAAAACGAATAAGAAGCAAAGTACACAAGCTTAAAGGTCCTTAAAGGGCTGAAAAATACATCTAATTCAAGCAAAGAGAACCGCATTTCTGAAACATCAGACAGCGAGCAGATTCAGATTTGACAACGCTAAATTCTTATGTATTTCCCTATCCACACTGTATTTGTAATAAAATTTGCAATAAAAGGTTTCGGCGAGCTTATTTCCATTAACGTTTAGTAGATAGGAGAATATGCCCTTTTAAGAATATTTTTTGAAGAATGGACAGAGAAAGTAATGTGAATGTAACTATTCTTAATTTTTTTGTGGACTTAAGCGTTTCCACGATATGCTTTGATTTTGGTTTGTATTTTAAAATTAGCAATTAATTTTTCTTTAATAGAAGGTCATCTGTTATACATGTATTGTTTATTTACTACTGAGCATGCAAAGAAAACCGAAGTTCAATCACATAATGATCAGCCTTGAAAACCTTTACAATCCCTATAGCCTGTTATATTCTCTTCTACTTGAAAGGAACTAAGTAATAAGACAATTTATAACAATGTATGCTCGATTAGTATAAGTGTAGAGAAGAATGGTCTTTTATAAAAATAATTTGCTTCAGAATGGATAGAGAAAATCTTGTGATCATCAGATTTTTAGGAGAAGGTCCTGTGTTGGTATGCGTTTCTGAGTGTTCTTTGCACAGCATAAGTCAAAAACAAAAAGTGTACTAAATACCAAACTTGATTTTTAAGTTCAGCATCTTACCAGGTAAAATAACAAGATTTTAAAGAAAATCACCCTTTATATGTAACATTATTAAAATGTTCTGTAAAATACCATTAGTGACTTTAATTGAAACATATTTCAGATATTTTCGTGACAAATTATTCTGGAAATAGCCTCTCAAGTCCTATTCGTTCTGGAGTATCTTTGCAAAACAGGTAAACCGGATCAGATCATATGATCTTACCATACAAAAATATGTACATCTTGTTAAACCACACATATACAACACACTTTTGTGCAATTAGTCACTCAACCGTATTCTTCCTTATTGAATTAAATTTTCCAATACTTACGTTTTCTCAGGTGGAAAGTCTTCATTCGTTTAAATGGGATTTCAAGCATCTAGAGACCAGAACTTAAAGCATTTATCTATTCCTTTAGCCTTATTTTCTAAGAATGTACAAAGAAATGAGAAATAAGACTATTTCTGGTAACGTATATCTCAATTAGCTACAAATAGGATACAGTATGAGTTTTTCAAAAGTAATTTGTTGCAGAATAAAAAAAGCTATATGAATGAAAGTTATTAGCAGAGCCGTTTGCCATTCCGTATTTAGTTTGCGACCGACCATCTCGCCGAATCAAAACAAGTCATTGATAAAAACGCAGGGGAGAGATAAACAAACCTGTTGTCAAGTAAGCAGTGGTACTGTTTTCAGAGAGCAAAAATTAATTATGAGACATTTGTAGAAGCATGTATATATACTTCTATGCACATGTATGCTTCTATGTACTCGTACTATGTACATAGTGTATAGAGAAGGTATTGCACTCCACCCAAAATTTCGATATCGAGATTTCACCGGAAATATATGTTTTGGGTCCCCCTGAATAAAAAAAAAAAAAGATGCATTTTTACAAAAAGGTTCATGTGTGTGTATGTGTGCGTGTGTGTGTGTGTGTCTGTGGACAGCATAACTCAAAAACAAAAAGACCGTTGAGTACCAAACTTGATATTTAAGTTTGGTATCTTCCAAGGATGCGACACAAAGATTTTCAAGAAAATCTCTCTACCCTTTACATGGAACTTTTTTCGAAAATTTTGAGTTTCTCAAAAATGGCTGTAACGATTTTGATTAAAACGTCGTACATTAAAGTTATATACCGATAAATAATATGTACATCTTGAATTTTATGGGAATAGCCTCTAAAGATTACTTTATTGTGGATGAATTTTACGGAATTTTGAATAACTGCTACTAAACCCTATGAGATGCACAAAAACTTACTACACAAAAAATGTGGAACAGTTTAAAACACACAATTTATGTTATAAATTAATTTTTTTCGTGGAGTAGATCGTTTTTGAGATATTTCTTGTTTTTTGTTTCAGCTTTAAAAAACTTATATTTTTCTCATAAGCAATTTGTCAACTCCTGTCCATACAAACAAAGAAACTTCAGTCACATAGCAACCACCTTTTGACTATCACTTTAACCTATGGTACTCAATTATTTCACTTCTACTTACAAGGAAGCAAGTAATAAGACTATTTCTGCTATTTTTTTCTCGATTAGCATGGAGTAAATAGAAGCATTACTTTTTAACTATAATTTGTTGCAGAGATGTAGAGAAACTGAAATGAAATGGGGTGTTATTTATGGACGCTCTTTAACTGCTTTGGTTCTCAGCGTCCCATTCTATATTGGGCGTGAAAGATCGCTTAATTTTGCACGAGACCCACGGATTTACTTCCCTTCCAAAGGAAGCCATGCTAAGATTTTTACGCCTGAAAATATCCATCGTCCTCCCGCGACCTTGGGTATATGAAGTTAGCATGGCAACCATTACACCACGGAGAGGGAAAGAAAGCAGAGAAAGTCATGTGAATGAAATACATAGATTTTTTTACATACGTACATAATGGAATATCCCAAGCAATTATAACACGAATTTAAATGTTTACTGATCGACTGTAAGATAATATACAAATAATAAAATATTTCTTAAATATCTTCAGACTCTTTCCAGGTAAAAATGAAAGAGGAACTAAACTAAATCTTTACTCCTCTGCAGCCGTATTACTGAAAACTATACAGGATGTTTCAAAAATACGGGGCATAATTTCAGGTATGTATTTCCCACATGTAGACAATCAAATTAGTTCATTATAACATGTGTTCCGGAAATGCTTCACAACATTGAAATTCACTGGAACGTTTTTTTTTTCTGCAGGTTGTTGCCATTACAGATGTTCAAAATGTCCACCCCCTGCTTGAATACAGACCTCACATCGATGTCTCATTGACCTGCAATCCCAAACTCCAGGAGTATTGCGTATGTCCTCACAACTTGCCACAATTCGATTCCGAAGGGAATCCAAATCCGGCACCGGAGACGAATAAATCAATGATTTTAAATGGCCCCACAAGTAGAAATCGAGAGGGTTCAGATCAGGTGAGTGTAGAGGCCAAGCAATTGGGCCACCTCTACCTATCCATCGATCAGGATCCAAGTACCGGCGAGCCGTAAGACTGAAGTGTGTAGGAGCGCCATCATGCAAGAAGTGAATGTGTTGATGATTGATCAGTGGAGTGTCTTCGAAAACGTCAGGTATGGTGTTTTCCAGGAAGTTTGTGTACGCCTGCGCCGTAAGTCTGTTTACAAGTACATGGGGTCCAACTAATCGATCACCAATGATACCGGCCCACATGTTGAGGGAGAACCGCACCTGGTGATGAGATACAACAGTTGCACGTGGGTTTTCATGCGACCATACATGCTGCTTATGGAAATTTGTTGTGCCATCTCTTGTGAACTGTGCTTCATCTGTAAATAATACGACGGCAGAAAAGTTCGGATTTACACCACACTGCTGCAAGAACCACTGACAGAACCTAACTCGTTCAGGGTAATCTGCTGGTGACAGGGCCTGTACACGTTGCAAATGATAAGGATACAATTGATACTCGTTCAACAGTCTCCAGACAGTCGTATGAGGAACATTGACTTGCAACGCTAACCGTCGTGTGCTGATAGAAGGAGTCCTGTCCACAGCCTCCAGAATCTCCTCCTGCACTTCTGGAATTGTAGATCTTGGTCGTCCCCTTTCCAAACCAGGAGAGGTGAATGTTCCATACTCGTACAGACGGGAATGGAGACGTACAAATGTATTCCGACCTGGACATTGTCGCTGTGGTTACCTCTCCTGGTACAAACGACGAGCCAGCGCAGCATTGCCGTCCGCCTTACCGTACATGAAGTGCATCTCTGCCAGCTCTTGATTTGAATACATGTCGCACAGTCTTAACGCCTAAAGAACACTGAATGTAACCTTCCTCAGAATGAACTATCAGAGCCCCCTCCTAATGTCTCCTTTGACGTCAAAGACCTGCGGAAAGAAAAACGTTCCAGTGAATTCCAATGTTGTGAAGGCCATAACTCGGAAATGAAGCATTTCCGGACATGAACTATTTTGATTGTCTACAGGTGGGACTTTCAATGTTGTAAAGGTCATAACTTGGAAATGAAGCATTTCCGGACACATGTTATAATGAACTATTTTGATTGTCTTCATGTGGGAAATACATACCTGAAATTATGACCCGTATTTTTGAAACATTCTGTATGTACTTCTCTACTTCTAGATCTGTATTGACAGTTGTTCTATATGCCGCACAGATTCAGTTCAGCTCCATGCCTCTGGACTATAACAGTGTGATAGTTGTGGGAAGTTTTGAACAAATTTGCAATCAATAATATGTCTCTGTGAAGCTGCTCTGTTACTAGACGTTTGACAGTTTGTTCACGAGAACTGCCATCGATTTCTGAATAAGCACATGCATAAATGCACTGTTAGAAAACTTACTATGGTTATAAAACAAATTAATTATGCTCATATTTGAGCAGAACAAAGCTGTTAATCGAACGTCTTGCTGCCTACCGATGTGGTTCTGGTTATGCAGGGATATCTGTTTAGCAGTAATGGGTTGCACTTTACGTTGACCTTTGCTCGCAAGTAGCGCCGCATGGTATTGTCAACCCTAGCCGCTCTTACTCTGCATACGAATTTTCTAGCTCTGGTTATTAAATTTTGTATGATCCATGTTTTTGATTAGTACAGCAAGATGTCACTAGGAAATATGCCATATTGTTTTAAATTTACTTTAAACAATACACTAAACTATTGTGATAATTACATTTCTCATATTGCATTCAAAAGAAAACTGTTTACCATTAGTTCACATTCTGGAACAATATTGTGTTCATAAAATCCAGTAAATTGTTCAATCTGCGACGATGGAATGGATCCCTTTCAGTTTTGCAACAATAACTGAGAATTCCAATTGCGCATTCTTTCTAATTACAAATTTTATCAGCCCAGATTTGCTACACGGATGAGAGCAGTTTAGTAGCGTTTACATTCAGGTACAGATAAGAGTGTATATCCTTAGTATTAGCTGTACTGTGTTATTTACATTCAGGTACAGCTAACAGTGCAAATCTCTAGTATTAGCTGTACTATGTCATTTACATTGAGGTACAGCTAACAGTGCAAATCTCTAGTATTAGCTGTACTGTGTCATTTACATTCAGGTACAGCTAACAGTGCAAATCTCTAGTATTAGCTGCTCTGTGTCATTTACATACTGTGTGCAGCTAACAGCGCTTATCTCAAGCATTAGCTGCTCTGTGTCATTTACATACTGTGTGCAGCTAACAGCGCTTATCTCAAGTATTAGCTGTACTGTGTCATTTATATACTGTGTGCAGCTAACAGCGCTTATCTCAAGCATTAGATGCTCTGTGTCATTTACATACTGTGTGCAGCTAACAGCGCTTATCTCAAGTATTAGTTGTACTGTGTCATTTACATACACTGTGCAGCTAACAGCGCTTATCTCAAGCATTAGCTGCTCTGTGTCATTTACATACTGTGTGCAGCTAACAGCGCTTATCTCAAGTATTAGCTGTACTGTGTCATTTATATACTGTGTGCAGCTAACAGCGCTTATCTCAAGCATTAGCTGCTCTGTATCATTTACATACTGTGTGCAGCTAACAGCGCTTATCTCAAGCATTAGCTGCTCTGTCATTTATACTGTGTGCAGCTAACAGCGCTTATCTCAAGCATTAGCTGTACTGTGTCATTTACATATAATGTGCAGCTAACAGTGCATGTCTCAAGTATTAGCTGTACTGTGTTATTTACATACACTGTTCAGCTAACAGTGCATATCTCAAGTATTGGCTGTACTGTGTCATTTACATACACTGTGCAGCTAACAGTGCATATCTCAAGTATTAGCTGTACTGTGTCATTTACATACTGTGTGCAGCTAACAGCGCTTATCTCAAGTATTAGCTGTACTGTGTCATTTATATACTGTGTGCAGCTAACAGCGCTTATCTCAAGCATTAGCTGCTCTGTATCATTTACATACTGTGTGCAGCTAACAGCGCTTATCTCAAGCATTAGCTGCTCTGTCATTTATACTGTGTGCAGCTAACAGCGCTTATCTCAAGCATTAGCTGTACTGTGTCATTTACATATAATGTGCAGCTAACAGTGCATGTCTCAAGTATTAGCTGTACTGTGTTATTTACATACACTGTTCAGCTAACAGTGCATATCTCAAGTATTGGCTGTACTGTGTCATTTACATACACTGTGCAGCTAACAGTGCATATCTCAAGTATTAGCTGTACTGTGTCATTTACATACACTGTGCAGCTAACAGTGCATATCTCAAGTATTGGCTGTACTGTGTCATTTACATACACTGTGCAGCTAACAGTGCATATCTCAAGTATTAGCTGTACTGTGTCATTTACATACACTGTGCAGCTAACAGTGCATATCTCAAGCATTGGCTGTACTGTATCATTTACATACACTGTGCAGCTAACAGTGCATATCTCAAGTATTAGCTGTACTGTGTCATTTGGCTCCAAGTTAGATTCTATTCCCATTAGATGTCTGACACCAAAAAGAACTGAAGTTCACTTTTATTTTACAGTTCGTGAGCTCTGAAGTCTAAAACTACTCAAAATTCCAAACTGGGTATTTAAGTTCAATGTCTTCAAAGAATCTCATATGCAAGTTTCCAACAATATCCTATATTGTCAAAATAAGCATGACACGTTTATAGTTATTATTATTATTATTGTTATTAATGTTGTTGCTGCTTCTGTTATAGATTTCAAGAATGGCGAGCGGTTTGGAGTAAAACATTGTAATACAAGAAAACAATGACATGCTTACATAGCCACACAGGTTCTTTCAGAATTCTGTAACAAATATTTTGAAGTTTGCATGTCCTAGAAAGGTATTTCAATATATGAAACTCAAGGTCTGTTATAAAATGTAATGTTTAAAACCACATCACTGGTTGAATTTCATAAGGGCGTGGAGAAAGAGATAAAAATTGTTTGTTGAAGATATATCTTGAAGCAACATATCGTTCTTTGATGAAGGAGGTGAAGCGCATTAATCGCTGTTATTTATATTGTAATTATCATTTGATTTCCTTTATTTAGAAGTGCTTTAGCAAATCATATAATATATAAATATTACTGTTTTACCGTAAGATGCTGAATGTCGAAGTAGGTTTAGGATTATAATATAAACAAATGCTCCCTGCGGATGCGTCCATGGGAGAGAGGAAGGAGTTGAGAGGGTACACCGGGTTGATGGAAGTAGTTTATGAATGTTCATCTGCTATTATGGATGACTTGCGGAATATCCACGGTTTCACTTTTAGGCGGCCGAATGGTTAGGCTATTCGTCTCTCACCTACACGGCCCGGGTTTTGTTCGGGTTCCCCAGCCATCGCATTCCTCCGGTGCTTCATCTTAATTCCATGTATCACCAATGTCATGACCTGTGATGTCCTGGTAGTAAATGAGGGAGCTATACACTATTAAAAGAAATTGACTTATACCATTCTATTGAAGAACGATACACTGGTATAACTATCACCTTATCGCTCTACTCATATACTAGAGATACTGCGTTAGAAGATTGCTAAATGGTTACGAGATTGAAGCGTTTAATATTTCTTATTCTACTTCACGTTTTTTTGGTGAATAAGCCTAATGGTGTCTCTTGTCTTGTTATAAGACACTTTATATTAGATAAGAATAACTTAAGTTTTTGATGCTAAGCAACCTCCGGAAATTCTCATGTGGCACATTATTTTCGGGATGCCAAAGTGTTTACCACTTTAATCAGGCACATTAGCACATTTCTTTGGACCCTGCCTCTAGTCCACTACTGCTTTTGTGCTCTCTACAATTTATACCAATGTTGTACAGTTCCTTTTGGTTTGGAGACGGGCGCTCAGGTACCTTTTGAATATTTGCATAAATTATTACACAATACTTAAATTATTATTTAGTTACCTTGATGATTTGGTAATATACAGTCTGATTTAAAACTCATTTGACGGTTTTTGACAGGTTTCTCAAGATTATCGGTAATCTGGTATTACTGTCAGTCCGCCAGGGGTGGGTTTTCTCCGTGTTCTCCGGTTTCCCCCGACATCACATTCCACCGGAGCTCCATGTCCATTCAATGTTTAATCAGTGTCATCGCGTGTTGTGCCACAAGTAGTAAAAGCGGGCATTAAACACTATCCAAATAAAAATACAAATTTTCAGTCCATCTAAGATCAAACTTGCAAATTTCATTTTTGGGCTACATCTTTCTCCAAAGGGGATTTCCATTGAATCTGCTCATCGTCGATGTCCGGTTACTAAAATTTTCTACGAATGGACACTTTTTTCCCATATTTGTTCCCCATGTCGCTACATAGGCTGAATCCCTTAGCGAATTACAAGTAACCATGCAAAGTTTTCTTGGACTCCCATAAAAAATGGGACATTGATATTTGGAAATATGGATCTTCCAGTTTTGGCTATGCCCGATTTCTTGCTAAAATATATAGTTCAGCCCGGTGCTTCTTTGCCGCAAATTTATTACAAGCTCCTGAAAAAGCTCTTAAAATGCAGATAGCCTACTTTTTAACTTGTTTGAGCTCGGCGGAGAGAAATTATTCTGCTTATAAATTGGAGGCTCTCGCGGTCTAATTGGCCTGCGACAAGTCTCCTCCGTTCTTAGAGCATTATTATTTCCAATTAGATGTTAGAATCACACCATTACGTGTGTGATACCACATGTCCGCCGCTGTTCGGGAAAATTAGCGTGGTGAATATTTAATTTGAGTTATTTTCAATTTGCTATTTAACTTATCCGTAGTTCTGAAAATGTGACGGTCAACGTATTCTCAAGGATGTTTTCTGACCCGGAACCAGTTTCTAATTCACAAGCAACTTTCTATCTGTGTTTTCATCACTAGCAGACCATCAAAGTAACCACAACATTTTGTGTCCTGTTTATCAAAGTTGTCAGAAGCCACAGGTCCAGAATAATGTGTATTTCAGGAAATTCACAATTTATGCTAAATTGCCTCGTTCTTCCCTTTATCGAATTTTGCTTCCCAAATCTTTGGTTCCAACGGTAATGTATTATTTTCACTCTACGTAAGAGGGTGTCCATTTGGGCGTTTAAAAGACGAAAGTTGGGTTTTCTGATTCTAAAGTGCCAACATATCTTATGCAGCGCTTGCTTAGGGATTCCATTGGTCCGTTACCACGTTTTCCTAAGAGAAATACTTACTTGGTTGTTACTATAGATGTATTCACTAAGTTCACTTGGTTGCCCCCCGTCAGATTAATGCTGCTTCTTGTGCTTTCTTCTTGTCTTTAAATTTTCGTACGTTTGATAAAATTTTATCTGAGACAACGGCTCATATTTTCGAGCCCGTTCCTTTTTTTTCTCTCGATTCCTTTGAACTGCTTATTATATTAATCCGCGTCTCACTGCATTATGCCCTACCTTATTTGGCAGAATAGGTCAACTGCTATTTAAGTCCATATTGATTGTTTTTCGTTCGCAGAATCATAAACAGTGGGATTGCAATTTACGCATCTTTCAATTCGCACTCAACACATCTATCTACGAGGCGCAGAAATATATTCCCTTTGCCCTTATGTTTTGTTACGCCCGGCTTTTTGGCAGCTGTGGTATTTATTGCCAAAGAGTTACAGTGCTGAGGTTCTTCAAAGTCGATGGCAGAAGGAGTTTTAACAATTGCAGCGTGGCCAAGCCAAGAGAGGTTGCTAAATTTCGTGTGGAAGATTTGGTGCTCTTGCAAACCCGTTCTCTTAGTGACGAAACTTTGGTGTTCACGCATAAGCTAGCTCCCCCCTTTTGAGGTTTGTTTCGTAGTTGATTTATGTTTTCGTTCCGGTCGAGAGGCTTATCCTTCCTCGTTGTTCTGTCCCGTTTGTATCTCCCTTAAAAATTTCATTCCTGTTAAAGTTTCCAGCTACTTTCTTGTTTTACCTTCTCTTCGTCTTTCTTCGTTTATTTTTTCTGTTGGGTTTTTCCATTTGTGTCTACAGAGCTTTTTCCTTTTCCTGATGACTCTCCCAAGGTGACTGACTTCCCTGAAACGCGGTTCCTTTTTGTCTAGTTCTGAGGGGTTATGGCTGGGAGAGTAATATTTGTACTTAGTTGTTTACACATTTTTCTTTGCAGCAGATTATGTTGTGTTGGATACTAGATTTAGAACTTTTGGTGCTCCCTCCATCCACTCTAGTATTTTCCTAAACTATTACGTACAGATTTTTGGTTGCATTTGGAGTACTCTATGCTTAAGTTAACCTTTTTCTAATATACACCTTCTGTTTTGCAGCTTTCTTAAACGAATAATGTTTTACTATGTCCTGTGTGTGTGTGTGTGTGTGTGTGTGTGTGTGTGTGTGTGTGTGTGTGTGTGTGTGTGTGTGTGTGTATATATATATATATATATATATATATATATATATATACCCTATTGCTTAGGTTTAAGTATTATATTGTTACAAAAGTGTATATATATATATGTACTAATTGTTATTATTCTGTTTTGCATTTTGTATTAGCAATTACATATGAGAGACTAAAAATGAGCTTCACCTTGACCATCCGGCTGTTCAACTTGTCTGTCTTGTTTTCTTTATCAACCACAAGCACAAAATATTTTCTCTCCAAATTTCCCCAAGGAATTTCCCACTTTATTGCATAAATGTTCTGGTTTTCACGACCTGGGCTTTGTTATATTGTAACTTTCGACGCTTCTTGTGCTTAATTTTCATGCTTGCTCAAGTATAGGAAATATCGTCCAAAGGTCTAAGGATCGCAAGGGGGGGAGCTAAGGTGATTGTTTACCCTCTTCTACAAGTTTGGAGCTAAATGTGCTTATATCTACTGATGTCAACCATTCAGAGGACAAACAAAATCTCTCACCACCTTCAGAGTGAAATATATGTTATTCAGCTGCAACCTGATTCGCTCTTCGGTGGGCCTTCCTAAGACAGTATGGTTAGAAACTCGCCGAGGGACAGATCGTTTTCACAACGAAGCTTTACTGCGTAACCGCCAAAAGTAGGCAAAAGTGTTTTTTTGTTTTTGTTTTTTTGGTCTGGAACAAATTTAGGGGTTAAATATGTTTTGGCAACTATACAACAACAACAACAACAATAATAATAATAATAATAATAATAATAATAATAATAATAATAATAATAATAATAATAATAATAACCCCCCAGGGACCTACTATGGTAGCTACGGGTTTCGTACACCCGGGGGTACCCGAGTTAACCTTGACTCACTCCGTGGGCAACCTCTGAGTGGTGAGGGAGTCAGCAGGTCAAAATGCCCATCCACGTGTTGGCCGTGCGTGGAGACCCGTGTCGATGGAAAGGAATATCCTGGGTGGTTGAGGGTGCGCATAAAAGCCTGGGCTTCTGATCTTCAATAACTGGGGAGGGTGCGCAGCCTAATACACCACTTTGGTTTCTGATAAGCCTAAACGGGAGGCTAGGGACTAACCCACCCCTAGTTAATCGGCCGGGACTAGGTATTATACTGAAATCCAGGGCGAGCCTGCTATATACACTGTGTAGCCCTATCACCCTATTGGGGTGACCCCTTGTTGGGCTGGGTGGTGGGTGGGGAGCACTGGGGAATAAATTTATAGTTTTCTCTTATGGCAAAAAACAAACCTTAAAGTTCTGTTTTTGTAAAGGAAGTAGTCGAGTTTATTGATCCTCGATACTTAGTTGTCAAGAGAACAGAGGAAGAACGGACATTTTCAATAGCTAGTCGATATGCAATTAAAAAAGTCTGGATAACATAGCTGGTCGGTTAATTCTTGCATTAGAACTCGAAGTGGCACACTCCTGGTGGAGGCCATTTCCACCTTACAGGCAACGCAAATTCTAAGGGCACGTATGTTGGGAAAGTACCCCGTTAAAATCGAGATACATAAGACCCTTAACTCCCCCGCGGCGTTATTAACACCCGCTCATTGGACGGAATGTGCAACGAAGAGATCCAGGAGTACCTACCAGAACAAGGTGTTACAGCTGTCTACAGGGTTCAAAGTAGAGTCGGTGGCTAATTCGTACTTAGGCGTACTCTGTTTCTTACTTCTAATCGGGTAGACTTATCACAAAGGATTAAGGCAGGGTTCGAGGCTATTGAGGTCAGGCCTTATATACCGGTCCCACTCAAGTGCTACAAGTGTCAGCAGTTCGGGCATACTAGTGAGTATTGTAGTGGTCGGTCAACATGCATTAACTGTGGAGACCTCATGAACGAAGGGGCTTGTACGTCCAATCCATCGTGCGTGAACTGCAATGGCGAGCATCCATCTAGTTCACGGGAATGCCCTAGTTATGCAGAGGAACGAGCCATTCAGGAGATACGGGAGAAAGAGAAGGTGTCCTTCTCGGAAGTCCGTAAGCTTCTGCGCTTTCGCCATCCCTCTGCCCAGCGGTCCAAAACTTATAGTTCTGTCGCTGCCAAACTGGAAATTGCTACCCAGACAGGCAATATTAACGGGGCGACAATTGCCGAAAATATTCTCGTATGCAGAACACCACCAAAGCCAGCCACAACTGCCAAAACCGCCAATGTCAAGCTTGTATCAGCACAACAGTCACCCCAACCGTCGACCTCAGGCAATAAGACCGGCAAAACTGTAGCACCTGAGAAACCTGAAAAATCAATTATATTAGAACCGATTTTCTTAAAGAACGTGTAACGTCTGCTCGCAAATCCTCCAAGGGTAGTAAAGGTCCTCGCCAACCTCCACGCAGATCCTCTTCTGAGGAATCTTCTGGAAGGAGTTCCGATAGGCAACGTCCAACTTCTAATCGGTTCGAGACCCTCGAACCGAAATTTTCCATTGGAAAGGGCTCCTCCCCCGTGGAGAAAATGGAACAGGTGGATTCTGCCCCTACTGCACGACGGCAGGACAGGCTCCTGAAAATGGCGTTAATCTGACTGCGAAGAACAAGAAATTAAACTGGGCTGCGTAGCCGAATATGCAGAAACGTCTTTCAATCCAGATCGTATCCCATTCTCTTGACCATGGCTATCTTACAATGGAGCATACGCGGAATTCGACCGCATCGACCAGAGCTTGAACTGTTGCTGCGCTAGTATCAGCATTTGGTCGTTTGCTTACAAGAGACCAAGCTCCCCCTATAGACGACGTTACCTTCAGGCACTACTCTGTTGTACGGTGTGACAAGTCACTGGTAGAGGATGTTCCTGCTCATGGCGCAACTATGTTGCTCGTCAGAGATGATATTTATGCCGAATCGGTAATCCTGCGCTCTGACATCCAGTAAGTCGCTGTAAAGCTTAATTGCCGTCCACCAAATTTACTATTTGTAGTGTATATATGCCTCCATCTGACGACCTGTTACGCACTGGCTTGGAAGACCTCATTGTTCAGTGGGTGCTGAGGGGAATACCCATCACCCACTTCAGTGCTCATCTCGGTCTTGTACGAGAGGTAGGTTAATTGCAGTTTTTTTTTTTTTTTTAGAAACCCATAGCTTAGCTCTCCTGAACACCGGAGACCCTACATTCTTATCTGACGCATATCAGAGTTTTTCTCGCCTCGACATTGCTGTTTGTTCTCCACAGGTTCTAGAGGCCACTTTCCCATTCTTATAAGTCTCTTAGCACAACACGTATGTTACCATGCGTTACATGGCGTTTAGATCAAGCCAACTGGAACCTTTTCTCCTATTTGGCGATTTTTATTCACAACGAGCACGACCCCGTAAATATTTTAGTCCGGCACCTCTCAGCAACAATTTTCACTGCTGCTGATCAGTCTATCCCGCGGTCGACTGGCTCCTCATGTCGGTTTCCGGTTCTTTGGTGAACCGCTGAATGCCGCATTGCCATTCGTTCTCGTAGGCGTGCTCTCAGGGTTTTCCAGCGTTGCTCTACTTTGGAGAACCTGATACAGAATAAGAAGCTGCGCCACAAATCTAGGCAAGTTATTAAGGATAGCAAAAACCAGTCGTGCAGGGCATTTGTAGCTTCATTTAATCGCAATACACCTCCTCTGTTGTATGGGATAAGTTAAGACGTGTGGCCGGAAAATCGACCCACATGCCCATCACCAGTCTCAAAACACCTGCTGGAGCTGTTGTTGATACATTTGACGTGGCGAACACTTTAGGCAGTGCTTTTGCTCAGGTGTCTACCTCAGAAAATCATTCTCCCGAGGTTTTTGAAGTTAAGGCTCAGGTGGAATCTCAAGGATTCTCCTTTCGTTCATAAACCTTGAAGATTATCATCGCTTTTTCAAAATGGCGGAGCTAGACAATTCACTTTCATCTTCCCGACATTCTGCACCAGGAACTGATGGAATCAACGTCTAAATGTTACAGCATCTCTCTCCCGGTGTTGAGGCTTTCCTCCTCGAGGTCTATAGTGGTGTTTAAGAGAACGCCACTTTTCCAGAAAAGTGGCGGAAGGCAACTACCATACCTATTCTTAAACCTGGAAAGGACCGACGTCTTCCTTCCAACTACTGTCCTATTTCTCTCACCAGTTGCGTTTTCAAGATGAAGTAATGCATGATCAATTGGCGGTTGGTCTGGTGATTCGAATCCTAAAATTTACTAACAACAAGTGCGGTTTTCAAAGACGCCGTGCAGCAGTTGACCACCTTGTTTCGCTATGGACGCACATCATGGACGGCTTTCTGGAGAACTGTCAAACCGTCGGGATATCTTTTCACCTCGAGAACAATTATGGCTTGTGTTTGCGAGCAGATATCTTACGGTCTCTCCACACTTGGAATGTAGGGTGTTTATCGCTTTTCATTCAGGGGTTTATGAGAGACCGAGTTTTCCGGGTACGGGTCGGCTCGGTTTTATCGACTTCTTTCATTCAAGAGAACGGAGATTCACAGGGGTCTGTATTAAGCGTGACGCTATTCGCTATAGCGATTAATTGTATGTTGCAATGTGTACCCCCCCAGGGTACGGGCTAGGCGCACCCGGGGTCCCGGGCCACCTTGACTCTCTCAGTGGGCAACCTCTAAGTGGTGAGGGAGTCAGTAGGTTAAGATAATAGGTTAAAATGCCCACCCACGTGTAGGCCCTGCGTGGAGACCCGTGTCGGTGGAAACGACTATCTTGGTTGTTAGAAGGTTGCGTACCTGAGCCTGGGCTTCTGACTTTCAGCAACTGGGGAGTGTGCGCAGTTTAATACACTACTTTGGTTCCGGCTTCGTCTAAACGGGAGGCTAGGGACCAACCCACACGTAGTCAATCGGCCAGGATTAGGTATTATATCAAACTACATGGTGAGTGGGACGGCGAGCCTGCTATATCACATGCGTGGCCCTGTCACCCCAGTGGGGTGGGCCCTTGTTGGGCTCCGTGGTTAGTGGGGAGCACTGGGGGATAAATATATACCATATTTTATGCCACCAAAAAACAAACCCTTAAATATTAGTAAAGACTAAGAAAAGATGTAGTCGAGGACAGTTGTTAATAAGACAGAGGAAGGAAAACAGTTTACAACGGTCAGCCCTTTTATTACTCAGAAGGGTCTTGACAACATTGCCGGTCCAGTGGTTGAAGCCACTTCTGCTTCCCTGGCTGCTAGAATTCTAATAGCGTCAAAATTAGCCAGCTATCCTGCAAAAGTGGAAGTGTACATATCCTTAAACTCCTCCCGCGGTGTAGTAACCACCCGCGCACTAGACGGTTTGTCCGTTGAGGAGATAAAGGAGAATCTTTCAGCTCAAGGTGTTGTATCTGTTTATCGGATTCAGCGCAATGTGAATGGTGAAGTCGTGTCTACCCGTACCCTGTTTTTGACTTTTGATCGGGTTGACCTCCCTCAAAAGATCAAGGCAGGGTATGAAGCTAAGGAGGTTAGGCCGTATATTTCAAACCCGCTTCGCTGTTACAACGGTCAACGTTTTGGCCACACTAGCGAAATGTGCAAAGGCAAATCCACCTGCGTCAACTGTGGTAACGTCTCCCACGATGGTGCTGGTGCTTCAGCTCCATCGTGCATGACTTGAACCAGGCAGCATCCATCATCCATCTAGTTCCCGAGACTGGAGGAAAAGCAGAGGAAAAAGCGATACAGGAGATACGGGTGACAGATAAGGTATCCTTCTCGGAAGCCCGTAAGCTCCTGCGACTTCGCGAACCCTGCGTCCCGAGGTCAGGTACCTATAACTCTGTTGTAGCTAGACCGGTACCGACTCGAGAAATTGTAACACAGACCGGCGGTGGCCCCCACCATCTCAGAAAAGGTTCTCGTAGCCAGAGCGCTCACTACGTCCTTGACATCTACTTCTAAGACGGCGTCACCAACTGCCAAATCCGCCAACATAAAGCATAGTCCAGCACAATTATCACCCCAAATATGGACCTCGGGAAGTAAGCCCAAAACCTATACCACGCCGGATATTACGTTCAGGACCAGTTATGTATGAGGCGACTACTTGAAACACAGTGTATACTCCACTCCCAAAACATCTTCGAAAGGGAAAAAACCAAGGCACGCTCCTCGTCGATCCTCTTGTGAGGACTCTTCTGGAGGGAGCACAGATCGGCAACCACCATCTTCACCGATAAGGACCTCTAATCGGTTCGAGGTTCTCGAACCGAAGTTTTCGATTGGAAAGGGTCCCCTCCTGTGGAGATGGAACAGGAGTATTCTGTTCTCGCTACAAGAGGGACAGTGCATAAGCGGTAGGATCGTGCTCCTGAACAAAGTGTTAGTCCGACGGTCAAAAAGAACAAATTAAACCGACCAGCGCGGCCGAATATGCAGAAACGCCCTTCTCTATATAACTTATCCCATTATATACATAATGCCTATCCTACAGTGGAACATACGTGGCATAAAACCACATCAATCAGAGCTTGAATTGTTGCTCCACCAGACTCAGCCTTTGGTCGTATGTTTACAAGAGACCTAGCTCCGTCCTCAAGACAACGTTTACAATCAGGGCGTACTCCTGTGTACGATGCAATTTATTACCGGTGGAGGGTATTCCTGCACATGGGGGCACTATGGTGTTTATCAGAGGTGATATATTCCCAGAATCTGCACCCATACAATCCGACATACAATCCGTCGCTTTGAGAATTCTGGTACCATAATTTAGCTTCACCATTTGCAATATATATCTTCCTCCATCCGCTGATCTGACGAGCACTGATTTAGAACACCTCGTTTCCCAGCCAACAACACCTTTTATGTTGGTATAGGACGTGAATGCCCACCACCCACTTTGGGGCTCCCCTCGGGCTTGTGTGAGAGGCCAATTAATTTCAGATTTCTTGGATACTGAGAACCTTACTCTCCTGAACACCGGAGAGCCAGCCTTCCTTTCCGATGCCTTTCATAGTTTTTCACTCTTGATATAGCGATTTGTTCACCACAGTTGGCGGTCTCTTATCCTGAAATATCATCTCTGGTTTGCACTCTAGTGACCACTTTCCATTAGTCTCTTGCCACACGCCGTATGTTCCACTCGTTTACCTAGATGGCGCTTAGATCACGCCAACTGGGAACTGTATTCTCGCTTGGTTGAATTAAACTCCATTGAGCACGACTCTGTGAACCATTTACTCGACCATCTAACACAGAAGATTCTTTCCGCAGCTGAGCAACCCATTCTGCGTTCGACTGGTAAACTCCGTCGATTTCCAGTACCTTGGTGGGCTGATGACTGCCGGAATGCTAGTCGTGCTCGCAGACGTGCTCTCAGGGTTTTTCGAAGTCGGCGTACACTAGATAATCTAATATAATATAAAAAGCTGCGTGTTAAATCTAGACATATTATAAAGGATAGCAAAAATTTATTCTGGAGTAAATTTGTACCATCTTTTAACCGACATACACCTTCCTCTGTCGTATGGGATAAGTTCCGGCGTGTGGCCGGAAAATCGACCCATATGCCCATCGCCGGTCTCAAAACGCCTGAAAGGGCTGTTGTTGATACGTTTGACGTGGCACACACCTTTGGCAGTGCACTCGCTCAGGTGTCTAGCTCAGACAGTTATTCCCCTGGTTTCTTGCAGTTAAGGCTCGGGTGGAATCTCAATTATTCTCCTTTCGTTCTGGAAACCTTGAAGATTATAATCGCGTTTTCACCATGGTAGAGCTAGACACTGCACTTCATCTTCGCAACACTCTGTACCAGGACCAGATGGTATCCACGTCCAAATACTGCAACATTTCTCTCCTGATGGTAAGGCTTTTCTACTCGAGGTCTTTAATCGTGTCTGGGTTGCCGCCATTTTTCCATCATACCACCATTATACCCATTCTTAAACCTGGAAAGGACCGCCATCTTCCTTCCAGTTACCATCCTATTACCCTCACCAGTTGCGTGTGCAAGGTGATGGAACGCATGATTAATGGACGGTGGCTGGAATCCCATATCCAGTGTGACTTTCGACGATGACGTTCAGCAACTGACCATCTTGTCTGGCTATCAACTCGGATCATAGACAGGTTTCTTAAGAATAGCTCCACAGTAGGAATATTTATGCCTATGACACGTGATGCCGAGCGGGGATATTAGTTCGCTCCACAGCTGGAATATACGTGGACGCCTACCATTGTTCATTTAGGAGTTTATTCGGGACCGCGTTTTTCGAGTGAGGGTCAACTCGGTTTTCTCCAACCATTTTATTCAAGAGAATGGAGTGCCCCAGGGCTCGATACTCAGCGTGACGTCTCTTCTATAGCGATAAATTCCATATCGGAATGTGTTTCACCAGGTGTATCTTCCTGTTTATTCGCGGACGACTTTGCTGTCTTCTGTACTTCTCAGCGTACACCATTTTTGGAACGCCCTCTCCAGCGATGTTTGGACAATCTCTATGATTGTAACTCGAAACACGGCTTTCGTTTCTCCGCTGAGAAGACAGTGTGCGTTAACTTCTGGCACCGTAGGTGGCAATAGTCGCCGTCTCTTCGACTCGGGCCAGATTTACTTCCTTTCGCAAATGAGGCGGCATTCCTAGAGTTGATTTCAATCAGAAACTTTGTTGTATACCACATATAGCACAGCTGAAAGCACGATGTGACCTTCCTCTAAGTATTTTACGGATACTAAGTAGCTAATCTTGGGGTGCGGATCGGACAGTGTTATTCCGTCTTTATCGTGCACTGATTCGATCGAAGTTGGACTATGGCAGCATTGTTTATTCATCGGGTTATGCAGAGGGTCTTGACACTCGAATTCTCTTTACAGAAAAACGTGCTTAAGAGATTCCAACGATGACTAGAAGCACTGAAAAAATTAAATATTTCTTGCAAAAGTAAAAAAAATGAGTTGTTTGGTTACATCTTGCTGCATTTGAACCCACCAAATTCAGAGCGCTGAACAAGAAATATGGAAAGCATAAGGAGAGAGAGAGCTTTGATTCCAGCTTGCAAGCCTGAATAAATACCAAACATATTTGGTGCATTGTCAAAACTCTGTCCTCTGCAGTTACCTATGTTCAATCCATGTCTCTGAAGACAGTTTATCATTGCATTTGACAGATCCCGGCCACCATGTCCTGGATTTGGCGCAAATTGAACAAACCGCTCTTCATCTTCAGCTAGGCCCATTTTGTTGACATAACGCAAGACAAAACATAATTGTTCATTATGTGCAATATCAGGGCTGGAGTCAACAATTATAGAGTAGTATTTTGCCACAGTAACTTGTGCCACTATTTCTTCGACAACTCTCTTCCCCATGATTTTGATTATTTGCTCACATATAGCAAAAGACATATATGACGTTTTCTACTTCCAGAACCCTTATATAGTCACATGTGGCTAGCAAGAAATGGATCAAATTCGGCAATAAGTTCCTGCATATTAAAAAGTTACCTTTATGAACACTTACAAGAGTTTCATCATTGCCACGGAAAGGCAGTCCTCGAGAGGAAAGTTTCTTCACAACAGCAACAACCCTTTGTGAGACATTTCGCCAGTACTAAACTTCATTTTCAAGTTGTGAGAGTAATTTTCCATCTATCCTTGTCAAAAAGGAACTTATGTTTTTTAAACTAAGAACACAGTCTCGGTGCCTTGAGCTGTTTTCATGAGTTGCAATTAGTTCTGGATGTTTCCAGTTTCAGAAACCACGAGGTCCTGCCAAGTTTGATGTTCCTCCAAAAAGAGTACATGGTGCACAAAATAATGTTCCCTGACTTTCAGAATATACTAAATAATTTTGTTAATAATTTCACTGTTCGCCAGCTTTCTCTGAAAAAATACACTAGTACAACGTCTTGTGGCACCATCTGTAAACTGATGTTTCGACTTGGAAAAGTCACCTTCAGTGTTTTGTTTTACCCCGTTCATGGGTACTTGTTCCCCATAGTCTTCAACAGCTTCACTTAAGCGAGGGCGTTTCTTCTTGACATGAACTCCTTGGCGTGCAACTTTTCTCAATGCGTCTTCTCTTTTTCTTTTATCTTTCGCCCATGAACGATACTAAGCCCCAATAAGTCGCTTTCTTCCTGTCGTTTTATTCAGTGACAATCGACACTGAAACTGAGAAAAGGAAAGAAAATTGATAAACAGTTAACAAACTTAAAAGATTCAAACATAACTTACTACTTCATTATGCCGGAATACCGGTTCATTAAATATAAAAGAACTCAATATAATTACAATAATAATAATAATGATAATAACAACAATAATAATAAAATGTGTCGCCCTGGGCCGTTGCCCGGTTTGCCCTGCCGTAAATACGGCCCTGCATATAAGGTATCAATCGTCCACGAATTAAAACCCACAGATCTCGGGAAAAAGTTCAGTATTGTGAATTGCTTCAGAGGTTTATTTTGCACCATGGAATTGACGTGTTAGGTAGGACATACTTTACTGATGAAGCTTGGTTCCACTTATCGGGATGCGTAAATTCACAAAATAAGCGAGTATGGTCTACTGAAAATCCTAATGCAATTCAGGAAATACATTTACTTTCAGAGAAAACTGATGTATGGTATGCGATCTCTCGCTCTCGAATTATTGGGCCAATTTTTTTTCCATAGAAATGTTATGATGTTTATTGCTCGGATATTCTTTTTCCATTTATTTCACAGCTAAATGAAGATGAAGTGAACGGTGCATTTTTTCAAGAAGATAACGCCACTGCTCATACATCACATAAATCCATGGGACTGTTAGTGGATTTTTTGGGGAAAAGACTAATTTCTGAAGGTCTGCGGTCTCCTGATCTTACCCCTCCGGATCATTTTTTTTGGGGAGCCGCTAAAGCTTCGGTCTATAAGGACAATCCAAAAACAATCGATGAGCTGAAAACGGCAATAGAAGATTACATAACATCCTTAACAAAGGAGACATTAATTACAGTGTTCGAAAATGAATTAAAACGAGTGAATTTGTGTCTTCAAGAAAATGGTAAACATTTTCAACATCTTCTTTATTGCCGGCGCAAAACTTCTGGAATCGTGACCCTGAACGCCAACCCAGCTACCGAGCCTAGCTTATCGGAGTTTGTGATATTATACTTTGCTTACTTAAAGTTACAGCGGGAAATCTTTGTACAGTGTGTATCAAAAGAGTTCCGCATGTGTTTGTATTAAAAGTGAGCAGTAAATAGTGTTAATTTTATTTTTGTTGCCATGGCTCCTACGTTTTCAAAGTTCAGTGGTAAGGTATTACGTAGTCAGAGCAGAGAAATAATTGCAAATGTTCTTGACTTTATAAAACAAGAGGCAGAGATGAAGGAAGAAAGTGTACGTTCACCCGAGTTCTCCAAAAGCCTGTAGAAAGTGAATGAAAGAATAGCCAAAGCAACTACCTGTTGCCAAAGGGCAACGACTGGTTAATACTTGTGGAAATTTCGGCTTCGTTCCATGTGCCGTTCTCAATAACAAGTCGCAACAGAAAACGGGGGATTTTCATCAAGAAATGAATAGAGAAAATTATATGAATAATATGCCTGCTAGGTCCGTTCTGGATGTCGGCAATGCTTCTTATTATAACACTCATATTGAGAAACCAGCAACCTCAAATACCTTGAAGAAGACACGAGAGCTTGGGTGCTTAGACATAACATAGCATATGATGAAACCATGAGCAAAACAAAGTTATATGACTTAATTAAAGCGAACAAACCACTTCAGAAGTCCTATATGCTTAACCAGATACTACAACATCATGGCCATAATGTACTTATACTGCCACCGTATCGCCCAGATCTAAACCCAATTGAATTAATCTGGGCTGATGTCAAAAAATGAGTGGCATGCAGAAATATCACTTTTAAGTTAAAACATTTGGAACAGTTGTGTCGCCAGTGATTTGCAGAAAGTGGTATGCCAGAATAGGAACATGTATGTCGACATGTTGAGAACCTTGAAAATTATTATTTCGAGAAAGATGGAATTGTAGAAAATCAAATAGAAACAATTCTCATCCAGGATAATGGCGCAGAAAGTAGTGATATCAGTGATGATGACAATGACGTAAGCGAGGATTGTCAGGTGTGGAAGAATCGGAGCCCGACGATTGGCTGTTCTTTATGTTAGGCTATTTGTAGATATGAACATACATATGAAAATATACAAGTTTATCAGTGCAGTGCGTCAGAGGTGACAGATATTTGACATTGACTGTGACAGGCTCTCTTCCGACTGGTGAACTGCTTATCTGAAAGTACAACTCGCTTCCTAGCTCTCATTAGATTGTCACATGTCAAGATCTGTTGCGCCAGTTATAAACATGTTACTTGCATATTATTTTTCATGCTAGGATATAGCGAACCTAGCAGTTTTCTTAGCCAGCGAAACTTTTTCACCATACGCTCGTGCCACCAGAATCCCCGATTGTAGGGGAATCTTGGTAACACGGGAGGTGCGGTGCGACTTCTCGTAAGGACTTAGCGGAGTTTCAGTTATCAAAATAGAACTGGAAATTGGATTATTGCGAAGTAGGTACTCAACTAACTTAACCTTGCAAGCTGTCTTTAACATCCAAAAACAGACACTTAGAAACGCAAAAGCTTATTTAAGGAAATGTAAAAATGCTAAAATAAATCTCCAAGTTTGCTTCTTACACACGTTTAAAAGTAAATGGTAGAGCTGTAAACAAGAAGAGCAGAATCATAAATATAAAGATTAGAAATAAACTTATCATAAAAGAAAACAATCCTTGCAATAAGGACAAATTAATGATCCCAGTAATTGTAAAAGAGAATGTTAAGAGAATCAAGTGGCACATGAAACAAAATGACGACAAAGATAACGCGACTCTTGATGTGGAACTCCGCACCAACAACATTGTGATGAACGATGTAATTAAAAATGATTGATTACAGAAAATTCCAAAAATAGGCCCAAACGGCTACTCCGAAGCAACCCAGGTTCTACGTTAGAGGAAATATGAGGTTTCTAATGTAAAATTGTGATGAGTTTAGTTTTCCTCTGATTAGACAATTCTGGGGATGAGTTGTGTTTAAGCTATTAAGAATTAACAAACCTTGATGGTTTTAACCCACAATAAAAGATAATTCAATACAATTATCAAAACTTACGATACGCCCTGCCAGGAATTATCTGGTCCGAACAGTGCTACAAACATCTAAGTTACAATTTAAGAGACACAAAAATACATTTAACATCAAATTAGTAAGTGCTATGAATGTCAGCTAAAGTTGCGAAGGTGTCACCAGCTATATAGATAAAGAGTCTAACACATTCCTTAAGAAAGGATCGATAGTTAAATAAGGTATACTTATGAAATAATTGTTAAACATCGTGGACCTTAAAAACGGAAACGCAGGATTAGCGAAAGTAAAAAAATTAAAAATGGCAGTGCTATTAGCACAAAGTGTCAGTGTCCTTAATTTCATGAGATGTTACAAGATAACGATTTTCAAAATGTAGAGGAATGTCCTTTGTTTGTATGAACACGAGTTGACAAATTCTTGTACGAGAAAATTATAGGTTTTTCAAGCTGAAACCAAAGACAAGGAGTATCTTTAAACAAAACAAAAAAACAAAAAAAAAAATAAACTATCAACTCCACGAAAAAAAATTATATAACATAAATTGTGTGTTTTAACGTGCTTTACATTTTTTGTGTGGTAAGCTTTTGTCCATCTCTTACGATTCAGCAGTTATGCAAAACTCCGTAAATTGATCCAGGATAAAATAGTCTTCAGAGGCTATTCCCAGAAAATTCAAAATATGCATTTTATTTGTTAGGTGAATATCTTTAATATACGATATTTTAATCAAAATCGTTAGAGCCATTTTTGAGAAGATAAGAATTTTCGAAAAATGTTCCATATAAAGGGTAGTTGGGGGTGGGGGATTTTCTTGAAAATCTTCGCGTTGCAACCTTGGAAGATACCAACTTAAATGCCAAATTTGGTATTTAACGGTTTTTTCGTTTTTGAGCTATGTTGTCCACAGACACACACACGCACACACACGGACTATTTTCTGAAAATGCTGTTTTTGGATTCATGGGGATCCAAAACATGTATTTCCGGTGGAACTCGGTACCGAATTTTTGGGTGGAATGCAATACCTTCTCCATACACAATGTACATAGTACGTTTAGAGAAACTGATTAAAAGCTCAATTTTTAACAATATTTGTAGGAGTTAATTTAACATTTTTTCCTCAACACTTTCAAAAACTATTTTTATGGTAAGATTCGGTTAAAAGAATCAGTAATAGTAATGTTAGCAAGAGTGGCAGTTTAAGTCAGTGCGAAAGCAAGGACACTCTTACAATAAGTTATGATATTTCTCTGTAATAAGTAAATGACAAACACATGAATAAACTATAAACATTTTTAACTAGAATAAATGCAAATATTGTTAGATGGATGAAATCAAACTTAAATAACGAATAAACAAATAATTATAACTAATAACAATAAACATGTTCTAAACAATGATATCTCTAATAATAAATTAACTACATAAAAAAGTAAAAGAAGGAGCACAGGGCTACACAAATAACACTTAAAGAGAAACCACAGGTCATAAGATAGGTCAAGGGAACTCTACACACGATGCTGGATAAGATTATTTTCACCTGAGTCAAAGTAAGTAGGAATCATAACAATTAAAAAAGTTAAAATGAGAATTTGGAAGCATTTAGAACGAATCAAAGATCAAAACAGAAAACTGTTCATATAGAAAATAAACAAATGTTAAAGAGTAATAAGACTGCAATAAAAGAGGACAATGTTAGATGGACAAACAATACGTAATTTTAGGAAAATTCTCTGTGATCTTGGGAGAAAGAAACTAATATTAACGTAAAAACCTGGAAACTATTTAACAGAGAAAAGTAATAATTCACAAAACTGTCTTTATTTACGAAATTAGAGCAGCGTGGTGTATAACTAGTTTCCAGAACACAAAGTTTTCCAGTATATACAACATTTCGGATGAGACGAGGCACTGGAACATTTGCTGTAGCTGAATAGTAAACTATACCACCAACAATTTAACAGCTATTCCTAGTCAATGTCCAGAAAAACATGAAGTAGAAATAATATGCTTGTCTTAAGCACGGAAGGGCAACCAACACAATAGCACTACTTCAGGAGTGACATTTGCGACTTAAACACACGCCATAGCAACTCTCACACTGCTTCTCGCCCCATAAGGAAACCAGCAAGCACAAAACAAAATCTGATGTGTTTGATTCACATGACTTTCTCTACTTCTCCGCAACAAATTATTGTTAAAAAGTTTATTCTTCTATTTACTTCATGCTAACTGAGAAAAAATTAGCAGAATAGTCTTATTGCTTGCTTCCTTGTAAGTAGAAGTGAAATAAGCGAGTACCATACGATAAAGTGATAGTCATAAGCTGGTTGCTATTTGACTGAAGAGGCTATTCTCAGAAAATTCAAGGTATACATTTTATTTGTCAGGTAAATATCTTTAATATAAGATATTTTAATTAAAATCGTTGAAGCCATTTTTGAGAAAAGCAACATTTTCGAAAAAAGTTTCATGTAAACGGTAGTTGGTGGTGGGCGGATTTTCTTGAAAATCTTCGTATCGTATCCTTGGAAGATACCAATCTAAAATACCAAGTTTGCTATTTAACGGTCTTTTCGTTTTTGAGCTATGCTGTCCACAGACACGCAGACACACACACGGATATTTTTCCAAAAATGCTACTTTTGGATTCAGGGGCACCCAAAGCATGTATTTCCGGTGAAATCTCCGTATCGAATTTTTGGGTGCAATACAATACCTTCTCTATATACTATGTACATAGTACGTGTAGAGAAAGTTAAAAGGAGGTACCTACCCCCGTAAAAACACCACCATTGAAAGCAACATAAGAAACGCCTTCTAACATGAATGGAGGTACTCTAATATTGTAAACCTTAATTTTCACCACTCACAACCATGCTTAAGCCCACGAAAATGGCCTTTTTACTTACTCTACACGTACTATGTACATAGTGTATAGAGGAGGTATTGTATTGCACCCAAAAATTCGATACAGATATTTCACTGGAAATATATGTTTTGAGACCCCCTGAATCCAAATAAAAAACATTTTTAGAAACATGTCCGTGTGTGTGTGTGTCTGTGGGCAGCATAGCTCAAAAAAGTAAAATTTTTAAGTTTGGTATCTTCCAAAGATGCGACACGAAGATTTTCAAGAAACTACCCCCACCTCAAACTATCCTTTATATGGAAAATATTTAGAACAATTTTATTTTCTTAAAAATGGTCTAACGATTTTGATTAAATTCTCTTATATTTAAGATATTTACTTGCCAAATGAAATGTATATCTTGAACTTTCTGGGAGTAGCCTCTGAAGACTACTTTATTCTGGATGAATTTTACGGAATTTTGCATAACTGCTAAACCTAAAAGATGCATACAAACTTGTCACACCAAAAATGTGGAGCACATTAAAACACAGAATTTATATTATATACTTTTTTTTTCTCGTAGAGTTGATCCTTTTTTAAATATTCCTTCTTTTTGGTTTCAGCTTTGAAACACCTATACTTTTCTCATTAAGGAATTCGTCAACTCGTGTCACTACAAACAAAGGAATTTCAGTCACATAGCAACCAGCTTTTGACTATCACTTTAACCTATGGTACTCCTTATTTCGCTTCTATTTACAAGTAAGCAACTAATAAAATTATCTCTCTTACTTTTCTCTCGATTAGTATGAAGGAAATAGAAGCATAAGCTTTTAACAATGATTTGTTGCACAGATGTAAATGGAATACGTCAGATTTTTTTACCATAGTTTTTTTTCAGTTTCCGATATGGCCGAGCGTCGCAATCTATTGTAATTCCAGAGCTTGTGCTTTCGCCGAATACACATTATTCCGCTATCAAGCATCTCAGCCATCATGGGACTAGAAATAAATGACAGTCAATCTTGGGAGAGACCAAGAATATTGCGCCCGTTCATCAATCTCCTTGGAGTCTATTACACACATCCTCGTATGTATGAAACGGTTATAACGAAGGAGAAAAAGCGGGAAAGATTCATAAATCGAATAAACAATGAGATAGAACGTCTGCACTTGTCAAATTTAAATCGTCAGAATGACCCACATTTGATGAAGATGAAACAGTAGAAGTACGGACACAGTAGCACCCGACGACATTGAAGCAATCAGCAAAGAAGCCAAGTGGAAACCGACACAGTCCCTTGAATTGGATACACACAAACACTTGCCCTTCACCACGACCTTTGCCGTCTCTTAGCCCCCGACACGTGTTATATCGAGTGTTTCTCCAAAGTATTACAAAGGACACTTACTTTTACTGCTTATAATGTTTGCACCCAGCCATTATGCGTCCTGTTTCAACCAACAGGAATATTGTAGTGTACCCGATGATCTTTTTGGATAAACTAGATATTTCATGAAGCAGTTGCATCAGTTTGAGCAACACAAGATTCCTGTTTCGACCAACAGGAATATTGTAGTGTACCCGATGATCTTTTTGGATAAATTAGATATTTCATGAAGCATTGCATCAGTTTGAGCAACACAAGACTCGTAAATGTTGAGCTAGTCGTGGCCTTCTAACATTACTAGCACAAGCATGAGTTTAACTATGTAGACTCCAGAACAGAACAGGTCTTACATCTGCAACACAAGACGCGCTCTGAGTAAAGGGGTAATGTTATATTTCAAAGTGTTTTAAGTTTCAGCAGAGCAGAATTTACAAGGTAGAATTAGGGTAATCCATTGGCCTTTCCTTATATCTCAACCATGTATTCTCGCCAATTCCCAGACGGTAATAAAAGCACCGCATCCCTGGTGTACTTAGTTATAGCTCCGCGATCTCTCCCCATATGCTTGCACTATCACTTTCAGTTAGCGCAAGGTCTTGTACCTACAACCCCTTAGTGAAGCCCGTTGGCAGGAGTGACTCCTATCCCACACTGGGTGTACGTTCCATTATTATTATTATGAGGTACGTCCAGAAAGTAAGTTCCGTTTGCTAATACAATTCAATTGAGTACAGATACAGAATAATTATTTATTGCACAAAATTCTGAAACTCTTAAACTACTTTTCCACATAACTGCCGAAATTTTGCAGGCATTTGTCATAGCGTGGCACAAGTTTTTGTATACCTTCTTCATACACGTTTGCCGCCTGTGTCTTCAAAAAGTTGGAGACATTTTCTTTCAGCTCTTCGTCATTGTTGAAGTTTTGACCGCCAAGGAAAGACTCGAGATGTAAGAACAGATGAAAGTCGCTAGGAGCGAGGTCAGGGCTGTACAGAGGTTGGTCAAACACGTCCCAGCCAAATTCCTGTAGGTGGTTTTTCGTCATATTTGCAGTGTGTGGTCGTGCGTTGTCGTGCACTTCACTACGTCCTTCATTGAACTGTCGGACCCATCTTCTCACCATTGAATCACTCCTCGCATTTTGTCCGTAAACTTCTCAAATTTGCCGATAAATTTCAATTTGTTTCACTTTCCTAGCATTCAGAAAACGAATCACAGATCTGATTTCACAAGCGGCGGGATTTTCAATCAACACCGACATTGTAAACAAGCACAACAAAGCGTATGTGGCTGACAGCGATCTCAAAATGGCGCACGTTTCTTCGCCTTGATACAGAGCGTCTACCGCGCATGTGCGGGACTGCGATCGCAGCGCTGCAGCGGAGATACATTGAAACGGAACTTACTTTCTGGACGAACCTCGTATTACTATTATTATTAAAGTAGTAACAATGTGTTGAATATAATAACAAACATCTTATATAAATCATCAACATACTTATTTTTATGATGATATTGCTGAACAATGTATGCACGATTATAGAATAAATGATACCTTACTGAAATTGTTAGTATGATAAACATAACAAATATTAAATAGCATTACGTATCCTAATAGAGGTTAAGATGAAGGTAGTGTTGGTAAAACAGCCAGATCACAGTAATTGGCGCAGTGAAACAGTCGTTCTTAGCTGCTAATGCTTAACACCAGAGCCTTGTTACGATAAAACTTGTAGTTTTCATTTTCGTTCGCTCAAAAATAAGCATTAGGGCTCTAAAACGCCGTGAGCGTCAATCTTATTTCTAGAACTAGAGCTTCAGGGAGTATGTATTTACAGCGTGAAAATGTAATGGAAGCCTCTGGACTTTCCAGACAACAACATCGCAATATAATAGCATCGGACGGGAAAGGAATAATCAAACAGATTAACAAAAATACTATTATACTCATAAACACATTGGTATACTGTGAAATAAGTGTTGAGTATGTCATGTTAAAACGCTATTGTTACACTATTTTGTCTGACATCAATTTTATATAATTACGTGAACAATTAAATTCATGCAATTCAAAGATATTCAAATGCAAATAAGAGGAAGTGTTATTTAAATAATGACACAACAAGCGCTCGACACTGCGTTTCCTTTCTTTCAATTAACAAAGAAAATGAGGAATTAAACTCCTTTAAAAATATATTTAATCTACAAAAAGTAAATATAATATAATTAATAATATTAAAATGATAAAAAGAACTAGTTTACTATAACATTTATAAGAAATAAGAGAATAACTAGCGGGTGGGGGAAACTGTATTATTTCACTCAACTAGCTAGCCGAGGTCTACCGACTCAACTATCCAACTTTACTGTGTACATCTTGCAAGTGTGTTGAGAGCTTTCACCAAACTTTTTAATATAAACTAATTGATAATATTGATTTAAACTTAAAAGCGATGCTACAAATAGATTCACTAACACAATATTTCAATGGTTTTTTAAGCTTGCATTAATGAGGCGTTTTTATTTGGCAGCTTAGGTATTCATTAACGGTATAATTGGAAAGCAACAATATTACTATTCCCTATTTACTCAAGATATTTAATAATTAAAACACAAGGCCAAATACTGCTGATGGAAGTAACTTCTTGGCAACATGACACTTGTTTCATTAATGATCTTTTCTGACTTACGGTGTTTGTGCAAATGTTTTGCAATAACAGAAACGTAGTAATATCGTGGAGTCTGTATATTACTCATACTTTACTACACGTAGGCAAATCTGTAAACTGTGAGCACTCATCTCCAAGAATATGTGGCTATATTTAGAAAATTCTATCTCTGAACAATCACAAGAGATAGCAATTTCTTATAGTCTATAAGGTTTTATTGTTTATATGTAGAAACCTGGTGTGTTAAGTAAATAGTAAAAACAAAGTGAATGGCGAACACACTGAAGTTTATTATATATCAATAAATGTGGGTCCACGTTCACCTAATACACAATTATTGTTATTGCTTTCTTACCTATGGAGAGCTCTCTATTGCTTTAACGAGTTAATTTCAAAATCCTAATCTATTTGCTTGTTGCCTTTAAGCTTCATATGACTTCAGGCTTATAATATAGGTGCTACATTTATCTACATATAAATAAGAGAGAAAATGTACTAGCCTTTATTCAATTGTTAACATATATAGTACATCGAAAGGCACAAGTAATCACTATTCAATGCACTAATTGGTTCCAAATTCTGAATCTCCGTATTTTTAACCTTTAATCAGAAATAATTGCTATTTTACTATAATGTGCTTTAGGCGATCTTTACTTGCTATTCAGTCATCTGATGCATATTCTTCAGATAAATTGGAAATTCAGTTGATGAAATCATTAGAAGAAGTAGACTCAATTACAATAGCCATAAGCTGCGCTGCTTGCCTGATACAATTACAATAGGAATATTCAATGGGGCTTGCCTGAATCAATTACAATAGGTATAATCTGCGCTGCTTGCCTGATTCAATTACAATAGGTATAATCTGCGCTGCTTGCCTGATTCAATTACAATAGGTATAATCTGTGGAGCTTGCCTGATTCAATTACAATAGGTATAATCTGTGGGGCTTGCCTGATTCAATTACAATAGGTATAATCTGCGCTGCTTGCCTGATTCAATTACAATAGGTATAATCTGTGGAGCTTGCCTGATTCAATTACAATAGGTATAATCTGTGGGGCTTGCCTGATTCAATTACAATAGGTATAATCTGCGCTGCTTGCCTGATTCAATTACAATAGGTATAATCTGTGGAGCTTGCCTGATTCAATTACAATAGGTATAATCTGTGGGGCTTGCCTGGTTCAGCTACAATAGGTATAATTTGCGCTGCTTGCCTGATTCAATTACCATAGGTATAATCTGTGGGGCTTGCCTGATTCAATTACAATAGGTATAATCCTTGGGGCTTGCCTGATTCAATTACAATAGGTATAATCTGTGGGGCTTGCCTGATTCAATTACCATAGGTATAATCTGTGGGGCTTGCCTGATTCAATTACAATAGGTATAATTTGCGCTGCTTGCCTGATTCAAAAACCATAGGTATAATCTGTGGGGCTTGCCTGATTTAATTACAATAGGTATAATCTGTAGGGCTTGCCTGATTTAATTACAATAGGTATAATCTGTGGGGCTTGCCTGGTTCAATTACAATAGGTATAATCTGTTGGGCTTGCCCGATTCAATTACAATAGGTATAATCTGTGGGGCTTGCCTGATTCAATTACAATAGTTATAATTTGCGCTGCTTGCCTGATTCAATAACAATAGGTATAATCTGTGAGGCTTGCCTGATTCAATTACAATAGGTATAATCTGTGAGGCTTGCCTGATTCAATTACAATAGGTATAATTTGCGCTGCTTGCCTGGTTCAATTACAATAGGTATAATCTGTGGGGCTTGCCTGATTCAATTACAATAGGTATAATCTGTGAGGCTTGCCTGATTCAATTACAATAGTTATAATTTGCGCTGCTTGCCTGGTTCAATTACAATAGGTATAATCTGTGAGGCTTGCCCGATTCAATTACAATAGGTATAATCTGTGGGGCTTGCCTGATTCAATTACAATAGGTATAATCTGTGGGGCTTGCCTGATTCAATTACAATAGGTATAATCTGTGGAGCTTGCCTGATTCAATTACAATAGGTATAATCTGCGCTGCTTGCCTGATTCAATTACAATAGGTATAATCTGTGAGGCTTGCCTGATTCAATTACAATAGGTATAATCTGTGGGGCTTGCCTGATTCAATTACAATAGGTATAATCTGTGGGGCTTGCCTGATTCAATTACAATAGGTATAATCTGTGGAGCTTGCCTGATTCAATTACAATAGGTATAATCTGCGCTGCTTGCCTGATTCAATTACAATAGGTATAATCTGTGAGGCTTGCCTGATTCAATTACAATAGGTATAATCTGTGGGGCTTGCCTGATTGAATTACAATAGGTATAATCTGTGGGGCTTGCCTGATTCAATTACAATAGGTATAATCTGTGGGACTTGCCTGATTCAATTACCATAGGTATAATCTGTGGGGCTTGCCTGATTCAATTACCATAGTTATAATCTGTGGGACTTGCCTGATTCAATTACAATAGGTATAATCTGCGCTGCTTGCCTGATTCAATTACAATAGGTATAATCTGCGCTGCTTGCCTGATTCAATTACAATAGGTATAATCTGTGGAGCTTGCCTGATTCAATTACAATAGGTATAATCTGTGGAGCTTGCCTGATTCAATTACAATAGGTATAATCTGCGCTGCTTGCCTGATTCAATTACAATAGGTATAATCTGTGAGGCTTGCCTGATTCAATTACAATAGGTATAATCTGTGGGGCTTGCCTGATTCAATTACAATAGGTATAATCTGTGGGGCTTGCCTGATTCAATTACAATAGGTATAATCTGTGGAGCTTGCCTGATTCAATTACAATAGGTATAATCTGCGCTGCTTGCCTGATTCAATTACAATAGGTATAATCTGTGAGGCTTGCCTGATTCAATTACAATAGGTATAATCTGTGGGGCTTGCCTGATTCAATTACAATAGGTATAATCTGTGGGGCTTGCCTGATTCAATTACAATAGGTATAATCTGTGGGACTTGCCTGATTCAATTACCATAGGTATAATCTGTGGGGCTTGCCTGATTCAATTACCATAGTTATAATCTGTGGGACTTGCCTGATTCAATTACAATAGGTATAATCTGCGCTGCTTGCCTGATTCAATTACAATAGGTATAATCTGTGGGACTTGCCTGATTCAATTACAATTGGTATAATCTGTGGGACTTGCCTGATTCAATTACCATAGTTATAATCTGTGGGACTTGCCTGATTCAATTACCATAGTTATAATCTGTGGGACTTGCCTGATTCAATTACAATAGATATAATCTGCGCTGCTTGCCTGATTCAGTTACAATAGGTATAATCTGTGGGACTTGCCTGATTCAATTACAATAGGTATAATCTGTGGGGCTTGCCTGATTCAATTACAATAGGTATAATCTGCGCTGCTTGCCAGATTCAATTACAATAGGTATAATCTGTGGGACTTGCCTGATTCAATTACCATAGTTATAATCTGCGCTGCTTGCCTGATTCAATTACAATAGGTATAATCTGTGAGGCTTGCCTGATTCAATAACAATAGGTATAATCTGTGAGGCTTGCCTGATTCAATTACCATAGGTATAATCTGTGGGGCTTGCCTGATTCAATTACAATAGGTATAATCTGTGGGGCTTGCCTGATTCAATTACAATAGGTATAATCTGTGGGGCTTGCCTGATCAATTACAATAGGTATAATCTGCGCTGCTTTCCTGATTCAATAACAATAGGTATAATCTGTGAGGCTTGCCTGATTCAATTACAATAGATATAATCTGCGCTGCTTGCCTGATTCAGTTACAATAGGTATAATCTGTGGGACTTGCCTGATTCAATTACAATAGGTATAATCTGTGGGGCTTGCCTGATTCAATTACAATAGGTATAATCTGCGCTGCTTGCCAGATTCAATTACAATAGGTATAATCTGTGGGACTTGCCTGATTCAATTACCATAGTTATAATCTGCGCTGCTTGCCTGATTCAATTACCATAGGTATAATCTGTGGGGCTTGCCTGATTCATTAACAATAGGTATAATCTGTGAGGCTTGCCTGATTCAATTACCATAGGTATAATCTGTGGGGCTTGCCTGATTCAATTACAATAGGTATAATCTGTGGGGCTTGCCTGATTCAATTACAATAGGTATAATCTGTGGGGCTTGCCTGATTCAATTACCATAGGTATAATCTGTGGGGCTTGCCTGATTCAATTACAATAGTTATAATTTGCGCTGCTTGCCTGATTCAATTACCATAGGTATAATCTGTGGGGCTTGCCTGATTCAATTACAATAGGTATAATCTGTGGGGCTTGCCTGATTCAATTACAATAGGTATAATCTGCGCTGCTTGCCTGATTCAATTACAATTGGTATAATCTGTGGGACTTGCCTGATTCAATTACAATAGGTATAATCTGCGCTGCTAGCCTGATTCAATTACCATAGGTAGAATCTGTGGGGCTTGCCTGATTCTATTACAATAGTTATAATTTGCGCTGCTTGCCTGATTAAATTACCATAGGTATAATCTGTGGGGCTTGCCTGATTCAATTACAATAGGTATAATCTGTGGGGCTTGCCTGATTCAATTACAATTGGTATAATCTGTGGGCCTTGCCTGATTCTATTACAATAGGTATAATTTGCGCTGCTTGCCTGATTCAATTACCATAGGTAGAATCTGTGGGGCTTGCCTGATTCTATTACAATAGTTATAATTTGCGCTGCTTGCCTGATTCAATTACCATAGGTAGAATCTGTGGGCCTTGCCTGATTCTATTACAATAGGTATAATTTGCGCTGCTTGCCTGATTCAATTACCATAGGTAGAATCTGTGGGGCTTGCCTGATTCTATTACAATAGTTATAATTTGCGCTGCTTGCCTGATTCAATTACCATAGGTATAATCTGTGGGGCTTGCCTGATTCTATTACAATAGTTATAATTTGCGCTGCTTGCCTGATTCAATTACCATAGGTATAATCTGTGGGGCTTGCCTGATTCTATTACAATAGTTATAATTTGCGCTGCTTGCCTGATTCAATTACCATAGGTATAATCTGTGGGGTTTGCCTGATTCTATTACAATAGTTATAATTTGCGCTGCTTGCCTGATTCAATTACCATAGGTATAATCTGTGGGGTTTGCCTGATTCACGTAGTGGATCAACATCAAAATTCTGCAAAAATATTGTAGTAGGATTCATTATCACCACAGCATTAAAATAAACATTACAGTGTTGCGAACGTAAATATGGTTTCCAGACACTTTTGGGTAAAGTGAATTATAAACATATGTAAAAAGAAAACATTTCATGAATTTAACAGAGGTATTGTTAAAACCATTGTTAAACAGCTTTTTAACGCAATAATGTAAAATGTTTATCTGGAAATATTGAGCCATTGCTGAGGACAGTATGCAAACAGAGGATATTTTTAGGTTTCCACCTTACTGCAGTAATTATAGAAGTGGGCGGTTCGCCTGTAGTTATACCGACCGTTCATCAAGTTGCGTGACTCCAAAAACTTTTCTTTCCACAGACGGTACCAGGAAATTACCGTCTGAATCTGAGGGCGCCCAGGCGTCTTAGAGAAAGCTGGAGTACACTTTACTATTTAATAATTAGAAATGCTGTTATTTACAGTACTCGATATCTCAACAAGCACGTTCTAATGACCTAAGTAGAATGTTCAAAACTTAGTGAGTTGTGTTTGGAAAATAGATAAACAAGAAGCCGCCTCATATTGTCGTTGTTGTTATTATCATTATCATCAACGAGACTTATTGTCTAAATACCTGATGCCTTGCTGTATATTATTATCATCATCATTATCATCAACGACACTTATTGTCTAAATACCTGATGCCTTGCTGTATATTATTATCATCAACGACACTTATTGTCTAAATACCTGATGCCTTGCTGTATATTATTATCATCAACGACACTTATTGTCTAAATACCTGATGCCTTGCTGTATATTATTATCATCAACGACACTTATTGTCTAAATACTGATGCCTTGCTGTATATTATTATCATCAACGACACTTATTGTCTAAATACCTGATGCCTTGCTGTATATTATTATCATCAACGACACTTATTGTCTAAATACCTGATGCCTTGCTGTATATTATTATCATCAACGACACTTATTGTGTAAATACCTGATGCCTTGCTGTATATTATTATCATCAACGACACTTATTGTCTAAATACCTGATGCCTTGCTGTATATTATTATCATCGACACTTATTGTCTAAATACCTGATGCCTTGCTGTATATTATTATCATCATCGACACTTATTGTCTAAATACCTGATGCCTTGCTGTATATTATTATCATCAACGACACTTATTGTCTAAATACCTGATGCCTTGCTGTATATTATTATCATCATCGACACTTATTGTCTAATTACCTGATGCCTTGCTGTATATTATTATCATCAACGACACTTATTGTCTAAATACCTGATGCCTTGCTATATATTATTATCATCATCGACACTTATTGTCTAAATACCTGATGCCTTGCTGTATATTATTATCATCAACGACACTTATTGTCTAAATACCTGATGCCTTGCTGTATATTATTATCATCATCATTATCATCAACGACACTTATTGTCTAAATACTTGATGCCTTGCTGTATATTATCATCATCAACGACACTTATTGTCTAAATACCTGATGCCTTGCTGTATATTATCATCATCAACGACACTTATTGTCTAAATACCTGATGCCTTGCTGTATATTATTATCATCGACACTTATTGTATAAATACCTGATGCCTTGCTGTATATTATTATCATCAACGACACTTATTATATAAATACCTGATGCCTTGCTGTATATTATTATCATCAACGACACTTATTGTCTAAATACCTGATGCCTTGCTGTATATTATTATCATCAACGACACTTATTGTATAAATACCTGATGCCTTGCTGTATATTATTATCATCATCGACACTTATTGTCTAAATACTTGATGCCTTGCTGTATATTATTATCATCAACGACACTTGTTGTCTAATTACCTGATGCCTTGCTGTATATTATTATCATCAACGACACTTATTGTCTAAATACCTGATGCCTTGCTGTATATTATTATCATCAACGACACTTATTGTCTAAATACCTGATGCCTTGCTGTATATTATTATCATCAACGACACTTATTGTGTAAATACCTGATGCCTTGCTGTATATTATTATCATCAACGACACTTATTGTCTAAATACCTGATGCCTTGCTGTATATTATTATCATCGACACTTATTGTCTAAATACCTGATGCCTTGCTGTATATTATTATCATCATCGACACTTATTGTCTAAATACCTGATGCCTTGCTGTATATTATTATCATCAACGACACTTATTGTCTAAATACCTGATGCCTTGCTGTATATTATTATCATCATCGACACTTATTGTCTAATTACCTGATGCCTTGCTGTATATTATTATCATCAACGACACTTATTGTCTAAATACCTGATGCCTTGCTATATATTATTATCATCATCGACACTTATTGTCTAAATACCTGATGCCTTGCTGTATATTATTATCATCAACGACACTTATTGTCTAAATACCTGATGCCTTGCTGTATATTATTATCATCATCATTATCATCAACGACACTTATTGTCTAAATACCTGATGCCTTGCTGTATATTATCATCATCAACGACACTTATTGTCTAAATACCTGATGCCTTGCTGTATATTATCATCATCAACGACACTTATTGTCTAAATACCTGATGCCTTGCTGTATATTATTATCATCGACACTTATTGTATAAATACCTGATGCCTTGCTGTATATTATTATCATCAACGACACTTATTATATAAATACCTGATGCCTTGCTGTATATTATTATCATCAACGACACTTATTGTCTAAATACCTGATGCCTTGCTGTATATTATTATCATCAACGACACTTATTGTATAAATACCTGATGCCTTGCTGTATATTATTATCATCATCAATCGACACTTATTGTCTAAATACTTGATGCCTTGCTGTATATTATTATCATCAACGACACTTGTTGTCTAATTACCTGATGCCTTGCTGTATATTATTATCATCAACGACACTTATTGTCTAAATACCTGATGCCTTGCTATATATTATTATCATCATCGACACTTATTGTCTAAATACCTGATGCCTTGCTATATATTATTATCATCATCGACACTTATTGTCTAAATACCTGATGCCTTGCTGTATATTATTATCATCAACGACACTTATTGTCTAAATACCTGATGCCTTGCTGTATATTATTATCATCATCATTATCATCAACGACACTTATTGTCTAAATACCTGATGCCTTGCTGTATATTATCATCATCAACGACACTTATTGTCTAAATACCTGATGCCTTGCTGTATATTATCATCATCAACGACACTTATTATATAAATACCTGATGCCTTGCTGTATATTATTATCATCAACGACACTTATTGTCTAAATACCTGATGCCTTGCTGTATATTATTATCATCAACGACACTTATTGTCTAAATACCTGATGCCTTGCTGTATATTATTATCATCATCGACACTTATTGTCTAAATACTTGATGCCTTGCTGTATATTATTATCATCAACGACACTTGTTGTCTAAATACCTGATGCCTTGCTGTATATTAGTATCATCAACGACACTTATTGTCTAAATACCTGATGCCTTGCTGTATATTATTATCATCATCGACACTTATTGTCTAAATACCTGATGCCTTGCTGTATATTATTCATGAAAAACTATACTTGTTACTTTCTCTGCTACGCATTTCGGTGGAGAAACGCTGCATTGTAACAACGTGGGAAAATTTTCAGCTGAAAAACGTGTTCTGAGACCCCTGAACAAAAACTCTTTTATTTCTTTTTCTATCATCTTTCTCCAATAAACAAAAGAAACCATTGCATTCCACCCAAATATGTAACATTGATTTGTCATTCTAAACATATTTTGAAGGCCGCTGAAAAAAAATATAAAATGGCGAGTGTGTGTTGTGAACAGCTCAGCTGAAAAGTAAAAATCGCAGCCCTTGATATAATTTTGAGTGCACAGAAATGACATCTTAAATAGTTGCAGGATATTTTAATAAACAAGTGATACAAATATTTTTCTAATTCTTCAAATTAGATTGGATTAAATTAAATGACTTAATACACGACCTAAAGTTCTATTGTGGTATCCTAAATTTAAAACAGATTATACGTCCCAATTTAATGTAATATTTTAATGCATTTTAAAACATTTTTGGGCCATTCCCTTTGGTACTGGAAAAGAAAATACCTTTGCTGCTGTGTGTGCTGTGTCGTTTTCACTGAGTATGTGTGACTGTTTCACGCGCTGTCTCTATCTCTCTCTGGCGTGATACAATATTAGCATTGTCCATCTTATAAATATGATCCGTAGAGGGCAACGTCTAGTAAAGAGGCCATTAATCGTTTTCACTTCCCGTTTTCTTAATGTAAGCTCCTTAGTGGAAATGACTACCAATTCCCTGTATGAAGCTTCCAAAGTCTGTTCTTCCTGTCCTGCTCCCTTTACAGGATGCTCTGACACCGCAGAGCTCAAGCGTCCTTTCAGCAATATGGTCTACTGTCTCGCTGCCTGGGATTCCCTGGAACCGAAATCAGGCAAGTCTAGTAGCAGAACTAAGTGTCTTTGACCGTCTCAAGCATATAGAACTGTTTGCCATTTATATTTTCATAGGAACACAATTCTATGCTATCTGAGCCTTGTAGCTTGGCTTTTCCAATGCTCCCTAAGCTTCGTTCGGGTAGAATCAGTTTAAACGAGCACACAAAATTCACATTCTTTGGCATAACATCCAATGAATGTATAATATCATAATTTTGAAATGCATCAAGCTTTTAATATGACCCTAAGTTGCTCAAGTTTCTTACGAGGTCTCGCTTTGAGCACCCAAATATGTGTAGTAATATTTAGTATGGCCTCATGGCTCCAGTTGGCCTCAGCGCCTGCAGAGTCCAAGCATAGACCTTCGAATTTCATCAATACGGCTTGTGTTGCCTTTTGCTTAACTTTAGGATTTCTTCATTTAACAATTAAACTTAAATTAATTTAATTACGTCTAGGCTAATTAAATCATATTTCCTAGAATCATAAATTTAACTATATAAATATCACACTAGGTATTAAATTCATCTGCCAGAGATGCGAATTTAAAGTAATAAATAGTGTTCCCCACACCAAATTATTTGCAATCGCTTAAACGTTTCTTTTTCAAACTTGGATATAGGTTTTTTATAACCTATAACGATTGGCCAGATATCTTTTAAACTCGAATGACGGTTTAATTGATTTATCTTCCCCGTTCTTATTGAAATTGCACTCTGATACTCAAGAAGATGTTTTAGTACATGCTCCACTTTTCTTTAATAAGAACATATTCATTCAAAGCTATGGAAACTTATCGGGAGGCCTGACTTCCATAACTCTCCCCTCAAGTTCTGTAAATGTTGCAAACAAACGTGCTGAAACACACGTCTCCTCGTATGCTCGCATAATTGCTCAGTTATTTGCAATAAATAGCATTTTAAACCTACCTTCTTTTAGGTAGCTATTTAATAGAAAAAGGATGATTTATTAAATAATAACAAAATCGTACTAAGTCGTCACGTAACAGATTGTGAGCAATGCCGTCCGCGCGTGCGACCTATCTCATGTTCGCTGTGGTATGCGGCAGTGAAGATGGAAGGTCAGATATGCCGTTTGATGCTAAACAACGGCGTGGCGCAACAGGTCCCTTCGCAACAAGAGGCTTCTTGCGACATAACGAATTTTCGGATAATCAAGATGTTTCTCTAAATCTCGATTTCTACTACTTTCAATAGAATTCCAGGATGGTGCAGGATCCATGCATGCTGTCATAAGCTGTAAAATGTCTAACGTCAGTTGAATTATTTAAAGCAGTGATTACTAGCTAAATTTTGAGCCAGTAAAGGAATTTGTTACTCCGGTCTCAGAAAGGGCATTATAACGCTGATATAGAGGAAATTGCGAAAAGTTTGTTGGCCGAAAAGGGGAAAAAAATAAAAACAAAAGAAAACGGAATCCGGCATAAGGAAGATGAGAAATGAAACAACGACTGTGAATTGCGCTATGGTGAACATGCAGACGGAATTATCGACGAACGAATTGCCAGTGAAAATGCCAGCAGACAATTTCCCCGTAATTAAAAACCAACTACAGCCACACAAGCATAATGCTGTGGAACGTAGAGGGACAGAAATCCGTCATCACCATGAACTGAACTCTCAACTTCCAGGAATATGGTGTACTTCTCTTCATAAAAACGTTTGCTGCAAGCGAAATAACCATCAACAGATCTTAGGGAACCCACTCCCTAGCTAATAAAGGATACAGAGGAAGACCATTAAGTGAACTAGGTGGTTTCATAAAGCCCCACCTGCATCAAAGTACCAGACAGTACTGAGAACACCCTGCCCATATCCACCCAACCTGAGACAATTATAGAGGAGCTAGGGAAAGCACTTGAAAACACAGATCGCGACAGACCTACCTTCCTAAATTGTCGTATAGACAAGCAGAATGCAAAAAACTCAAGTTGCAGATTTTCTCGCAGATTACCGACTCAAATTACTAAATAAAGACGAAGAATACAGTTAAATATCAGCAAACGGGAAGGTTACGATTGACTTGATGTTGGAATCAATTAAAATCACATTCAAAACCCAAGTAAGCAGAGAGACGCTGGCCTTCTCAGACTACAATGTCATCCCAAAAGTATCAAGACCCTTAAATGAAGAAAAATGGCAAGCAAAAAGAAACCAAATACCATTAACAATGAGGAAGCTGAAAATTCTAGATGAGACCGCTGTGGACGAAAATAACTAATTAGTCACGCCACAACCGAAACGCCTAGGACCAATCGGATAGTGAAACATCGGTTTGATCGTGAATGCTTGCTATGAGACAAAGAACCCTCAGCGCCTTAATGCAGCTACAGAACATGGAAACGGAGCACTAGGGGAATATGTCTGAAAACACAGATAACTCGTAAAAGAAAAGAAGCCGTCATATTGCCTCCTCGCTGATCAGAAACTAATCGCAGAAGCAGAAAGGAAACCGAATCAGATTTTGAGGTCCTCGAAGAACCTAAAATCAAGATACACAACAAACATAGAGTAATAGGGGCTACACTTCAGCAATCTTATAGGAGAGAAAGATAAAACCTCAAATCAATTCGCACCAATAGCAAGACATAGATCCGATCACAACTGCTGAAGTAATTCATCTTATAAGAAAAGCAAAACAACAAAGTGACCGGGCCAGACGGATTTTATGTAGAGAACCTAAACTATACCCTAAAAGACCTAGCAGAACCACTAAATACCTTATTCAACAAATGTGTTATGACGAACTCAATCGCTCAGCAATGGAGAAGGTCAACTATATTATAGTACTCTGCAAAAGCAAAGGAAGGAAAGAAGATCCAAACTCCTACCAGGGAATTGTTTTAGAGAACGAAATGTTCAAACTGTTGTCCAAAATCTTATTAGGACGCATCGTGAAAAGTCTCTGCGCAAGTATACCTACAAACCATTATGGTTTCATCCAGGCAGATCAACACTGCACGCGGTACAGGAAACTTTACAAGAAATAACACCATCTATTACACTCCCCTCTACGCAAGTACACCTACAACCATACATGGTTTCATCCAGGCAGATCAACACTGCACGCGGTACAGGAAACTTTACAAGAAATAACACCATCTATTACACTCCCCTCTACGCAAGTATACCTACAACCCTACATGGTTTCATCCAGGCAGATCAACACTGCACGCGGTACAGGAAACTTTACAAGAAATAACACCATCTATTACACTCCCCTCTACGCAAGTACACCTACAACCATACATGGTTTCATCCAGGCAGATCAGCACTGCACGCGGTACAGGAAACTTTACAAGAAATAACACCATCTATTACACTCCCCTCTACGCAAGTATACCTACAACCCTACATGGTTTCATCCAGGGAGATCAAGACTGCGCGCGGTACAGGAAACTTTACAAGAAATAACACCATCTATTACACTCCCCTCTACGCAAGTATACCTACAACCCTACATGGTTTCATCCAGGCAGATCAAGACTGCGCGCGGTACAGGAAACTTTACAAGAAATAACACCATCTATTACACTCCCCTCTACGCAAGTACACCTACAACCCTACATGGTTTCATCCAGGCAGATCAAGACTGCGCGCGGTACAGGAAACTTTACAAGAAATAACACCATCTATTACACTCCCCTCTACGCAAGTATACCTACAGCCCATTATGGTTTCACTCCAGGCAGATCAACACTGACGGCGGTACAGGAAACTTTACAAGAAATAACACCATCTACTACACTCCCCTCTACGCAAGTATACCTACAACCCTACATGGTTTCATCCAGGCAGATCAAGACTGCACGCGGTACAGGAAACTTTACAAGAAATAACACCATCTACTACACTCCCCTCTACGCAAGTATACTTACAACCCATTATGGTTTCACACCAGGCAGATCAACACTGCACGCGGTACAGGAAACTTTACAAGAAATGACACCATCTACTACACTCCCCTCTACGCAAGTATACTTACAACCCATTATGGTTTCACACCAGGCAGATCAACACTGCACGCGGTACAGGAAACTTTACAAGAAATAACACCATCTATTACACTCCCCTCTACGCAAGGATACCTACAGCCCATTATGGTTTCACACCAGGCAGATCAACACTGCACGCGGTACAGGAAACTTTACAAGAAATAACACCATCTATTATACTCCCCTCTACGCAATCTTCATAGACATCTACAAAGCCTCGAAGACATTAGCAGATCAACACTAATAAACAAACTAGAACACCTACAAGGCAGATGCAAACCAAAGAGTAGTATTTGGACATCGAATAGCAATAAACCAACAGGAGGTGTCTTGCAAGGAGACCGGTATTCTTTGACGTAATGATAGCTGATATCGGCAACCCTATATGCACAAACGTAAAACTATGTATGCGTGGTAAAAGACCTAAAATGAGTAATGCATATCTTGAATCTATTTGTTCCAGAGTCTTAATCACACTCCAGATGGCTTGGATAACCATTAAAAAGCATTAAACCGCTTTTCTGACACTCAGAGAACCGCTAGCACACAAAAAAAGAAGAATAAAATACTGGAAAGCAATAGAAAAAGGTCCTCAAACATGCATCCCACAATGTTTAGGAAAGTGATAAAATCCTCAAAACATGACAAAATCCTAGTAAAATATAAAAACGAGGGTAGAATGTAGCGAATGACCTTCCAAGGATCATAAAGGGCTAACACGTATATCTAATCCCTGAGCCTCGGTTAGCTTTCCCCTCCTCCTTGCACGACTCCTTGTGCTGATATATACATCTAATCACTGAAGGCTCCCCTTCCTCCCTAATCACTGAGCCTAGATTAGGTACCCCCTCCTCCTAGCATGACTCCTGACACAAACAACTAATCACAAAGCCTAGGTAAGGTTTCCCCTCCTCTTAGCTAGACTCATGACACATACATCTAATCACTGAGACTAGGTTAGGTTCCCCCTCCTCCCAGCATGACTCCTGACACATACATCTAATCACTGAGACTAGGTTAGGTTCCCCCTCCTCCCAGCATGACTCCTGACACATACATCTAATCACTGAGACTAGGTTAGGTTCCCCCTCCTCCTAGCATGACTCCTGACACATACATCTAATCACTGAGACGATCTTAGGTTCCCCCTCCTCCTAGTATGACTCCTGACACATACATCTAATCACTGAGCCTAGGTTAGGTTCTCCCTCTTCCTAGCTAGACTCATGACACATAAAACTAATCACTGAGACTAGGTTAGGTTCCCCCTCCTCCCAGCACGACTCCTGACACATACATCTAATCACTGAGACTAGGTTAGGTTCCCCCTCCTCCTAGCATGACTCCTGACACATACATCTAATCACTGAGACGAGGTTAGGTTCCCCCTCTTCCTAGATAGACTCATTACACATACGTCTAATCACTGAGACTAGGTTAGGTTCCCCCTCCTCCTAGCATGACTCGAGACACATACGTCTAATCACTGAGACTAGGTTAGGTTCCCCCTCCTCCTAGCTAGACTCATGACACATACGTCTAATCACTGAGACTAGGTTAGGTTCCCCCTCCTCCTAGCTAGACTCATGACACATACGTCTAATCACTGAGACTAGGTTAGGTTCCCCCTCCTCCTAGCATGACTCATAACACATACGTCTAATCACTGAGACTAGGTTAGGTTCCCCCTCCTCATAGCTAGACTCATGACACATACGTCTAATCACTGAGACTAGGTTAGGTTCCCCCTCCTCCTAGGAAGACTCATGACACATACATCTAATCACTGAGACTAGGTTAGGTTCCTCACTCCTAGCTAGACTCATGACACATACGTCTCATCACTGAGACTAGGTTAGGTTCCCCCTCCTCCTAGCATGACTCATGACACATACTTCTAATCACTGAGACTAGGTTAGGTTCCCCCTCCTCCTAGCATGACTCATGACACATACGTCTAATCACTGATATTAGGTTAGGTTCCCCCTCCTCCTAGCATGACTCATGACACAACGTCTAATCACTGAGACTAGGTTAGGTTCCCCCTCCTCCTAGCATGACTCATGACACATACATCTAGTCACTGATACTAGATTAGGTTCCCCCTTCTCCCAGCATGACTCATGACATATACGTCTAATCACTGAGACTAGGTTAGGTTCCCCCTCCTCCTAGCTAGACTCATGACACATACGTCTAATCACTGAGACTAGATTAGGTTCCCCCTCCTGCTAGCAAGACTCATGACACATACGTCTAATCACTGAGCCTAGATTTCATTCCCCCTCCTACTAGCATGACTCATGACACATACGTCTAATCACTGAGCCTAGATTAGATTCCCCCTCCTCCTAGCATAACTCATGACACATACGTCTAATCCCTGAGCCTAGATTAGGTTCCTCCTCCTCCCAGCATGACTCCTGACACATACATCTAATCACTGAGCCTAGATTAGGCTCCCCCTCCTTCTAGTATGACTCCTGACACATACATCTAATCACTGAGCCTAGATTAGGTTCCCCCTCTTCCCAGCATGACTCCTGACACATACATCTAATCACTGAGCCTAGATTAGTTTCCCCCTCCTCCCTGCATGTCTACTGACATATACATCCAATCACTGAGCCTAGATTAGGTTCCCCCTCCTCCTAGCATAACTCCTGACACATACATCTAATCACTGAGCCTAGATTAGGTTCCCCCTCCTTCTAGCATGACTCCTGACACATACATCTAATCACTGAGACTAGGTTAGGTTCCCCCTCCTCCTAGCATGACTCATGACACATACGTCTAATCACTGATACTAGGTTAGGTTCCCCCTCCTCCTAAAATGACTCATGACACATACATCTAATCACTGAAACTAGGTTACGTTCCCCCTCTTCCTAGCTAGACTCATGACACATACATTTAATCGCTCAGACTAGGTTAGGTTCCTCCTCCTCCTAGCTAGACTCATGACACATACGTCTAATCACTGAGACTAGGTTAGGTTCCCCCTCCTCCTAGCATGACTCATGACACATACATGTAATCACTGAGACTAGGTTACGTTCCCCCTCCTCCTAGCATGACTCATGACACATACATCTAATCACTGAGACTAGGCTACGTTCCCCCTCTTCCTAGCTAGACTCATGACACATACATTTAATCACTCAGACGAGGTTAGGTTCCCCCTCCTCCTAACATGACTCATGACACTAACGTCTAATCACTGAGACTAGGTTAGGTTCCCCCTCCTCCTAGCTAGACTCATGACACATACGTCTAATCACTGATCCTAGGTTAGGTTCCCCCTCCTCCTAGCATGACTCATGACACATACGTCTAATCACTGAGCCTAGGTTAGGTTCCCCCTCCTCCTAGCTAGACTCATGACACATACGTCAAATCACTTAGACTAGGTTAGGTTCCCCCTCCCCCTGGCATGTCTCATGACACATATGTCTAATCATTGAGACTAGGTTAGGTTCCCCCTCCTCCTAGATAGACTCATGACACGTACGTCTAATCACAGAGACTAGGTTAGGTTCCCCATCCTCCTAGCATGACCCATGACACATACATCTAATCACTGAGACCAGGTTAGGTTCCTCACTCCTAGCTAGACTCATGACACATACGTCTAATCACTGAGAGTAGGTTAGGTTTCCCCTCCTCCTATCATGACTCATGACACATACATCTAATCACTGAGACTAGGTTAGGTTCCCCCTCCTCCTAGCATGACTCATGACACATACGTCTAATCACTGAGACTAGGTTAGGTTCCCCCTCCTCCTAGCTAGACTCACGACACATACGTCTAATCACTGAGACTAGGCTAGGTTCCCCCTCCTCCTAACATGACTCATGACACTAACGTCTAATCACTGATATTAGGTTAGGTTCCCCCTCCTCCTAGATAGACTCAGGACACGTACGTCTAATCACAGAGACTAGGATAGGTTCCCCATCCTCCTAGCATGACCCATGACACATACATCTAATTACTGAGACTAGGTTAGGTTCCTCACTCCTAGCATGACTCATGACACATACATCTAATCACTGAGACTAGGTTAGGTTCCCCCTCCTTCTAGCTAGACTCATGACACATACGTCTAATCACTGAGACTAGGTTAGGTTCCCCCTCCTCCTAGCATGACTCATGACACATACGTCTAATCACTGAGACTAGGTTAGGTTCCCCCTCCTCCTAGCTAGACTCACGACACATACGTCTAATCACTGAGACTAGGCTAGGTTCCCCCTCCTCCTAACATGACTCATGACACTAACGTCTAATCACTGATATTAGGTTAGGTTCCCCCTCCTCCTAGATAGACTCAGGACACGTACGTCTAATCACAGAGACTAGGATAGGTTCCCCATCCTCCTAGCATGACCCATGACACATACATCTAATTACTGAGACTAGGTTAGGTTCCTCACTCCTAGCATGACTCATGACACATACATCTAATCACTGAGACTAGGTTAGGTTCCCCCTCCTTCTAGCTAGACTCATGACACATACGTCTAATCACTGAGACTAGGTTAGGTTCCCCCTACTCCTAGCATAACTCCTGACAGATACATCTAATCACTGAGCCTAGATTAGGTTCCCCCTCCCCCTGGGATGCCTCATGACACATACGTCTAATCACTGAGACTAGGTTAGGTTCCCCCTCCTCCTAGCATGACTCATGACACATACGTCTAATCACTGAGACTAGGTTAGGTTCCCCCTCCTCCTAGCTAGACTCACGACACATACGTCTAATCACTGAGACTAGGCTAGGTTCCCCCTCCTCCTAACATGACTCATGACACTAACGTCTAATCACTGATATTAGGTTAGGTTCCCCCTCCTCCTAGATAGACTCAGGACACGTACGTCTAATCACAGAGACTAGGATAGGTTCCCCATCCTCCTAGCATGACCCATGACACATACATCTAATTACTGAGACTAGGTTAGGTTCCTCACTCCTAGCATGACTCATGACACACACATCTAATCACTGAGACTAGGTTAGGTTCCCCCTCCTTCTAGCTAGACTCATGACACATACGTCTAATCACTGAGACTAGGTTAGGTTCCCCCTCCTCCTAGCATAACTCCTGACAGATACATCTAATCACTGAGCCTAGATTAGGTTCCCCCTCCCCCTGGGATGCCTCATGACACATACGTCTAATCACTGAGACTAGGTTAGGTTCCCCCTCCTCCTAGATAGGATAATGACACGTACGTCTATTCACTGAGACTAGGTTAGGTTCCCCCTCCTCCTAGCATGACCCATGACACATACATCTAATCACTGAGACTAGGTTAGGTTCCTCACTCCTAGCATGACTCATAACACATACATCTAATCACTGAGACTAGGTAACGCTCCCCCTCCTCCTAGCATGACTCATGACATATACGTCTAATCACTGAGATTAGGTTAGGTTCCCCATCCTCCTAGCTAGACTCATGACACATACGTCTAATCACTGAGACTAGGTTAGGTTCCCCCTCCTCCTAGCTAGACTCATGACACATACTTCTTATCACTGAGACTAGGTTAGGTTCCCCCTCCTCCTAGCAGGACTCATGACACATACGTCTAATCACTGAGACTAGGTTAGGTTCCCCTTCCTCCTAGCATGACTCATGACACATACGTCTAATCACTGAGACTAGGTTAGGTTCCCCCTCCTCCTAGCATGACTCATGACACGTACGTCTAATCACTGAGACTAGGTTAGGTTCCCCCTCCTCCTAGCATGACTCGTGACACATACGTCTAATCACTGAGATTAGGTTAGGTTCCCCCTCCTCCTACCATGACTCATGACACATACATCTAATCACTGAGACTAGATTAGGCTCCCCCTCCTCCTAGCATAAATCATGACACATGCATCTAATCACTGAGACTAGGTTAGGCTCCCCCTCCTCCTAGCATGACTCATGACACATACGTCTAATCACTGAGACTAGGTTAGATTCCCCCTCCTCCTAGCATGACTCATGACACATACGTCTAATCACTGAGCCTAGGTTTGGTTCCCCCTCCTCGTAAATAGACTCATGACACATACGTCTAATCACTTAGACTAGGTTAGGTTCCCCCTCCCCCTGGCATGCCTCATGACACATACGTCTAATCACTGAGACTAGGTTAGGTTCCCCCTCCTCCTAGATAGACTCATGACACGTACGTCTAATCACTGAGACTAGGTTAGGTTCCCCCTCTTCCGAGCATTACCCATGACACATACATGTAATCACTGAGACTAGGTTAGGTTCCTCACTCCTAGCATGACTCATGACACATACATCTAATCACTGAGACTAGGTTAGGTTCCCCCTCCTTCTAGCTAGACTCATGACACATACGTCTAATCACTTAGACTAGGTTAGGTTCCCCCTCCTCCTAGCATGATTCATGACACATACGTCTAATCACTGAGACTAGGTTAGGTTCCCCCTCCTCCTAGCATGACTCATGACACATACGTCTAATCACTGAGACTAGGTTAGGTTCCCCCTCCTCCTAACATGACTCATGACACTAACGTCTAATCACTGAGACTAGGTTAGGTTCCCCCTCCTCCTAGCTAGACTCATGACACATACGTCTAATCACTGATCCTAGGTTAGGTTCCCCCTCCACCCTGCATGTCTACTGACATATACATCCAATCTCTGAGCCTAGATTAGGTTCCCCCTCCTCCTAGCATAACTCCTGACACATACATCTAATCACTGAGCCTAGATTAGGTTCCCCCTCGCCCTGGGATGCCTCATGACACATACGTCTAATCACTGAGACTAGGTAAGGCTCCCCCTCCTCCTAGCATGACTCATGACACATACGTCTAATCACTGAGATTAGGTTAGGTTCCCCCTCCTCCTAGCATGACTCATGACACATACATCTATTCACTGAGACTAGATTAGGCTCCCCCTCCTCCTAGCATAAATCATGACACATACATCTAATCACTGAGACTAGGTTAGGCTCCCCCTCCTCCTAGCATGACTCATGACACATACATCTAATCACTGAGACTAGGTTAGGCTCCCCCTCCTCCTAGCATGACTCATGATACATACGTCTAATCACTGAGACTAGGTTAGATTCCCCCTCCTCCTAGCATGACTCATGACACATACGTCTAATCACTGATATTAGGTTAGGTTCCCCCTCCTCCTAGCTAGACTCATGACACATACGTCTAATCACTGAGACTAGGTTAGGTTCCCCCTCCTCCTAGCTAGACTCATGACACATACGTCTAATCACTGAGACTAGGTTAGGTTCCCCCTCCTCCTAGCATGACTCATAACACATACGTCTAATCACTGAGACTAGGTTAGGTTCCCCCTCCTCATAGCTAGACTCAAGACACATACGTCTAATCACTGAGACTAGGTTAGGTTCCCCCTCCTCCTAGGAAGACTCATGACACATACATCTAATCACTGAGACTAGGTTAGGTTCCTCACTCCTAGCTAGACTCATGACACATACGTCTCATCACTGAGACTAGGTTAGGTTCCCCCTCCTCCTAGCATGACTCATGACACATACTTCTAATCACTGAGACTAGGATAGGTTCCCCCTCCTCCTAGCATGACTCATGACACATACGTCTAATCACTGAGCCTAGATTAGGTTCCCCCTCTTCCTAGCTTGACTCCTGACACATACATCTAATCACTGAGCCTAGATTAGGTTCCCTCTCCTCCTAGCAAGACTCCTGACTCATACATCTAATCACTGAGACTATTTTAGGTTCCCCCTCCTCATAGCATGACTCATGACACATACGTCTAATCACTGAGACTAGGTTAGGTTCCCCATCCTCCTAGCATGACTCATGACATATACATCTAATCACTGAGACTAGGTAAGGTTCCCCCTCCTCCTAGCATGACTCATGACACATAGGTCTAATCACTGAGACTAGATTAGTTTCCCCCTTCTCCCAGCATGACTCATGACACATGCATCTGATCACTGAGACTAGGTTAGGTTCCCCCTCTTCCCAGCATGACTCATGACACATACATCTAATCACTGAGACTAGGTTAGGTTCCCCCTATTCCCAGCATGACTCATGAAACATACATGTAATCACTGAGACTAGGTAAGGCTCCCCCACCTCCCAGCATGACTCATGACACATACGTCTAATCACGGAGACTAGGTAACACTCCCCCTCCTCCTAGCAAGACTCATGACACATACATCTAATCACTGAGACTAGGTTAGGTTTCTCACTCCTAGCATGACTCATGACACATACGTCTAATCACGGAGACTAGGTAAGACTCCCCCTCCTCCTAGCAAGACTCATGACACATACGTCTAATCACTGAGCCTAGATTAGGTTCCCCCTCTTCCCATCATGACTCATGACACATACGTCTAATCACTGAGACTAGGTTAGTTTCCCACTCTTCCTAGCATGACTCATGGCACATACGTCTAATCACTTAGCCTAGATTAGGTTCCCCCTCTTCCTAGCATGACTCATGACACATACGTCTAATCACTGAGCCTAGATTAGGTTCCCCTCCTCCCAGCATGGCTCCTGACAAATGCATCTAATCACTGAGACTAGTTTAGGCTCCCCCTCCTCCTAGCATGACTCCGGACACATACGTCTAATCACAGAGCCTAGGTTAGGTTTCCCCTCCTCCTAGCATGACTCCTGACACAAACGTCTAATCTCTGAGCCTAGGCTAGGCTCCCCCTCCTCCTAGCAAGACTGACACATATATCTAATCACTGAGCCTAGTTTAGGTTCCCCCTCCTCCTAGCAAGACTGACACATACATCTAATCACTGAGCTTAGGTTAGGTTCCCCCTCCTCCTAGTATGGCTCCTGACACATACATCTAATCACTGAACCTAGTTTAGGCTCCCCCCACCTAGCATGACTCCTGACGCATACATCTAATCACTGAGCCTAGGTTAGGTTTCCACTCCTCTTAGCATGACTCCTGACACATACGTCTAATCACTGAGCCTAGTTTAGGTTCCCCCCTCTCCTAGCATGACTCATGACACATACATCTAATCACTGAGTCTAAGTTAAGTTTAACCTCCTCCTAGCATGACTCCTGACACATACATCTAATCACCGAGCCTATGTTAGACTCCCCCTCCACCTAGCATGACTCCTGACACATACATCTAATCACCGAGCCTATGTTAGACTCCCCCTCCTCCTAGCTTGACTCCTGACACATACGTCTAATCACTGAGTATAATTTAGGTTCCCCCTGTTCCCAGTGTTACTCCTGACATACATCTAATCACTGAGCCTAGAATAGTTTCCCCCTCCTCCTAGCATGACTCCTGACACATACATCTAATCACCGAGCCTATGTTAGACTCCCCCTCCTCCTAGCATGACTCCTGACACATACGTCTAATCACTGAGCATAGTTTAGGTTCCCCCTGTTCCCAGTGTTACTCCTGACATACATCTAATCACTGAGCCTAGAATAGTTTCCCCCTCCTCCTAGTATGACTCCTGACACATATATCTAATCACCGAGCCTATGTTAGACTCCCCCTCCTCCCAGCATGACTCCTGACACATACATGTAATCACTGAGCCTAGGTTAGGCTCCCTCTCCTAGCATGACTGACACATACATCTAATCACTGAGCCTAGGTTAGGTTCCCCCTCCTCCTAACATGACTCGTGACACATACATCTAATCACTGAGCCTAGGTTAGGTTCCCCCTCCTAGCATGACTCATGACACATACATCTAATCACTGAGCCTAGGTTAGGTTCTTTCTTGTGCTAGCATGACTCCTGACACATACATCTAATCACTGAGCCTAGTTTGGGTTCCCCCTCCTCCTTGCATACTCCTTAAAATCCCGATATGCTCACTAGCCCTAGCCCTGCTGTCTAGCTAGGGATTAACTTCTACTTGAATTCTCTATATTTTCAATGTCTCTTCATATTCCAGCCCGATCTTGTCTTAAATACAGTTAATCATGAGTACACAGTGGAGTGAAAATACGTCTTGGGATTGTCGTCTCTGAGTGACTTGAGGTAATATGGAAGCAGGCGCTATCCTGTGGTTGTCCCTAACTGTAGTATGCCATTCTGTGTTGCTTCTGGTGTTGTTTCAGTATATCATCTGTAACACTGTTTCAGCAGAATTACCCAACACATTTAGAATACGTCCTCTGAGGTTGTTTCTTGTGGTTTTTGATATTACGCTAACAATCTGTTTTTCAGGAGTAAGTTTACAGCATGTTTTCGTGTATTATACGGAACTGTTTACTGCTATAAAAATAACTACTTGAAACTGTTCTACATAAAATGCTTTATTAAAATAAACTAAATTAATTGCATACAAAGTATCAAAACTGAAATCCTAGATTATGCTAGCAGTATGAACATTAGGCTTAAAGAGATAAATTTCAAAGTAGGTTTACTTCACAATTTATATGTAGAATGAAAGTGTAAGTGTCTCTTGCGATGATTGGTATATATGTGTGTGTGTGTGTGTGTGTGTGTGTGTGTGTGTAAAACGAACATCCTGAAATATTAATTGTACGAGGGTCGGCTGATAAGTCCTGGGCTTCACACAGATGTGGCGCCAGTTAGACGGTAGCATCGTGCAGACTAGCTTGTATCCATAGTTATAGGTCAATAGTTGAGTTTAGCAATGACTGCATTTTAAACAAGACAACTTTAGAATTTTCACGAAAATGGAGGATTTGGAAAAGCAAGCAGTGATTAAATACTTCCATTTGAAATGCCTAACGCCTAAAGAAATCAAGGAGGAAATGGACAGTACATTGAAAGACTCTGCCACTTCATACTCAATGATTAAAAGGTGGGTTACAGAGTTTAAAATGGGACTACGAGCTCTAGTGATGAGCCTGGCTCTGTGACAGCACCACACTCATTGAAAAAATACATCGTTTAGTACTTTGAGATAGCAGAGGCTGTAAACATATCAAAAGAATGTGCAGGTAATATTTGGAGTAATGCTATGTGCTTTCACAAGGTCTGTGCAAGATGCGTACCGCGTTAGTTGACACCTGATCAGAAGTTGTAAAGAAAAACTGTTTCTGTTAAGAATGTGGAGCTCTACCGTAAAAATCCCAGTTAATTTTTGGGACGGCTTATTACCATGGATGAAATTTGGATACATCACTACACTCCACACATTAAATCACAGTCAAAACAGAGAGATGTTCCAGGTCAACCAACTCCAAAAAAGGCAAAGTCAAGCTTTTCAGCTAACAAGGTTATGGCGAGTTTTCTGGGATGCACAGGGAATTAATTACATTGATTACTTGTAAAATGGTAAAAGTCTCACTGTTGACTACTACGCAAGCTTGCTGCAACGTTCGAGTGATTAGGTGAGGTGATCCACTCTATTCACCAGGTCTAGCATCCATTGACTACCACCTTTTCTCAAGCCTCAAAAAATGTCTTGGAGGACGACGATTTCACAGCAACGAGGAGGTCATTGATGCGGTAAACACCTATTTTGAGGACCTTGATAAATTGCATTACAGACGTGGTTTAATTAAATTAGAACACCAATATGAAAAATGTATTAGCCTTTTGGAGATTATGTTGAGAAATAAAGCATTTTTTTCTAAATGCTGTTTTCACTGAGAGGCCCCGGACTAATCAGGCGAAACCTTTAAGTGATTTGTATGTTTGCATTGCAGGTTTTCATTCAAGAACAGCATAACCGATTCTCTTGAAAATTGTGCGTTTGCCGCTTTTAACAGTTTCATCGTGCCAGGCGGCCATTTTGTTGTGGTTTACCCAAACATGAGACTTAGGTAATCCTGTGATAAGAAGGATAAACCTACTAGTTAGTTTGGAACTCGGGCCTATTCCCATCCAGTCATAGGCATTACTTCCTTCACAGTCAAGATTAAAGCAACTTGCACATTCAAGAAATTAAAATATTCGACTCTTTAAATGTATTGAAAATATTTTGTAACAACATTTTGTAAATAAACTGAATATGTTGGGTGGCTCTTTCTTATAAATTTCCGATTTAATCAACTGTCTTGAACAATTCGCAGCTATAAGAGAGTTTGGCAAAGCGTACTCTATATCTTTTACTGCAAAAACAGTACAGTGCTATCAGAAAATAAAAAAATGAAATAATTATAATATGACAGATTGGTGCAGAGGATTAAGCTCCACAAATACATTTTACATTTTTAGAACGTGTCTATACAAGCAAGTTTACCCTTACCAGATGGTTCTATTTATTAGTTATTATTATTATTATTATTATTATTATTATTATTATTATTATTATTATTTGAGTCGCTTTAACCTGCGGTCATATCGTGGCTGTACATGTAAATTACTTTAACAAACAAGTGTAACAATGAACTATAAATTGTTGTATAAATTAGTATGTGTTATAATATTCTTTATACAATGTTTTGCATTAAGGCTTCAGATAGACCATTGGTAACACCATTATTGAGTTTCTGGGTTAAAAATTGTGGACATTCTGTCATTAGCTGGTTAACCGTGACACTGTTCACATGATGTTTATGAGTTAATGCTGTGCGCAGTCTGGTGAGAAGGACTGGCGATAGCGCGTAGCTACAGCACATGCGCCAGATAGTGCTTCACCTTTAATCGCACGACTTATTGTAGCGTACACATGTAACTCTGGGAAACAAGTTTATCATTTACCTTCCTCCGTTGCAGAGAAGGAAGGAGACTCAAGAAGTGTGAGAAGCACACAAAAGGAGATAAAAAATTAATAAATTCTCCCTGATTAACGGCAGTGCGTGGTTCATATAAGTGCCAAATTGTGCCGGACTTTGGTCCCCCAGGAGTTGTTTTACATACAGTAAATGTGCTGTTGGTTTTAAGCACAGAAACAATCCATTTGTTTGCATCCAGCATTTTGGGATAAGACGGGTAGCCCCTAACCAGCTGAGCAACTCGGGCCAAAGAGTAGAGATATAGAGAGGGACATTTGCTTATTGGCATTTTACTGATTTATGGAAATTATTGCAGATAATATTCATTCTGGTATATTACTTAATTTTTACTTTCTTTATACGTACTATGTACATAGTGTATAGAGAAGGTATTGCATTCCACCCAAAATTTGATACCGAAATTTCACCGGAAATACAAGTTTTCAATCCCCCTGAATCTAAAAAAAAAAAAAAAAATCAGAAAAAGGTTCATGTGTGTGTGTGTGTGTGTCTGTGGACAGCATAGCTCAAAAACGAAAAGACCGTTAACTACTAAACTTGGTATTTAACTTTAGTATCGTCTAAGGATGAGACACAAAGATTTTCAAAAAAATCCCCACACCCTAACCCACCCTTTACATGGAACTTTTTTCAACATTTTTGATTTTCTTAACATTGGCTCTAACGATTTTGATTAAAATATGGTATATTAAAATATTCATCTGACAAATAGAATGTATATCTTGAATTTTCTGGGAATAGCTTCTGAAGACCTGTTTATTCTGGATGGATTTTGCTTAATTTGGCATAACTAGTAAACCATAAGAGAAAGACAAAAACTTATTATGCAAAAAATTTAGGTCTTGTTAAAATACACAAGTTATGTCTTATACATTTTCCTCGTGGAGCTTACCGTTTTAGAGGTATTCATTGTTATTAGTTTCCGTTGTGAAGTACTTATACTTTTCTCAGACGGGAGCGTCCGTTTTTCCTTTGTTCTACTCCTGGCCAAGAAAAGAAGTGATTTGTGATGACAATCGCCTAACGACAGCTTTTAAAACATTTGACTATTGGTTTAGCCTAGTGTATTCCCTTATTTTCTTCCTACTTACGGAGGTAAATAATAAGAACATTGCGGTAATGAGTACCTCGACTAGCAAGGCGCATAAAGAAGAAGAATGTTATGCAATATGTTTGTTTGTAGAACAGCTAGAGAAAGTCATGTGAGTGTAACACATAAGATTTTTGTAGGTTTAAAAATGTACTCCAAATAGTTACTTCGTATAGTCTGCACCAACATTGTATACTCTGCTATTATTTGTAAGTATAAAGCACCAGAAATACTAAATTCTTTTAGAATAAAGCTACGCAGTTGCGAAAGTTGCAGCAGTAAACCATTGGGGAATTCAAGTCTCATTTGCTTCCCTGTGTTGGGAGGAGACCTGAATTAGAGTCTTCTTGTCTACAGTTAAAACACTACGTCCATTAAACTTTATAGTGCACACAAAAACAAAACTTAAACACGACGAAGAAACCCACGTTTCACCAATTACCAGAAAGTGTATGCTTTGTAAATATTAGGCTTCAGTACTGTAGCTTCAACCTAATTACTTCAAAGGATGGACAACACTTTGCCCATTCTATAGGCAGGTTGAGAATCATTCCATAGAATAGATAACTCTATCTTCATTTTAAAGCAAAAATGTCAATGTTTCTTTTTACTGTCTAATCAATTAAACAAGATAATGACAATACAACCTATTGATTGTTAAAAGCTAACCCTATGTCCTGAATTAATAGGATGCAATGAAATTGACTAAAGCCAAAAGGAAGCCATAAATCATAAGGTAAATACATTGAAGTTTGTACACATACAAGTCTTTTTTTACTTTCTCTAGCCCCGTATGTACAATGCACATAGGCATTGTGAAGTACTGTATTCCGCCTAATATTCGATGTCGAGATTTCACCGAAAATACATGTTTTAGGACCTCCTGAATCCAAAAAAGGTCCGTGTGTGTGTGTGTGTGTGTGTGTGTGTGTGTCCGTCTTCTGTCTGTGTGAGTGTCTGTGGACAGCATATACCAAAAACGAAAAGGCGGTTAAATACCAAACTTGGTATTTGTTTGGTGTCTTCCAAGGATGCGACACGAAGATTTTCAAGAAAATCCCCCTACCCCTGACTACCCGTTACATGGAAAATTTTTCGAAAATCTTGTTTTCCTTAAAAATGGCTATAACGATTTTGATTAAAATACCACATATTAAAGCCATTTCTATTACAAATAATATGTACATATTGCATTTTCTTCGAATGGCTTCTAAAGACTGTTTATTCTGAATGAATTTTGCTTAACTTGGCATAACTAGTAAACCGTAAGAGATAGACAAAAACTTATTTTACAAAAAATGTAGATCTTGTTAAAATACTCAAATTATATCATAAACATTTTTTTCGTGGAGCTTACCGTTTCGAGGTATTCCTTATTATTAGTTTCAAATGTGATGTACTCGTACTTCTATTTTTCTCAGACGGAAGCGTGTGTGTGTTTCTTTTGTTCTACTCCTGGTCAAGCAAAGAAGCGATTTGCAATGACAATCGCATATAGACAGCTTTTAAAACATTTGACTATCATATGCATTGGCCTTGTGCATTCCCTTAGTTCCAGTCTACTTATAAGGAACTGAGTAATAAAATTCTGCTAATTTTTATCTCGATTAGCGTGGTTTTGGAAGAAGAATTATCTTTTGTAAGAAGTTTGTTTGTAGAGTAGCTAGAGAAAGTCATGTGAGTGTAACACATCAGATTTTACTTTCTCAATACGCGCTATGTACATAGTGTATAGAGAAGGTATTGCACTCCACCCAAAAATTCGATACCGAGATTTCACCGGAAGTATATGTTTTAGGGTCCCCTGTATCCAAAAAAAAGTATTTTCAGAAAAAGGTCCGTGTGTGTTTGTGTCCGTGTAACCGTGTGTCCGTGTATCAGTGTGTCCGTGTGTCTGTGAACACGATAACTCAAAAACGAAGAGTCGGTAAAATAGCAAACTTGGTATTTAAGTTCAGTATCTTCCAGGGATGCGACACGAAGATTTTGAGAAAAATCCCCCCACACCAACTACTTTTTACATGGAACTTTTTTCGAAAATGTTGATTTTCTCAAAAATGGCTCTAACGATATTGATTAAAATATCGTATATTAAAGGTACTTACCTCCAAATAAAATTTTGAATTCTCTGGGAATAGCCCCTGAAGACTACTTTATTCTGAGTGAATTTTACGGAATTTTGCATAACTTCTAAACCGTAAGAGTTAGATAAAAATTTATTATACAAAAATGTAGAGCACCTTAAAACACACACATTGTATTATATCTCTTTTTTTCGGGGAGTTGATTATTTTTATATATTACTTGTTCTTTGTTTTAGCTTTAAAAACTTTTCTCATACAGGAATTTCTCCTGACCATACACACACATTCAGTCACATAGCAACCAGCTTTTGACTATGACTTTAACCTGTGTATAAGCTTTTTAAGAATAATTTGTTGCAGAGATGTAGAGAAAGTCATGTTAGTGGTACAAATAAGATTTATTTTACTTTCTCTATACGAACTATGTACATATTTATCGTATATTAAATATATTTACCTGAAAAATAAAATGTATATCTTGAATGTTATGGGAATAGCCTCTGAAGACTACTTTATTCCGGAAGAATTTTACGGAATTGTGCATAACTGGTAAACCGTAAGAGATGGGGAAAAACTTACTACACAGAAAATGTAGCTCACAATAAAACACATATTTTATGTCAAGTACATTTTTTTCATGGAGTTGATAATTTTTAAGATATTCCTGATTTTTTGTTTTAGCTTTGAAAAACTTATACATTTCTCATACTGGAATTTCTTAACTCCTGTCCATACAAACAAAGGAACTTCAGTTATATAGCAACCAGCTTTTGTCTATCATTTTAAACTATGGAACTCCGTTATTTCGCTTCTACTTACAAGGAAGCAAGCAATAAGACTATTTCTGCCAATTAGCATGAAGTAAGTAGAAGCATAAGCTTTTTAACTACAATTTGTTGCAGACATGTAGAGAAAGTCATATGAATGGAATACATTCGAGTTTTTTTTATTATTTGAATAGTTTGACGTGTTTTAACCTGGTTGGTCATATCGGACAAATGAAATTGGTGAAATGATGCTCAAATGATCTCGGGGTCGGTGGAGCTCAAAGTTACTCGACATTCGTCTTCTCAGGATAAGGGAACCCCCCCAAACCTTATCCGGGTAACTCACCCTAAGCCAGATTCGAACTCACGACTTGTTGAATATGGGGCAGACACGCCACCACCGCACTACCCAAGCGGACTCATGCAAGTCTTAACTTCTCTACCCTGTTGCTGTTATCAATTAAATGAGAAATAATTTTAACCAAAAATAATGCAATAAACACAACTCATATAGTATACATCAGTAGAATGTTTTAATATTTGCTGTATTTAGCCTAAGAGTGATGTTACGACAGTTGGCGGAAAGGAGGGTTCGCATTTGGAAATGGTGGTTGATAAAAGGCGTTGATTTCCCACTAAGTGTCGAGTGATGACAGAGAAGTGCTAATGGCTGTAACACACTCAGCATTAGGTGGAAACGTTTGAGGAAATGAGTCTTCAAAGTGTCAGCAGTCAGCTCTCTGTTACATATATGCATTCTATTTCAAAACCCTCCACATAATTTGTGAAGTGATTGGCTAAATAAAAATAATGATTTAATACATAGAATATGGTATGTTCGATGTTAAAATGCAGTGCCAATAATAAAGTACTCATTCATTGAAGTCGCATCACACCATGGCGGTACTGCCTAGCTCGCGAGTTTGCTATTGTGTAGTCCTGAACACGAGGGACCAACCCTTGCGATCGTGAAACAACCCAGCAACTGTTTCTCTCAGCTAAGGGATTCCTTTACTGCAAATGAACGTTACACAGGACCCACGGGTTTAGTACCCTTCCAAAGGAAGCCCTACTAACAATATCCAAAACCCCCTCTCCCGGGATTAAACCCACAATAATATTAGAGTCCAGCATTGCAAATTCTACAACGCGCAGGACGACTACAACAATGTATAATGTCGCACTAGGTTCCTTTCTGGTAGATCATGTCCTCAATACAAGATATCATCAACAGTTAACGTTTATACCGAATGAAAAAACAAACTTTGAATAATGGTTTAATTGTTTTTTTATACAAGCCGTGTGGAGGACAGGAGTTGGATAGGTAAAGTCACGCTGAAAAATTCAATGCCATAGCCGCGATTTGCACCACGGATCTCCCGATCTCTAGCCTGTTGCTCTACCACTGAGCTACAATGGCAACCTGCCGGCATAGCTTTGAACTTCAGTCTGACCCTACCTATCCAACTCCTGTCCTACACATGGCTTGTGTGAAAATACAATTGTAAATCGACCTTGTACAACATTGTAAATCGCCATTGCGGTTGTCATCTAAAAATAATTGAGATCACCTTGTGGTTTACCGAGAAACATGCGAGTCAGTTTAGAAATTCAACGCTATCCCGACATGTTGCCATGGTAGCTCAGTGGCAGAGCAACCAGCTAGACATCGGGAGATACTTGGTTCAAATCCCGGCTAAGGCATTGAATTTTTCAGTCTGATTCTACCTATTCAAACTTTAAATAAATTATTAGCACATAAGATGACAATATGCAAATGTGAATGTTTATGGGTATTAAATTTTATTGGGGTTTAAGGGTGCTCAACTACAAAGGTTAATAGCGCCCTTTCCAGGACATTAGTTTTTAGTGGAATCGCCGAGTTGGCTAAACTGTGTTACAGTGTTGTTGCTTGTCGCCCATCGCATTATTCCCGCTGTTTCAGTTGCAATTGAGCTTTGTTTGACCGATGTTTCTGGCGAGCTTCCACAGAAATGTGATATCGTGAGTCGATGAGTCTGATCTTATATTTTAAAAATGTATATAATGTGGATTCTCAATGATTAATTTTTATCTTATTTGTGACGAAAAATTGTATAATGTAGCTCCACTCTCTACACATGTAATGTGCTTTTCTTGTTTTCTGAACCTTTTATCAAGCTTATGTCATTACCTAAATCTACTCGTTTTACCAAATTATTAGTATAGACTGGTCGGTTCTGGAGCCTCCTTCCACTTCCTTTATTTGCATAACAATTAGAGTAGTTCATTTTCATATACAAATTTACATATCAATATTTGAATAATAATAGTTACAAAAATGTATTTGCATATGTGACAGTTATTAATCATTGATGCATAGCGGAAAAACTAAAGGTGTATAACTATTGCTATTGTTGACGACCAGGAACTTTTAGAGGCTATTTTCACTTGAAATGTAATGAGAATTCTTACTATGCAATCACATTTCACCTATTATTGTTGACGACCAGGAACTTTGAGAGGGTATTTTCACTTGAAATGTAATGAGAATTCTTACTATGCAATCACATTTCACCTATTATTGTTGACGACCAGGAACTTTGAGAGGGTATTTTCACTTGAAATGTAATGAGAATTCTTACTATGCAATCAGATTTCACCTATTATTGTTGACGACCAGGAACTTTGAGAGGGTATTTTCACTTGAAATGTAATGAGAATTCCTACTATGCAATCAGATTTCACCTATTATTGTTGACGACCAGAAACTTTGAGAGGGTATTTTCACTTGAAATGCAATGAGAATTCCTACTATGCAATCAGATTTCACCTATTATTGCACAATAAAGACATTATACAATATTCGATTTGAAAATTTACTATAATTAATTTAATGGAGCATGAATAGTCATCTCAAGCTATACGAGGACAAGATAGCATTATACTTTCCCTGTTTGTAATGACTGAAATAGAGGTCAGGATAGGAAATACGTACAAGAGCAACTTAACTCTTCACACCTCCTTCCATTAGACATTACAATTCAGGTCCAAGGACACTAACAAACAAGTAGTATTATAAATCATGTCACCCACTCCCGACATCACCAGCGATAACAATCGGAATTTAAAGTATAGTAGCACCCCATTACCCACCAGCTCTTTAGAGAGCCATTTTACCATTTGGAATTTCGACCTTACTCGAAATTCCAAATGATGGTAAAAGGCTGTTATACACACACGCGCGCGCGTGCGCGTCAATGACAAGCTGGAGCCTGCAGTCTCTGTGAAGCCAAACGTGGGAAAGCACCTGCCTCTCCTCCCCTCCGGCTAAATCAAGATAGGACTCCAGACCGACTTTCTCACAGGTTATAGTCACGTAGCAACACAACAGCATCAGAGCGAACATTCAACTGTGTCTATTTTTAAATGTTTCGCTAAAAGTGCGGAGAAAACGTTTGAGGATATGGACGACTTCAGGCGCGAGTGTGCACACCATTACTCCTACTTCCACAATGAATTGTGCAATAGACTAACGCAGACAGGTGTGCCAATCCTTTGTATAAACGATCAAATGTCTAGCATATATTTTCTCAAAAGAAATCTTACATAAAACCCATAAATAATAAGTAATTGAAAACAATTATTTCCAGAAAGCAGCTAACACCAGAATTTTATGGAGAGGACACTGATGAAATGGATGTGTTCAAAACCGTACATGATCCCCATTCGAAGTTGCGCGTTATGGTGTTATGTTCAAACCCTGCAGAACCTGACAGAATACCATCATATTATATGTGCAATTTCGACTGCAGCGTGTTTCGTCGAAGAGAGATGAAACAAAAGTAAGTGCAATGTGAAATATGACAGCAGAACATGTTAATTCTCGTTTGGTATAAAAACTAAAAGTATACATTTTTATATTTTGAGGATTCGAGACACAACTCCAGTGCCTCCAGAGTGCCTAGGCCCCGAGAGGACGGACGTGGAGGAAGTGGACGTCTGCGTCACAGAACCTTGGCACGATTGCATTATACATGATGTTAATGCAGACCAAGGACATCGTTATCAATACTCAAAACAAACCAGGTGCGTTCAGAGGTCCCGGGTGCAATTCCCGGCTGGGGCGGGGAATTTTTCTTTAACCAGAATTATTCCCTGTCCTCCACGGAGTCTGGTAGTATGTATGTGAGAGTGAATGTGTGTGTGTGTGCGTGTGTGTGTGTTTGAGGGAAAAAGAAAAGCAAAAACAAACTTTAAACCCTATGTAAAGAGCCTGCAGACGAGTTGTTTCTTGTACAAAAGGCACAAAAAAAAAACCGACAATATCTTGTTCCGTACACCGCATTCCTTACTGTTTGTAGGGGACTTTCTTATGTCACGTTTTTATTTTATTGGCTGATACTCTCGCCTTGCAGGTGAGTGTTCTATATCGAACCAATAAAGCATATCTATGCTGGGTTTGTGAACTCATTCGCTAATAGGAATAGCCACCTTACTCACCTGGAAGCGACATTAGGTAACGTGTACTACAACAGTCAGCTACAACCCCTCCTCCTTCCCCAATTAGAGAGACGGAGCGGCCAGTGGATATCAGAAGACACGCCCTATAAATGCCCGTACAGATAATCAGAAATTCGATGTCTATTACTATTTGTGCTCTGTGTACAAAACCCCCGATATGACCTTAAGTGTTAAAAGGGACTATATAAATGCAACAGTTAAAAAACAACTAGGTGCGTAAAACATTATAACAGTCACAATAAATTAATTAAAGAAGTCATAAATACGTTAAGAAGAACTTTGAGGACACTATGTATATGTATCATTTGTAACGAGAGCTATTATAATGTTTCAGATGCACAAATAATCAGCGCCAGCACAAGAAGGAGAACAGGCAAACTGAGAGCACTTGCATCTCGAATGCTGAATATTACAGAACAACAGGCCAGTCCAAAGAACGATGCAGACCGCATTATAGCATCGAAATGTGTTCCAAGACGTCTCAATCTCTAAATTGCCTAGAGTGTGTGTATGATTTTATTACGATATTCCAGTTATTTTCATCATAATTGGCAACGATAAAGTTGTCTATATGTCTCTGCTAGACTGGGAGATATTTTTAAAAACCCTCCCAGAATTTGACAACTTCACCAATAGACAAAAGTGCGCGTATCCAGAATACAGTGAAAATATAGTGTTCTCATATAACGTTACTGGAACTATGGAAAATGAAGGCATTAGTCTTTTCAATTCATCTCTAAAGATGTTACGAAGACATAAATAGTCTAAAAAAATGTTTATTTATAGAGAGGTGTTTACGCAATCTGTATAGTGTAAATAATGTAGGAGCAAGGGGACGGAGACGTTATAGTGAAATCACTCCAAATATACAAAGATATAAAACTACACTTTCATAATTATTTTATATTTCACAAAAATAAACTTTACGAAATTGCACATCCATTCCTTATGATAATATCAGAAATACCATGACATGTGTTAAGGGCTTGTCAGACAGTATCAAGAGGTCTGACGACGGGATATTAGCACGCGATTATATTTGGAGTCAAATATTTCCAACTCCTCCGACAGTTGATGAGTTGATGAGTAACGGAGAAATACGAGAAAATATTTTTTCTGAAACAATGGGTAATTTTCTTTATTGTAATGTGAACTCTGAAGCTTAGAGTACATTTCATACAAAGAAGCAAATCCACAATTAGAAAAGTCCTATTTCATGTCAAGACTAGGATAACATTCACTGTTGATATAAAGTCTCAGCTTAACTATATTACAATGATCAAGCTGGGAGCAGTTCATTTTCGTGTCGTTTATTCTGGATGTTTGAGCTTCTAGTATAACAAATCCAGACTTCTCAGGCTTGGATGTTGTCGTGACGTTCCATGTGAATTCTTTTGTTTTAGGAACAGCAGGCTGAGTATAAAGATCCATAGTTGCAAAAGCGATGTGTATGACCTTGTCAGCCTTAGCTATCTTGAGCAATTCCACTTTTTCACCATCAGAAAGTCGCATTACATACATTCTCCATTTGAGACGCCTTAGTTTAACAACTGCATCTTCGGCTTCAGCAGGAGCTACAAGTTTCAAGAGTCCTTGCTTCGAATCAGTACCAGTTCAAACTTGCTTCAGGATTAGTTCCTTGTGATCAGCGAATTCCATGAGCGGAACTATAGCATTTAACATTCCGCTTACAGGGTGTACAATGCCAACTTAACTTCCAGGGTAAGCTCACCCTGAATTTAGCAATCGACTTGATTGTATGGGCATGAGAGCTGCATAGTTGCGCATCATTGTTGCGATACTAGGATTTCTTCTTCCATCTATAGAAGTATCATTCGTACTCAATTGAATCTCTTCAAAAATGAATGCAATAGCATTATTGCCAAGGTTTGCAGTAGTAAAAAATCCATCAGTTTTATCAAGCGATCCTTCAAATGGAGAAAAAACTCTTGCAGGGTACACTTTCAGCTTGGCAAAGGATCCCAATCTCACCATTTGCACCAACAGCCCATGAATTGTGCATTGGAAATACATGCTCCTCTTCTTTGACAATCCTATAGATAGGTGTGTCTGTCACATTGAAGATCTCTATCATAAGATTCCATATCAGTGCCTCGAGGAACTTGCAACTACTCGTTATTAAAAGTCTGAAGGCTGGTGGCAAAGTACGTTGTGCACGATGAATCCCACGCTTATCATATATGTATTTGATGACGACGCTTAAAATGGATTTCCATTTCGTCGCAAATGAAGTCTTATGCTCATGTCCTCGTTCCTAAAGTTGATGAGGTTTCCGTTTTGATCGACGACTCGAACAGTGATTTGATCAATAAATTTAGAGTTGATAATTAAACATATATCGGATTTGATGGCTTTTGAGAAATATATCCAGGTGCAACAGAACGAAACATCTAGTATTTCGAGTGTCAGCTTCTACCATTAATGAAGGAGCCTGTTCTAATACTACACTCAACTCGATTGATGCTCGCTTTAAATATGTCTACAAGGCTATCGTATTCAACCACCTTTTCAGGAGGATAACAGTAATTTTTGAAAAAAAAAAAAAAAAAACTTCAAGTGAGCCAATAGAACTTTTTTTGAGAAATCAACAATGTAGGGGCATTTCACTTCAGCCTTCATGCTATTATTATTTGGCCTAATAAAGAAGACATCACTTTCCAATTCTGGGTTAATCTTCAGGAACGTATTAATATCCGCAACCAGTATGCGAAGGAATCCCGATGACCTTTAGCCCATCATTTAAAATCTAATAAAACGATTATTATCATAGCCAACGTTTGGAATGTAAATAAAGTCTCAAAGTTCAAAAGGGCAATCTCATAATACTCTTCAAGATCGAGCTGCAGTGAAGGATTAAGATAAATGGTGATCAATAAATCGGCGCTCTAGTAGAAAAAATTGCAAGCTCCAGTGGCCGCAGATGGCTGAGCAAAAATCCTGCAACCTCCTCGTATTATACATTGTCTTAACTCTAGAATGGCTACATGATAAATGCACACATTAGAATATACATGCACTGTCAGCCCACCAATTTTTTTTCTCAGAAAAATAGGCATTTCTTTAAAAAATGTTTATTAACTTAGGAAATACATGCTTAGCAATACTTTTGTTTACGTTCATTTACAATTATTTTCAGTTTACACAATTAAGAACGACGTTTTTGCGATGATCAGCCTACACTGGGATTTTGCATTTGGACTCACAACACAATGTTTTTGTTTTGCGGTTCATGCTTCTTCCACAAAAGGCGTATCTTCTCTCCTTAGACGGCTTTGGTGGTAGTGATAAAGAAACGCCTACCTCTTCTGACTAGCCCAGAATGTCCAAAATGTATGCTACTTGAATTCATAGTATCGTTCAGTAGTATTTTCTAGTTCTCCAGTTCTGAAAATACATTTTCCCCCTTTTCCCCAAGGAATCCAAAGAACACTGGTTCTCTGTGGTGTTTTAGATGATCGAGATTCATTGGACCTCCAGGTGAAACAATTTCTTCCTTTTATAATGTACATAAACGTAAAGATCCTACATTATATTCTGAGAGCTCACTTTGTGAAATAACACTGTTTTCCTCACAATCAGTAAAATTAGTGCTTGAATTATCGCTGTCACTCTCTTGAATCATTGAATCAACTTTTCTTCAAAGCTTGAAGCAGTTGCACGAACTCTTTTCATGGCCATTCTAAGAAACAATGCACATTAAATTGCATACACAGGTCACTGGTCACCGCACACGCGGCATCTTGCAATGCACAACTGCTGATGTCGACTGATGCAACTGTAAATAGGAAATGTCTCTCATTGTTGGCAAACACCAAAAGTCTCAACTTTATCAGAATAACAATGAAAACGTTGCTAGCAATAGAACGTTATAATGGGGCTATGTGCAACCCAAGTATGAATTCTAAGGTTAACTTCGCTGAGATATCTCTCTATCTCTTTTGGAGACTTCAGATTGCTGAAACCATTAAAATAAAATGCTGTCTTTCCAACTTACTTTACAGGAACCCAATGAGTGCCCTCATTATGAGATGAATGGAAATTCACAATAATGCTCTCATTGAAATGAGGGTTTGAAGGAAGCTTGTCTATCATATATACACCTCTAAAGTGCGGGATTTTCAACCGTCTGACATGCATCTCTATATCAATGTTACTCAATGCTTTTTCGGGAACAAATATAGGCCTCTGCCCAAGTTTTTTTGACTCATTCATGCTGATCTTGTAATTATTCCTTTTTTCATCACTTCAGCTATTTTCTTTAAACATTATTATTTCTTTTTAAGCTTCTGTCAATTTTAGAAGTAATAACCAGAAGCTACATCGCCAGGAAAACTCCTATCATCTTTTACCTGCGAACACCTTTTCGTTTTGCTTCCATACCTTCGATAAGCCTTGCCATTTCTGCAATTTAGAGGCCGCAGCGTTTTTTTATTCATTGCTGATGCAATTTGGGCTGCACCACCTGCAGCAACTACTAGTGTAGCAATAATAGGGATGAGCTGTAGAAATCCGCCACGCCTCCTGCCTTTATAGCCCGCTCCAAATGAAAATTTTCCTTTCATAATACTAATTACAAATCTTGCAGCTAGCTTTTCTCATATACGCAAATCAGATGATTGAACTCTGCTCCAAGTCTTCTCCGCTAATACCTTATCTGCAATGTTTCTTGAAGCAGCGTCTTTGTGCTCAGCGAAGGAAATATCGTGAAGTTTACAAGCTTCGTCTAAGGGATTTGCGCAGCAACTAGTGGAGGATTCATTTTATATCTAAATATAGGGTTACTACAAAAGAAATAGACAACTTCAACTGCCTGCAAAACAAAAACTATTTACGGTAATTTGACGCCGTTTTCACTGGTTTGTAGAGGAGTCTTTGAGGTTTACATTGTGAACTCTCACATGTTCAATATGGGCTCCTCCAGTCACACGACACACATCCATGCGATAATCAAGTTCATCCCAAACCTTTTGTAACATATCTGCATCAACACTTGCCACGGCTTTTCTGATACGTTGTTTCAAGTCGTCTAAATTAAGAGGAAGTGGAGGGACAAAAACACGGCCTTTCACGAATCCCCATAGAAAAAAGTCACATGGTGTGAGATCAGGGCTCCTTGGTGGCCAAAATGCAAGAGCATTATTGTCGGTTATTTTCTTCCGAAACTCTTGGTCTTCCCGAGCTCTTCCCTTTGCACAAACATCCAGTTGTCTCGAATTTTCTATACCAGTCGTAGATTGACTGTCTAGTCGGTGGCGTTTTGTGGTAACGTGTTCTAAAATGTCGTTGGACAACAGTTGCTGATTGCGTTCTAGCAAATTCCAACAGGCAATATGCCCTTTCCACAGGATTTTCTGCCATTTCAGCTTCTTCAACAACAAACAAAACACTACAGCGTTACCAATGATAACAAACGAAACTTTGACAGTTTCTCAACATACCTCCAAAATAATTAGGTTGCTATCTGTAATAGCTTTTGTTTTACAGGCAGTTGAAGTTGTCTATTTCTTTTGTAGTAACCCTGTATATAAAGACAAGTAAACACCTTTTGATCTAGCAAGGCCTGTGTCACTTTATTTTTCCTTTTATAAAAGCAATAGTACCAATACAAAACTTGAAAAGAATGAAACAAAGGAAGATAAACATTATAAAACTGCAAAGAGTAACTAAAACATGGAACATTTTCGGCCTTAATTAATTCTACAACACCCTCCCCACCTTGGCTGATCTACAGAGGACGATCTAGACAGGACGTATGATTGCGTTGCCATCTGCAATGCGGAGTACAATTGTCCTTACATTTCCGTCTCTTCCATGACGGAAATTTTCTAAGCGCGCTTTCTTCCGCGTTTAGCGTGGGCGCACCTTTTCATGGATCAAGGCGATGTTTACAATTTTGAGCTGAGGCGAGTTCTTATCAGGTTGACGAACTTTGTGAAAACTTTTAAGTTCTTTTAAGTCTCCTTCGAGCAGCGTTTCCACAATTCAGATGTTAGTTTCTGGTGAAGTCTGAATTGTTTTGTTCTTCCCCTCAGGCTCAGCTCCATTAGGTATTGTGGTTAATCTTTAACCCCAAATACAATCTGATGGTGTCAATGGCTGTGATTCTGCACTATCAGATTGTGACATTGATCTTGAGTTAAGGGCTGCTTGAGCCATGATGAAATCTGTATGCATTCCTTCTTCCGTCACTTGGGAGCGACCCAATACCTTTCTCAGAGAGCTTTCAAAGCTCCGATCATTCTCTCCCACCAGCCTCCGTACCAAACTGCTCAGGGGGCAATGAACTTCCAAGTGGTTTTTTCTTCTGCAGGATATTGCTTGGTTTTTGTAGCGGCGAGAGCGTTCCAAAGTCAAATCTCTGTTTGAAGCCTGGAAACTCCGTGCGTTGTCAGAATAATACTATGAGACAATCCGCGTCTGCTGGCGAATCGCTGAGATAATTCTTTTTCTGTGGTCATAGATGTGCAGAGCTCTAAGTGGACTGCACGAGTCGTTGCGCAGGTGAACAGCTTTCTTAACTTTGCTTCCCACCTTAATGTATACAGGGTCCCGAAATCAATTCCCGTTACTGTAAAAAGTTTCAATGGTGTCACTCTGTCACTAGGAAGAGGAGCTTCAACTGCTTGTGTAATGCGGCTTTTGCCAGTTTGCAAGGAAGACACTTCCCTAGCGTACTTTTTATAGTTTGGCGGGCACGGAGAATCCAAAATTCGTCCCTAAGCTCGGATAGAACAATCCAAACACCCATATGATGAAGTCTGATATGTGTGTTTTGGATCATCTAGTGAACAAGCTGATGCTGCCCATCGAGTAGTGTGGGATGACGTTGTGCTGGAGACAGACTGTTGGCAAACTGCAAGTGTCCACTAAGATGAATAACTCCGTTCTTTATGAAAGGGTTGAAACGTGCAATTTTAGATTTCTTGGGCAGTGGCTGATTGTGCTGGAGTGCGTGAAGTTCATCCGAAAAAGATTCTCTTTGCACAATCTTAATCCAATAAATCCGTGCAGTGCAAAATTCCGAAGCAGTGGGTTCACCAGCAGTTCTTTTGTGTTGCGTATGAATCGTAGAGTCCATGCTGTTATGCGCAATAGTTTACTGTAAGAACAGTACCTTCCAGCGTTAACAGGGGAAGAGTGTTAATCGTCAATACTTGCTGACTTCTTTTCCGTATTTCAGGAAGTGTGATTTCGGAGACCTCATTTCGAGGCCACGAATCGAGATGGTTCTTGAGCCATAGTGGACCACTCCACACAAATTAGACTGAAGTAATGCTATGGCAGTAACTCCCCGAGATAAAAGATCTGCTGGGTAGATCATTGCAGGGTATGTATTTTGGAGACCTCATTTCGAGGCCACGAATCGAGATGGTTCTTGAGCCATAGTGGACCACTCCACACAAATTAGACTGAAGTAATGCTATGGCAGTAACTCCCCGAGATAAAAGATCTGCTGGGTAGATCATTGCAGGGTAATGTCTACACAGTGCCGGTGAAATAGTGGACTGAATTTCCGTAACATGGTTGCAGACGAAGGTTTTCCACCGATTAGCGTCGCGAATCCATCCTAGAGTGACCATGGAATCACTCCATAATGTCACCTTAGTGACGTCATACTCTGTAAAATGGCAGAAGTATTTCAAAAGTCGGACACCTATCAATGATGCCAGTAATTCAAGACGCGGTAGTGTCACTTTCTAGTGGGAGACAACCTAGTCTTGCTGCAATCGTTGTTCTCGTATTCTATTCTGACATACAGTACTGCACTGTAGACCCTCTCTGTTTCGTCTCAGAACAAGTGGACTTGCGAAGTTTCAGGCGTCCAGCTGGATATACCAATCCATCGTGGAATCGTAATGTTTGAGAGGTTAGGAACACTTGAAATACAGGTGTGTCATTTACATGCGAGTAATGGGGTGAAATCTCGTCCCATTCTATGCCCAGCAACTGTGTGTCTTGGAACAGAATTTTACCTTATACTGAAACTTGCAAAAATATTCCAAGCAGTTATAAAATCTCAGCCTTTGTCGTTTAGTGGCTGGTTCTGTTAAAAAGTCAGCAGAGATATCTTGGTGATGAAAGAATAGGGCATCTGTCTCCAGTTTCCCTATGTTTTTCACGTCCCTCAGCTCCCCATATTTTATTCGTGCTTCAGAATTAGAAGCCCATATACCCATTGACATTTTCATTTGCTTCAGTAAGTCAGTCAACTCGTAGTACAAAGTCACAGCTTCATTATCATCTTCAACGCTGACAGTAGTGTGGTCCTTGAATGTACTGCTTTACAGAAGTTTTGCTGCCAGTGGAAATTTTAGTGAGATTATAAGCGGGTTCACGTAGAGTGGCTGACAGTAGAAAGGGGTTATACTTGAGACCGAATGGCAAGCGCGTGAATCTATAAGGAATAACATCTTTGGTCGTTCTCCAAGATCCATTTTTCTGAGTCACCATAAGAACCCTGAGAGGTCTCGATCCTTTTTGTCCAAGCTCAGTTGCAAGAAGGGTTGAGCTACATATCTAATTAAGGCATTTCGCTGCAAACGAAAACGAAGTAATACTGTCAGAATTTCTGGTAACAAATTGGCGGCAGGTTCAAGGGCATCGTTCAGAGATGGAGAGTTACTCCCGTGTGATGATGCGTCGAAGACTATGCTCCATTTGAGAGGCTTGGTGCAAAAACCTGATAAGTCCATTTTTGGTACAAAATGAGTTTAAGTATTCCTGTATATAGTATATCATTGCGCATCTTTTGGAGCATGAACCAGAGGTGTGTGGACTTATCTGAATGGGATACGCTTAATTGCCAACAGAGATCTATTTGTTTTGGAGTAAGAATCAGATTAGTCCTGGATTTATGCCCCAGCAGTTGGCAGCACCAGAGTAGCAGCTGTTTCTTGCCAGTAAAATGGCTGCTTGAACTTCGTTCTCTGTTGTTAAGCCAGTTTATTGTGCTTCATAGATGCCATCTAGAAATCTAAGCATTGATAGTGATGGTGGTAAACATTCAAGGAAAAGAAAACATGAACCCAGTAAATGGAAAACAAATACTGACAAACTGAAAAGATTAAGGGACGAATCATATGTCTCAAGTAGCTCGTGAAAGAGGCCCTGCATCTTAACTGTAGGCGAAAGTGAGTTGATATTTTAGTCGCAGATGAAAAGCAGGAAATATTTACAAATTTCAAGACACTGGGTGGCGAGGTGAGTGGGTGGGTCGGTAGATGGAGGGGTGGGTGGGTAGATAGAGGGGTGGGTCGGTATATGGAGGGGTGGGTGGGTAGATGGAGGGGTGGGTCGGTAGATGGAGGGGTGGGTGGGTAGATGGAGGGGTGGGTCGGTAGATGGAGGGGTGGGTCGGTAGATGGAGGGATGGGTCGGTAGATGGAGGGGTGGGTGGGTAGATGGAGGGGTGGGTCGGTAGATGGAGGGGTGGGTCGGTAGATGGAGGGGTGGGTGGGTAGATGGAGGGGTGGGTGGGTAGATGGAGGGGTGGGTCGGTAGATGGAGGGGTGGGTCGGTAGATGGAGGGGTGGGTGGGTAGATGGAGGGGTGGGTGGGTAGATGGAGGGGTGGGTCGGTAGATGGAGGGTTGGGTGGGTAGATGGAGGGGTGGGTCGGTAGATCAGGGGTGGGTCGGTAGATGGAGGGGTGGGTCGGTAGATGGAGGGGTGGGTCGGTAGATGGAGGGGTGGGTCGGTAGATGGAGGGGTGGGTCGGTAGATGGAGGGGTGGGTGGGTAGATGGAGGGGTGGGTAGATGGAGGGGTGGGTCGGTAGATGGAGGGGTGGGTCGGTAGATGGAGGGGTGGGTGGGTAGATGGAGGGGTGGGTCGGTAGATGGAGGGGTGGGTGGGTGGATGTATGGGTTCGTGGGTGTGCTGGGAGGTGGGTAGTTAGCTAGGTAGGTTGGTAAGAAGACGGTCGGACGGACCTACGGACGGATGGAAGGGTGTGTGGGTTGGCGGGTGGATGGATGAGTGTGTGGATGGATGGGTGGATGAATCGATTTTTTGGTAGTGTTTAACGCTCGCTTTTACTACTTGTGGCACCGCAGGCGATGAGGGAGGGGTATATGGATATTCAGCAAAATTATTACATGCGTATACAAGGTTTCGTCAATTTGCTGATCTTAATAAATGATGTGCAAACAAGAAAGAAATAAAACGCTGTAGTACATGATTATGCTGCTAATACTAAGTGAAGAAACAAAAGCACAAGTTCCTGTACTCAGCAACTGCATAAAACTTGTGTTTTGAAGTTGGATTTTCACATTTTTCCTGAACGGATTGGTTTTAAGTCGATTAGGAAGATTGCTATTAAGACTACCACTTTTGTGAGACACAGAACTGATGCTCTTACTGAGCCAATGCTGTTGCAGCTGTGAACAATAATCTTTATTAAGACTACCACTTTTGTGAGACACAGAACTGATGCTCTTACTGAGCCAATGCTGTTGCAGCTGTGAACAATAACCTTTATTAAGACTACCACTTTTGTGAGACACAGAACTGATGCTCTTACTGAGCCAATGCTGTTGCAGCTGTGAACAATAACCTTTATTAAGACTACCACTTTTGTGAGACACAGAACTGATGCTCTTACTGAGCCAATGCTGTTGCAGCTGTGAACAATAACCTTTATTAAGACTACCACTTTTGTGAGACACAGAACTGATGCTCTTACTGAGCCAATGCTGTTGCAGATGGGAACAATAATCTTTATTAAGACTACCACTTTTGTGAGACACAGAACTGATACTCTTACTGAGTCAATGCTGTTGCAGCTGTGAACAATAATCTTTATTAAGACTACCACTTTTGTGAGACACAGAACTGATGCTCTTACTGAGTCAATGCTGTTGCAGCTGTGAACAATAATCTTTATTAAGACTACCACTTTTGTGAGACACAGAACTGATGCTCTTACTGAGTCAATGCTGTTGCAGCTGTGAACAATAATCTTTATTAAGCTTAAACATGTGCTTGTTGGCACTGTCTCTATAATGTACACGTAAGATCTTTAGTTCTGAAAATATTGGTTTACTTGGAGTACATAGGCCAGGTATTCTCCAATGTCTTTTCTGTAGCTTAAATATATTTACAGAAGCTCTAGAACATCATACTGAATACACATAACCAAAGTAAACGGTTCTAAGACCATCCATGGCCAGCACTCGCACTGCGTAACATACGGCTTAATTAATCTGCCAGAAGATTGATATGCTCCGTCCAGCAAGCTGCGAATCAATTATTACCTCTAAAACTTAATTCAATGACTTTATTTAACTAATACACATTTTAAAGATCTTCAATATCTTTAAAGATGTTTGGGAAGCTTCTGTTGTAGTAGATCATTGCATGTCAGTCATAGGTTTTATAAGGTGATCAATGCCTTACTTGACCAAGGAATAAAAGATTTCAAAATTTAAAATTTTCGGGCTGTTTTGCCGTCGCCAGTAGGTTAAAATATGTTTAGTTAAAATAGTTGTACCTAACGTTTCGTCCCTGTCTGTGAGGGACACCTTCAGTGGCAATGTGTTCACGTCGCCAACTCGGAAAGAATTACAACAGTGCCGGTGTATATACTCAGGCATTGGTGGGCGGGGTCAAGTGGACGGGTTCTAGTTTTGTTTGTATTTAGCCTGTAGGGTAGGGATCTGGGAAAGTATACGGAACCAGGTGGAGTTTAATTTAAGTTCTTCGTCTTTGTTAAAGTTATTTGTGTTTTTATAAATTTCAATGGCCTCTCTGTATAAACGGGGGTAGTAATTTTTTGTCGTAGCTATAACCTCTACTTTATCATATTGTATTCGGTGGTCAAAACATGTTGTATCACGCCTGATTTTTCTGTTTGTCCGAGGCGGCAGTTTCTGTTATGTTGTGTGATGCGCGTGTTGATGCTACGCTTTGTAGTGCCACGTGTTCACAGGGTTTTGTAAAACACCAGCTTTTAAAAGTGGATCGAGTCGGTTTTTGCCTGATTTGAGGAACTGTTTTATTTTAGTCGTCGGCATCTATATGGGTTTCACGTGTCATTTTTCTAAAATTTTAAAACTATGGACTCCGGCCGTGAAAGCTTACGCATATATTTAATTAAGGATTTCATCCAGTTCACTTGAGCTTTTGTTCTTAAGGCTTTTAATTGTGGCCATTACCGCTTCTTCACTGACTGGAAACGTAAAAGTAGAATTTTCATTTGGGATAATATTATTGGTGACTTGCTATCGATGAAGTCTTACCTGTGATAATAAAATGTTTGTTAAGGGTACTGCAGACTTTATAAGTATCTCTGATTTGCTCCCCACCCTGAGGTGCTACAAAGTCGGAATGCGTTTGTTTCCTTTTTCACAACATCCAAAGTAATTTATTAATAAGTAATGTAGTATTTTTGTTACTCATTTTTGGCCTCTATTATCATATTGTTATGAATATGACCATATTTTCTAAAGCATACTTTAAAGATTAGAACATTAATAGTTTATTAATTTCACGGAGAAATTTTACTATCAGCCATTTCTTAGACCTTGAATATTTTAGGGATTTGCCTTTTTTCGTAAACACAAGCAATGTGATAATAATGTACAACAGAATCTAGGAGGATTTTAGCCTTTACATTGGGATTTTGTTCATTCAAGGTCTCCTCCCAGGGATCTTTATTAAATAAGAATTTATAATAATCTATTTTCTATAACCTGACATACCCTTTTATGAGGGATTTTATGGCAGTATAAGCTTTACTTTTTTGGCAGCTGCAGGTGAAGAAATACAGCACTGCGGTCAGCATTTCGAATTCCACTGTTATTAGTTGAGAAAGATAAAATATTAGAGTGATAGTTATTTGATTAAGATGGGTTTTATTATTGCTTGTAATGCTTGTGGCATTTTTATAACAGGTTCTAAATTGAAATTATTAAGTAGAAGTTTGCTGAAGAGCACTAGAGAATTTATATTAAAACATCCACGCAGAATATATTGTGCTTTTTTCACATGTTGGAAAATAAGGGGCATGTCAAATTGCTGCATAAAACCATGAAATAGGTCATTAAGATATCTGTAGATAAGAAGAATTGTTTTGTTTTCAACATTTGAATATGTATTTTTAAATGTTACATTATTTCTAACGAGAATGCTGACTCCTCCATGTTTTTAACGGAATATACTTGCAATTTTAAAATCGGGTATAGTATGTGAATGTGTTTCATTTTAATTTAGCCAATGTTCAGTAAGGCAGATTGCATTCACGTTTCATAAATAGTTGATAGAGGAATTTCTAACTTGTAAAGTTTAGTTTATTTCTAACACATTGCACTTCTAAATGCATGTTGGCCATATTACCTGTAAGTACTTTTAATGCGGAAGTTGAGTACTTTGTTCACCACAGCTGCTGTTTGAAGTAAGGTTACCTGTTCTGTCTAAGGTAGCATTTCCCCTTCATTTTCAAATGATTCACTAAAGTTATGTGCCACTCTTGTATGTAACAATACCTTTACTGAACCTAGTGAATCATTTGTGGTTACTGCATGTTGTGGTTACTTCCATCGCTTACTCATCTACCAGTTTCCCTTTGGCAATGAGCTCACAACTTCACATAGCATTTTATCAAACTTATAGAGTTCTCTTCAAGCTAAGTGCACTCCTGAGCTCGTTTCCAGAAGTTTCTATCTACAAAGGTACATTGCTTTGAGCCAATTTAGTTCCCTGTTTATTTCCACAACTCTCATTTTCTTAGCACACCACTTGTTACTATTTTAGTGTCAGGCACTTCAGATTTTATGCACCCATCGGGTGCTTCCCCAGAAGAATCGGGGACATAAAATACCCGTAGCAGACCAAAACTTTGACCGACTGCCTTGAAGAGAGACGCTGGGTCGTCAAAGGCTAGAGCAAGAAAACCTTGAAACAAAAAATTCCAGCTCCTCTAGTTTGGGCATTGATGCTTTAGGCCAAATCCCTAGTCATCGTTAAAATGTATCACTGCTAAAAGGTACAAAGTATTTAAGGTGAATGAATTAAATAAACGACGACAAAAGCTACGAAAACGAAAAATTCGTTTGGGAACATGGAATATTCAAGGGATTTCAAATAAATATAATGAGAAACAATAAGAACAGCAATACAATAACAGTAAAAATGAATTTTTATAGCAGAGTACCAAAGTGCATGTTGCAAAAAGAGTGTCAATATGATTAAGGATAAATTTAGAAGACTGGTTAAAATTGGAAACCAATAAATTAAAATATAATTAAAATTATATATATATATGTGTGTGTGTATATATATATATATATATATATATATATATATATATATATATAGGTAACTGAAATTGGAACTTCCAGGGAAATAATTTTTGCAGGTGACTTTTGTGGTAAAAAAGGTCGCAAAATTGATGATAATATAGTCGGACCTTTTGAAGAGAATATTTTCAATGATAACGGACCAAGACTAACTGGGATATGTAACCAGCAGTCACTAACATTGTTAAATGTTTTTACCAACACAAAGATATACACACATTTACGAGACTTCAGGAAACTAGAGGCCTTTGAAATCTATAATCGATTATGCTATTGTAAAACAATCAACAAAAATGCAAATCAATGAAGTTAAAGTTTTTCGAGACCCAACATGTGGCAGAGATCATTACATGGTTAGTGCTAGAATTTGTATCCCTTTCTTTTATAACCAATTGCAAAATAATATATAGGAAATCAAGAGTTACTAGCAATACCTGTATGTAATTTACGATCCTTAGAAAATGATAGTAATATGTAGTTGTGTCAGAGAGATTATATGAAAAATTCATAGAAAAAATGTTAATAAAACTGAAGAATTACATAAAAACCTTATTACAAATATAAAGGAAGCAGCCGCAGAAGCTTTGGTGGGAAATATTAAGATTAGCAACATTATACAGATCTGGTTTTAGTGTAAAAAGATTAAAGAAGAAATATAGATTAAGAATTTTAAATATATCAAATGGATGCTTGCTAAGAGAATGGAAGATGGAAATGAATTTATAAACAGGGCAAGCCAAAATTAGAAAATAGGTATCAGAAGAAAAAATAAATTTTTGGCTACAAACATGTTATAGAATACAGAACTATATTGGCGGTCAAAGGAGTACGGAAACATGGAATATTTTAGGTAACTTAAGGAAAAATGCCAATAACAGGAACCAATTAGGTTTCATTCCAATAACAACATGGCAGAAACATTTTGAGAAACTTTTATTGGAAGATATGAATTATAAATGTAACCTATTCTATGGAAAATTATAAGGTATTAATTTTAAATTGGATATGGAAATTCTTAAAATTAAAATTGCACAATTAAAAAATGGAAAAGCAAATGGAATCGATGGGATGTATACAGATCTCATTAAAAGGGACGTAAACAAATTTTTGGAGACGTTGAGAATTCTTTTTGTGAAATGTATCAATAGTGAAGACCTCTCAAAGTCATCAAAGGAAGGGCTTATATCTGTTATTCATAAGAAAGGCAGAAAGAATGATTGTAATAACAATCGAGGTGCTGCAGTCGTTAGTAGAGGTAGTAGATTATATGGAAAACATTTAAAATAGTTTAGGAGGAAGACTTTAAAGGTAAACAGGATGAAGAACAAGGGGGACGATCCACGATAGATCACATTTTTACGGGAAAACAATTAACAAAAAAGAAGCATACCAGAAATCATCCGTTACACTTTTCGTTGGTAGATTTAGAAAAAGTATATGGTTGAGTTCTTTTGACCACACTATTAAAAGTTTTAGAACAAACCATGGAAAATAGAGTTATTTTGATAGACATATATAGATTACCTGTAAATGCATTATCTAGAATTAGGATTGGGAAACTGTATCAGAGAAATTCCCGGATACAAAAGGTTTAACTCATAGATGTAGTTTATTACCAACAGTTTTGAACACACGCACACACACACACACACACACACACACACATATACGAGGGTTGGGGAAAAAGACATGGCAACTATTTATTTTCTTGAAATACCAGTCCGGTTGGAAAATGTGACATATATAGACGAAAGGAAAAGCTGTTAATTATATGTGAATAGCACTGAATATCGTAACACACTCATTTATTACGGTAGTATACAAGGTAATATGGCCTTCTCGGTGCAAAAGAATGACTACACTGTACACATACAGTTGGCATGACAAACCTGGGCCTAAAGACCCTCAAAGTAGTCCCTTGTCACCACACGCTGACAACGATGTGGGAGGCGCTGAATACCATCAGCTGCAGCATTTGCCGCACCATATGTGAATCGGGTCATCTATTCGCGCACAGCATTAGCAATGTACTCTCGTGCTGCAAACCGCCTGTCATGTAGTGGGTCCTTAATCTTTCGAATGAGATCAAAGTCACAGGGTGAAATGTCGGGAGAGTACGGTGGGTGCTCCAATTCTTCCCATTCCCAACACACTCTGCTTTATGTGGTTTTGCATACTCGTGCAGGATTATTGCACTATCCACAAGATCCGGACGTTTCTCCCAAACGCCACGTCCTAATTGTCGCACCAGGAAGTCCCTGTAGTGCTGTGTGGTCACTGTTGTGTTATGTGGAATAAAGTGGCAAACAATGATACCCCTGACATCAGACACGAATCACCGTCAATTTGACTGAGGAAGAATTCTAACGGAACTTCAGCTGTCTTGGTGATCCAGTATGTCGCCACTCCGCGGACTCACGTTAGTTCTGGTTCGTATGCCCTACCCCAAAATTCTTCGATGGCGATTATTCGTGACAAGAATTGATCGCCGTCCTGTTGCCAGCGTGCAAGGTGATCGGAACATATTCCATAGCGTACCAACCTTTGAACTTCCGTCAAAGCATGTGGTACCACCGCGATGCGATTTTGCATAGTTGCAGCTCATTACGCAATATCATGTAGATGATGCGTTTCTCGATGTCACTAACTCCAGTAGCGGCCATCATCTGTCTTCATCCAGGAGCTACTCGATGACGACAGATGACACGTCGGTCCGCACACTGACAGGTCGTCCCGAACGTTGCTCATCACTGGTTGACACACTCCGTGCTGAAACTTCACTACCCACTGTGCTACTGTACGCTATGGTAGGGTATTATTCTCAAGGGCTTACACTGATTCATTGTGGCATTCCATCGCATTTCTCCCTCGGAGAACGGTTATTTTAATGAAAGTGCGCTGCTCAACACGGGTTACTTCCATCTCGCACGACACCCACCAAGTGACAGCCCTCGCTCCGCTAATACCAGCTATCACAGAACCATCTGTTGTTCAGCATGCAGCACTTCTACACGGAACATAGGCATACGTTTGTGATCAGTTCACATATCTACAAGAAAAAAACTAGTTTTCATGACTGTTGCCGCAATCCTCGTGTATGCTTTACAAAAAAGTTTACAAAATTGGAAAACTAAATATAGGTATATGGGAACTCAGATAATTTTACAGTTTATACTCTAAGTTACGCAGCTGACCAAAATATAGTTATAGCTCAGGAGTATAAAGATTTCGAATATATAAGTAGAAAACTTATTGAAGAATATAATAAATGAGGATTGAATTTAATTTACAGAAAGCGATATATTAAACATATTGTTAATGATAAATTGCATCGTTTGGAGGTGAAGAAAAAGATGTATTTTTAGAAGGGGGCATGGGATGCATCAAAAGTTAAGAAGGCAGTATGTACTAAGGAATTCAAACCTTAGTCAAGAAGACGACATTAAATACAGAATTCAAAAAGATAGAGCAGCAATGCTAAATAGAGTGCTATGGTACAAGAATATAACTTTAGAAACCAAATTACAGATGTATAAATCACAAATTATGATAATAACATTAATTTATGGGGCAGAAACCTGGACACTGAATAGGAATATAAACTTCAAATTATTATTTACCGAAACTTACTATTTCAGGAGATGCACTAGACATTCTAATTTAGAAAAAGTCTCTAACAAACTGATAAGACAAACCATGAAAGTTCAAAATTAAATTTTAAATTTTATAAGATATAAGCAGGTAGAACAGTACGGGCATATCGGCAGAATGCCTGAGATAGCATTACCAAAACCAATTTTAGAATTGAGCCTATCTGGAAAAGGAACACATGGTCGACCTACACTTAAATGGATGAAGAATATTGAAAGGGGAATGAGAAAGTTAGTTCTAGAGGAATTTCATTGTGAGGATAGAGAAGAGTGGATTAGGAGGACAAAAGCTTCAACTTTGGATACAAGAACATGATTTTTGACATTGCAAACCTGTTTATTGATAATATGTGATCCACTGACTCGCCCACACTTTCTTGTGCACATACACCCGGTGTTATGTTATTTGTCCCAGCATGCACCACTACTACTTCCGCTTTAGTTTTCTTGACATTAATCGGTTTAACATGATGTTGGACAGCGTTTAATTTGATGCCTGGAAAACACCTCCTTGATATCTACATTACTGCCCAGAGAACTTCAAAATGGAATCCCCGTAATACTCCATCACAATAACGTATTTTATGATTGTATCTCACTGCAGTAAAACCATGATTCATGTTGATAGCTTTGTTTATAGATCTTTTTTTTTAATAGCTCATTACCCTTTTGCAGCTTTCCATTTTCATTTCTCAGAATCCTGATAGTGTTTTCATTATCTTCGCTCGATGAGCTTTGCTGTTTCTTCAGAATATAATTTTCACTCCTTAGGCTTGTATTCTCCAATGTTTTAAAAACTTATTGCCATGTTATTAAAATTCGTTTATTTGCGAGACCAGTACTTGACAAATTCATATATAAGAAAGATTTAAGTATTTTCCAACAGAAACCAATAACAAGGGACTACTCGAAAATGGAGAACTCTACGAAATAGCTGTCTGTTTTAACGAGATCTACATTTCTTGTGAAGTGAACGCTTCTGTTACAGTTTACAGCTATGATAAAATTATCCAGAATGAAGAGGTCTTCAGAGGCTATTCCCAGAAAATGCAATATTTATATTTTATTCGTCATTCAAGTATCTTAAATTTGGTGCATTTTATTTAAAAGTGCTACAGTCATTCTTTGAAAAAATAAAAAAAAAAGCATTTTTTTTCTTATAAAGTGTATTTTGGGGGGATTTTCCTAAAAAGTCTTCTTGTTGCAACATTAAATACCAAGTTTGGTGTTTTAACGACTTCATGGTTTTTGAGTTATCGTGTTTAGAGACGCAATCAAACATACATCATCATATACGTACATCGGCCCTTTTTCTAAAAATGATTTTTTTGAACATAGGGACCCTTAAACGTATATTTCCAGTGAAATCTCGAAATCAAATTTTTGGGTGGAGTGCAATACCATCTCTATGTACTAAGTAGAAAAAGTAAAAACAAGCATGCCCAACATCGTTTTATATAACTTAGTATTCAACAGACATATAAACTTACAATGCATGTTATTCCGGACTAATCTCTCAATGTTCCGAGATCAGTTTTGAATTATTCAAGCAGCGCAAAGGGCGAGGCGTTATTATATTTTGCTCCCCTTTCAAAATGGAAAAGATACAAGTATATACAAGTAATTTATAGTTGATTATTACAATATGCTCTGTTACATCCTTACTTGCATTCTGAAAGCGGTACAGGGAATCTTATTATTCCAAATGCTTCACTTAGTTTTACAATCTGTCAAAAACGTTCACTTGATTTAATTGTAAGTAAATGCTACGGGCAAGAATATTGTAAAGAGCATCCGTCACTTAGCGTTTAAATAAAGGCTTCTAGCTAAGCTCATTCTTTCTCAGTATTATCTATTCAATGTTAACTATAGTAACATTCTTATCTGCTACATTAACATATCATGTATAACTTCTATGCAGACTTCACAAATGTTGTAAAAGAGAGGCAATTTTTAAAGAGCCTTGGCTCCATATCGTGACTACGCCTAGAAGCTTCCTGACACGTGATCGATAGGTATATAGACAATAACGAAGTCAACAGACCATGCAGTTTCCACTGGGAATGCATAGCCAGTAGTAGTTACTGCAGTTTAGGTGAGAAATTCGTATCCATATGTAATAATCGCTACACGGAAGGAAACTGTATCCAGAGTTGTTGCAGTTTTCGAACCAATGACATTTATTTATAAACAGATTTTTACTTGTAATAAGAGGAGGTAATACAGGACTGTTTGTTAAAAAAATAATATAGTTCTTGTTACACTGGTGTCAGAAGTGGATTTTAATATCACGATGGAAGAGATAATGAAGTTAAGAAAATGAAAACCTAAAAAAAATACAAATCGAAGAAATTAATAATAATATTAATAATAATAATAATAATAATAATAATAATAATAATAATAATAATAATAATAATAATAATAATAATAATAATAATAATAATAAAGCGACTCCAAAAGAAAGAAATTAATTCTGAACTAAATTCCAGAATGGAAAAGAAATGGAAAGAGTGGACACAGAAACGGAATCAGAATGGACAAGATGAACACGGAGATAAAATTGTGCATGGGGTAGAAAGAAGAAATGGCATCAGGAATGGAGAGGATTGAAGAAAAAATGAAGACAGAAATGAAATTCAGGATAAATAACCCGACAAATAAGATATGAACAAATACAACTAAGAACTAACAGGAGTAAAAAAGACTAGAAAAACTAGGTGGGAGGATAAGAACCACTGACCAACGAGGAAACCCTGGAAGACCTCGGCGAATGGCTTAATGCACCGGAGGGAAGAATCGACGGAAGAGCAAAAGAACGGAACTTGATCAAAAAAAGGCTAGACGGAAGGCTGTAAGACTTGATCGCCGAGATGATAGGACTCGGAACAACATCTGAACGCAAGCCACCTGAGCTCGACAGAAGATTTGCCTTCCAAGTTGCTGACAGTTTGCTGCCGTCATCAACCGCAATCGATGGTCAGCAGAATAGAAATCTGCACAACTGAAAGCAAACCTCTAGGGAGGCCGGAAAAAGTACTAAGTGCGATTCCAAAGTCGATGAGGTCCGCAGATATCTCGCAGGCCCTCGAGAACCGATTTGAGAACCATCACCTGGCTCAACATACCGTAGTCACCTGCAATAGCCCTTGGAGACAATGCAGGCCTGTGCTTTGGCAGATAAGCAGCTAGAGAACAAAAGATCTGTTGAACCTACCACTTACTTACGTGTCCTAGCAAACCACCTACTGCATTGTGTACGGGGTTCGTGAGGCTGAGATACGACAGCACTACGGCTTGTGTTTGGCAAGACAATTCACGAGGTGTGGACGGCTCTCTAAGGATGGAAGCGGCCAAGACACCAGCTCCAGCTACCTCGAGGTCGCGGAGTATTCACTATGACAGGGATAAAGGGACCGCGCAGAGACGACAACGATGACGACCGTTATTAGGTGTTCATTGGAAGTGTAGCTAATGAGGCGATTAGTGAAAATTTGTCCATGACAAAGCTGAATAGCAGGCATACGACACTAAAAAAGCACGTCGTTGTACTCATCACCAACACCTGCCTTGGGCAGATATTAGTAGACCAAGTCATGGCAAACAGCTGGGCACAAGGGAAGCTGTCCCGGATTCTAGTAGACACATGTGCCATGACTTTCATCGGACCTGACGTGGCTAAGGGCTTGCAGACCTCAGTCGACCCTAACAACTAGTGACGACGTCGGGCGAGGAATTACCAATGAAGGAGGTCATGCTAGAGTTCACTTTGGGAAGGAACACTGAGAGCTTGATGATATTTGTCACGAGTGTGACCGTGGATGTGATACTGGGACTGGATACCTCAGGAGAACTTATGCTCTCTTGCGACTTGGCCGAATCGAGGTGTTGCTCCGGAACCCCTCATCCGGGGATCTGCAGGGTGATTCTGAGAGACAAGAAGCGAGTTGGTGTTGAAAACACACCTGGAGGAACCCTGTGTTTCTGATTTTGACCAAAATCAACAATGAAATTGTTATACGTTACTCAGGCATTGTTATCTTATCAGGAGGAAGTGTCCGTGAAGCTGCTGAAAGACCAGGATATGCAGTCCGGGACGGAGAGAGGGAAGTGCGAGCCAGTAGCGAGTTTATCACAGTGCGACGGCTACACTCGCCAGCACCGTCAGAGGACCTTGGGCGCCGGCTGAAGGACTTGCTGGAAAGGGCGGCCGACTATCTGACCGACAATCTACGCTGCTGGTTCTCAGCTTTGGAAATGAAATCGGGATACTGGCAAGAGGCCTAGATCCCAGAGGAAAGGAAAATATCACATTCTCTACTGCACAAGGGCTTCAGAAGTTTAGGATATGCACTGTGGCCTGCAAATCACCGCCACCCACAGCGCCCCATGAAGTCGCCGATAAGAGAGTTGAATTACGATCTGTAGAACCTGATCAATATATTGCAAAGTCTGCAGGCCGCTAACCTGAAATTGAAAGCAAAGAGGTGCCAATATTCTGCGAGGAGGTAAACTATTTGGGCCATCATCTGGGGTAGCCACGGACCCGGAGAAGGCTCGGGCAGTGAGACATTGACCTCGTGCGAAAGGCAAATGGGAGCTGAGAAGTCTCCTGAGGTTATGCAGCTAGTGCTTCTGGTTATTAAGAGACTGCTCCAATATTATCAAACTTCTCCCTCGCCTGGAAGAGCGCTGATCTTACTCGTAGTTAGAAAAGCAAGAGAGCACTTCCGGGTGCTTAAATCAGCACTCGCCAACGTGCCTATAATAGATTTTGCACAAAATGGTAATGACTTTATTGTGGACACGGATGCCAGTGACAAGGTCATTGGAGCCACTCTATCCCAGGTTCAAGATGGCCAGGCATGATGTTCTCCAAGACAAAAAGAACGACTGCGTTACCCAGATGGAGCTCCTAGCAGTGACGAACGCGATGGAGCATTTCCACAGGTATCTGTACAGTCAGCCACTCCACCTTAGAACTGACTACTCCTACCTTACTTGGCTGTTGAGCTTCAAGAATCTGAAGGACCAAACAGCCTATTGGTTCCAGAGGCTCCAAGAGTAACTTCAAATCATAATATTGGAAATGAAGGAGTCACAACAACGCAGATACTATTAGAAGACGTCCCTGTCCAGAGGAGTGCGACCAAGATTGAGAGGAGAAAGCGCGCCGCAGCTATCCGAATAGCTGCAGCTGGATGGGATAGGGCAGATTTGAGGAACGAACAGCTCACGTGCACCGCTTCTGACAGAAATGGAGGCAGGAGTTAATTCGAACTGAAGGACATATTCAGGGGTATTATGTAGGTACCAGTACTACTGGTACCCATGGGAATCACTGAAAAGGGAGTACTGTTCAAGATATGGAACTCACCCGAAGCAAGACAGAAAGAGAGAGGAGTGAGAGAGAGAGAGAGAGAGAGAGAGAGAGAGAAGCTGACCACCTTCAAAGGAAAGTCGCATAATTTTTGGACGGATTACAGTATTACTGGTACCAATGGCAATAATTGAAAAGGAAGGAGTACTGTTCAAGATATGGAACCTACCCAAAGCAAGACTGAAAGAGAGAGAGAGAGAGAGAGGGAGTGAGAGAGAAGCTGACCACCTTCACAGCAAAGTCGCATAATTTTTGGACGGATTACCATATTGCTGGTACCAATGGTAATCATTGAAAAGGAAAAGAGTACTGTTATAGGTATGGGAGTCACAGATGAAAGACACAGAGAGAAGTGGTACAAGTCCTGGAGGAATTACAAGCGGGGACCCTGGGAGAACATTAGGGACCGGGTCGTATCACCGACAAGCTCTTACAACGGCACTACTGGCCGAGAATACGGGCAGACCCTGAATGGTACCGCCACCGCCAAGCTCCGACAACGGCACTACTAGCCGAGACTATGGGCAGACCCTGAATGGTGCCACCACCGACAAGCTCCGACAACGGCACTACTAGCCGAGACTACGGGCAGACCCTGAATGGTGCCGCCACCGCCAGGCTCCGACAACGGCACTACTGGCCGAGACTAAGGGCAGACCCTGACGTCATGTGTGTGCGGCATGTAGCGGTCCGCAGACCTGGAGCCGGGGTAGCATGCAGTAGTTCAACACAATTTCCAATGGATTGGCGTTGATGTAGTAATATCAGACAGGAGCAACAGGAATATGTTGCTCACGGAATACGGAGTTTTACTGCATCTTTAATCGGAGACCAAGATATAATACGGAACTGCCTTATAGAAGTACTGTTTTGTCGCTACGGGGTACTCTGAGTTGCACAGAGAACCTGGTGGCAACTATGAGTGTAACCTGTTGAGAGAAATACTTGGACTGCATACAATACCTCTCCACCCGGCATACAATACCTCAAGATTCTCGAAGACCATTTGAGAAAGGTTATGACCAATCACCAGAGAGACTAGAATGCCCGGGAGACACTTTTCTCGCTGGTCTATCACTGTTCAACGGACGACACCACCGCGTTGGCACCAGCCAGTTTCGAATTTGGCAGGGAGCTGTGTCTACCATGAGAGCTAGTGTTTGGAAATTCTCCTGGTGAGAACTGCCAGCAGGCAACTACATGGCGTTACATGGTTTCGTAGACGGCCTCACGATGGCGTGTCAACATTCACATATAGCGACCATCAAGACCGGTAGACCAACAGCTGGGGTTTGCAACTGGGTAATAGAATGGCTATGTCGCCCTACTAGAATCAAGGGACGCTGCTCAATGTTTCAATAACGGCAAGGGCCTACCTTGTGGCGAAGTCGATAGCGCACCTACAGGCTGTCTCGAGGGAGGAGTCTAGTAGATCAATTGGGTCGTTTAGCCCATTACTATGTTGCTGATCGGGACTATTAAAGGAAACGGCGTGAATGTGCACTACGGCCATATTTGCCGCACGTGTGATTTCGAAAGTCATAGCTAATTATTTCGCACATTGTTACACCAGCGTCAGTAGACACATATGCCATCGGCAAGATCTTTGACGTGGAAGTCGCACATTGATACACCTGAGTGAGTATGTCGCATCTGTGGCGCACCGCTGCTTCTGAAACTATTCTATCACATAATCGACGGATACAAAAGGAAAGAACGAGCTCCGTTGGGAGTCAATTTCAGTGCGTCCACCTGTTTTTGGAAGCTTCCTGCCACGTGATCGACTCGTATAAAAAGGGGAACGAAGACGGCAGTTCCAGCTGGAAATGCATAGTGAGCAACAGTTGCGTCAGTTTCGACGGGAAGTTTGTAGAGAGCAGTAATAGCCTCCGCCGATGCGAACGTCGAACATTGAGGACAGTATTGCTGCAACCTCATAACCGTCGTCATCGAATAAACAGCTTTACTTGTAATCTGAGGGCAGAATAAGGGGAAACCTAGTGTATGGAGAAGATTCCCTAATCTTCAAAGTCCGAAGAAAAGAATCCGCCCAAAATAAAGGAGTTGAGATCACGTGATTCCAAAAAATTATTGTTTTAGAAAAAGTTGCGGGTGTGTATGTCTTTGGCAGCAGAGCTCAAAAGCTAAAAGGCCGTTAAATACTTAACTTTGTATTTAAGTTAAGTATTTTCCAAGGATGCGACATGAAGGTTTTCTCCAACTCCAAACTACTCGTCACACGGAATTTTTTGCTAGTGTTGTTTTTAGCAAAAATGGATGTAACAAATTTGATTAAAATATCGCATATTATAGATATTTAAGTCTGAATAAAGCGTACATCCCGAAAGTTCTGCGAATAGCTTTGTGAAGCCCTCTTCATTCTGGACGAATTTGGCTGAATTTTGCATAACTAGTAAACTGCAAGAAATAGACAAAGACTTTAGTACACAAAAATGTAAATTTCATTAAACCACACAAGTTATGTCATGTACATTTTTGTTGTTGTGTTGACCGTTTCCAAGATAGCTTTTATTGTTTTCAATTTTAAACTATGTAACTTTTCTCAAACAGGGACACCTTTCGTTTCACTTCACTTGTTTACTGCTGCCAAGTGAAGATAACCAAAACTCAATTGTTCTTATAGCTGCCAGGTTTTAAAAGATCTGACATTCGCTATAGCCCAGTGTGTTTCCTTATTTCCCTTCTACTTACAAGGAAGCAAGCAATAAGGTCATTTCTGCTAATGCTTATCTCGAGTAGCATTATATTGACAAAAGAAGACTGAACAGGTGTAGAAAGTCATGTGAATACAACACATCACAATTTGTTTATTTGAAGAAATAAAATGGACTTTTTCTTACAACTTTTACCGTAAACTTGCGATGTAAACTCATTGCACAAAAAAGGAAAACGAAAGCTTGAACCATGCAGTCACATTTATTACATTTTACCTTTCCGCTGGCGTGTTTGTTTTTTACACAGTAGCTATGTGTTTAGCGACTAGGAATTTTCATTATTAAACAAAACAGTGGAATGGAATTACACGTCTATTCATTTTTATTCTGCGTTAGCTGTAATGGGTTTAAAAGAAACAGAGACAAACAAAATAAAATGTTTAAAGTTCATGGATAATTCTTATTGTTTTGAAGTTGCTGATTCCAGATTTTACCTCGGTTCTTTTCTCTCTGCCACAGTTTCGTCACAATGCAACGTATTTTTGCCAGAGCCCAACATGTTCTAGGAATTAAAAATTAATTACTGTTGTAATATCTACAAAGCTTCTGTCTAAGTCTATACAATTTTCTTATACTTCCTTTCTCTCCTCCCGTTAAAGCTTCTGGTATTGCTTTCTCTTCCCAGCTTCTCCTCACTCACCTGCCCCAACTTGTCTGGGAACCAATTAAGGTAACAATTAAACAAGTGAGTCTCCAGGCTCATCAAACATGCTAAACTTTTGCACTTATGCAACATATTGACTGCAATAGAAATATATAGTAGGTCCTTTTTGTGGTCCAAGAAATTAATAAATCCTGCCTGAATAACACACAGGCCTGTCTACTGAATGATACCCAGGCCTGTCTCTTGAATGATACCCAGTCCTGTCTCTTGCATGATACCCAGGCCTGTCTCTTGAATGATACACAGGCCTGTCTCTTGAATGATACCCAGTCCTGTCTCTTGAAAAACACCCAGGCCTGTCTCTTGAATGATACCCAGGCCTGCCTCTTGGATGCTACCCAGGGCTGTCTTTTGAATGATACCCTGGCATGCCTCTTGGATGATACCCAGGCCTGCCTCTTGAATGATACCCTGGCCTGGCTCTTGGATGCTATCCAGGCCTGCCTCTTAGATGCTACCCAGGGCTGCCTCTTGGATGATAACCAGGCCTGTCTCTTGGATGATACCCAGGCCTGTCTCTTGAATGATACACTGGCCTGCCTCTTGGATGATACCCAGGCCTGTCTCATGAATTATATGCAGGCCTGTCTCTTGAATGATATCCAGGCCTGTCTCTTGAATGATATCCATGCCTGCCTCTTGAATAATACCCAGGCCAGTCTCTTAAATGATACTCTGACCTGTCTCTTGAATGATACCCAGGCCTGTCTCTTGGATGATACCCAGGCCTGCCGATTGAATGATACCCAGGCCTATCTGTTACATGATACCCAGGCCTGTCCCTTCAATGATACCCAGGCCTGTCTCTTGGATGATACCCTGTCCTCCCTCTAGAATGATACCCAGGCCTGTCTACTGAATGATACTCAGTCCTGTCTCTTGAATGATACCCCGGCTTGTCTACTGAATGATACACAGCCCTGTCTACTGAATGATACCCCGGATTGCCTCTTGGAGCTACCCAGGCCTGCCTCTTGAATGATACCCAGTCCTTCCTCTTGGATGATACCCAGACCTGTCTCTTGGATGATACCCAGGTCTGTCTCTTGGATGACACCCAGGCCTTTCTCTCGGATGATACCCTGGCCGGCCTCTTGGATGATACCCAGTCCTGCCTCTTGAATGATACCCAGACCTGTCTATTAGATGCTACCGAGGCCTGTCTACTGAATGATACCCAGGCCTGTCTACTGAATGATACCCAGGCCTTTAACTTGGATGATACCCAGGCCTCTCTCTTGGATGATACCCAGGCCTCTCTCTTGGATGATACCCTGACCCGTCTCTTGGATGATAACCAGGCCTGTCTACTGAATGATACCCTGGGCTGTATCTTGAATGATACGTAGATCAGTCTCTTGAATGATACCCAGCCCGGTCTCTTAGATGCTACCCAGGCCTACCGCTTGGATGCTACCCAGGGCTGTCTCTTGAATGATACGCTGGCCTGCCTATTGGATGCTACCCAGGCATGTCTCTTGAATGATACCCTGGTCTGGCTCTTGGATGATACCCAGGCATGTCTCTTGAATGATACCCTGGCCTCGCATTTGGATGCTACAGGCCTGCCTCTTAGATGCTACCCAGACCTGCCTCTTAGACAATACCCAGGTCTGTCTCTTGGATGATTCCCAGGCCTGACTCTTGAATGATACCCAGGCCTGTCTCTTGGATGATACCCTGGCCCGTCTCTTGGATGATACCCAGGCCTGTCTCTTGCATGATACCCAGGCCTGCCTCTTGAATGCTACCCAGGCCTGTCTCTTGGATGATATCCAGGACTGTCTCTTGAATGATATCCAGGCCTGTCTCTTGAGGGATACCCAATCCTGTCTCCTGAATGATACCCAGTGCTGTCTACTGAAAGATACCCAGGCCTGTCTTTTGGATGATACCCAGGCCTGTCTACTGAATAATACCCAGGTCTGCCTCTTGAGTGACACACAGTCCTGCCTCTTGAATGATATCCAGGCCAGTCTACTTAATGATACGCAGGCTTGTCTATTGAATGATAACCTAGCCTGCCTCTTGTATGCTACCCAGGCCTGCCTCTTGAACGATACCCAATCCCGCCCCTTGCATGATACCCAGACCTTTTTCTTGAATAATTCCCAGGCCTGTCTCTTGGACGATACCCAGGCCTGTCTCTTGGGTGGTACCCAGGTCTGCCCCTTGGATGATACCCAGTGCTGCCTCTTGAATAATAACCGGCCTGTCTCTTGAATGACCCCCAGACCTGTCTCTTATATGCTTCCTAGGCCTGTCTACTGAATGATACACAGGCCTGTCTACTGAATGATACCCACGCCTGTAACTTGGATGATACAAAGGCCTGTCTCTTGGATGATACCCTGGCCCGTCTCTTGGATGATAACCAGGCTTGTCTACTGAATGATACTCTGGCCTGTCTCTTGAATGATACCCAGACCTGTCTCTTGGATGATTCCCAGCCGTGCCTCTTGGATGATACCCATTGCTACTTCTTGAATGATACCCATGCCTTTCTCTTGAATGATACCAAGACCTGTCTCTTAGATGCTACCAAAGCCTGTCTACTGAATGATACACAGGCCTGTGTCTTTGAAGATACCCAGGCCGGTCTCTTAGATGCTACCCAGGCCTGCCTCTTGGATGATACCCAATCCTGCCTCTTGAATGCTACCCAACCCTGTCTCTTGAATGATACGCTGGCCTGCCTCTTGGATGCTAACCAGGCCTGCCTCTTGAATGATACCCTGGCCTAGCTCTTGGATGCTTCTCAGGCCTGCTAATTAGATGCTACCCAAGCCTGCCTCTTAGATACTACCCAGGTCTGTCTCTTGAATGATACGCAGATCTGTCTCTTGAATGATAACCAGGCCTGTCTCTTGAATGATAACCTGGCCAGCCTGTTGGATGATACCCGTCTCTTACATGATAACCAGGCCTGTCTACTGAATGATATCCTGGTCTGTCTCTTGAATGATTCCTTGACCTGTCTCTTGAATGATACCCAGACCTGTCTCTTAGATGCTACCCATGGCTGCCTCTAGGATGATACCCAGGCTGCCTCTTGGTTGATACCCAATCCCGCCTCTTGGATGCTACCCAGGCCTGTCTCTTGAATGATACCCTGGCCTGCTTCTTGTAATGCTGCCCAGGCCTGTCTCTTGAATGATACCCTGGCCTGCCTCTTGGATGATACCCTGCCCTGGCTCTTGGATGCTACCCAGGCCTGCCTCCCTCTTAGATGCTACACAGGCCTGTCTCTTGGATAATACTCAGGCCTGTCTCTTGAATGATACCCAGGCCTGTCTCTTGAATGATACCCTGGCCTGCCTCTTGGATGCTACCCTGGCCTGTCTCTCGAATGATACCCTGACCCGTCTCATGAATGATACCCAGAACTGTCTTTTGAAAGATATCAGGCTTGTCTCTTGAATGATACCCAGGCCTACCTCTTGGATGATACCCAGGCCTGTCTCTTGAATGATATCCAGGCCTGTCTCTTGAATGATACCCAGGCCTGTCTCTTGAATGATAATCAGGCCTGTCTCTTGAATGATATCCAGGGCTGTCCCTTGATGATACCTAGGACTGTCTCTCGAATGATACACTGACCTGTGTCTTGAATGATACCCATACCTGTCCCTTGGATGATACCCAGGCCTGCCTATTGCATGATACCCAGGCCTGTCTCTTGGATGTTACCCAGGCCTGTCACTTGAATGATACCCAGGCAGGTCTCTTGGATGATACACTGTGCTGCCCCTTGTATGATACCCAGGCCTGTCTACTGAATGATACTCAGTCCTGTCTCTTGAATGATACCCAGTCCTGTCTAATGATAGATACACAGGCCTGTCTACTGAATGATACCCCGGCCTACCTCTTGGATGCTACCCACGCCTGCCTTTTGAATGATACCCAGTCCTGCATCTTGGATGATACGCAGACCGGTCTCTTGGATGATACCAAATCCTGGCTCTTGGATTCTACCTAGGCCTGCCTTTTGAATGATACCCAATCCCGCCTCTTGGATGATACCTAGACCTGTCTATTGGATGATTCCCAGGCCTGTCTCTTGAATGATACCCAGATATGACTCTTAGATGCTACCCAGGCCTGTCTACTGAATGATACCCAGGCCTGTGTCTTGGATGATACAAAGGCCTGTCTCTTGGATGATACCCTGGCCCGTCTCTTGGATGATAAGCAGGCCTGGCTCTTGGATGCTACCCAGGCCTGCCTCTTAGATGATATCCAGGCCTGCCTCTTAGGTGCTATCTAGGTCTGTGTCTTGGATGATATCCAGGCCTCTCTCTTGAATGATACCCTGGCCTGCCTCTTGGACGATACCCTGGCCATTCTCTTTAATGATACCCTGACCTGTCTCTTGAATAATATAACAGGCCTGTCTCTTGAAAGACACACAGGCCCTTCTCTTGAATGAAACACAGGCCTCTCTCTTGTATGATACCCAGGCCTGCCTGTTTAATGATATCCTGGCCTGTCTCTTGAATGATATCCAAGCCTGTCCTTTAAATGCTATCCAGGCCTGTTTCTTGATTGATACCCAGGCCTGACTTTTGGTAGATACCTTGTCCTGTCTACTGAATGATACTCACGACTGTCTCTTGAATGATACCCAGTCCTGTCTAATGAATGATACCCAGGCCTGTCTACTGAATGATAACATGTCCTGCCTCTTGAATGATACCCTGTCCTGTCTCTTGAATGATACCCAGGCCTGTCTCTTGAGTGATACCCAGACCTCTCTCTTAAATGCTACCTAGGCCTGTCTACTGAATGATAGCCAGGGATGTGTCTTGGATGATACCCAGGCCTGTCTTTTGAATGATACCCTGGCCCGTCTCTTGGATGATAACCAGGCCTGTCTACTGAATGATACCCTAGTCTGTCTCTTGAATGATATCCAGACCTGTCTCTTGAATGATACCCAGACCTGTCTCTTAGATGCTACCCAGGTCTGCCTCTTGGATGATACCCAGGCCTGCCTCTTGGATGATACCCAATCCTGCCTCTTGGATGCTACCCAGGCCTGTCTCTTGAATGATAGCCTGGTCTGTCTCTTGGATTCTTTCCAGTCCTCTCCTTTAAATGATACCCTGGCCTACATCTTGTATGATACCCAGGCCTGTCTCTTAAATTATACCCTGGCCTGGCTCTTGGATGCTAGCTAGGCCTGCCTCTTATATGCTACCAAGCCCTGCCTCTTAGATAATACCCAGGTCTGTCTCTTGGATGATACCCAGGTCTATCTCTTGAATGATACCCAGGCCTCTCTCTTGAATGATAGCCTGGCCGGCCTCTTGGATGATACTCTGACCTGTCTCTTGAACGATACCCTGACCTGTCTCTTGAATGATACCCAGGCCTGTCTCTTGAATGAATCCAAGGCACGTCTACTAAATGATACCCAGTCCTGTCGCTTGGATGATACTCAGTCCTGTCTCTTGAATGATACCCAGACCTGTCTCTTGAATGATACCCAGTCCTGTCTACTGAATGATACCCAATCGTGTCTCTTGAATGATACCCTGTCCTGTCTCTTATATGATACCCAGTCCTGTCTCTTGAATGATACCCTCTCCTGTCTCTTGAATGATACCCAGGTCTGTCTCTTGAATGATACCTTGACCTGTCTCTTGAATGATACCCAGGACTGCCTCTTGGATGATACCCAGGAATGTCTTTTGAATGATACCCTGGCCTCGCATTTGGATGCTACAGGCCTGCCTCTTAGATGCTACCCAGACCTGCCTCTTAGACAATACCCAGGTCTGTCTCTTGGATGATTCCCAGGCCTGACTCTTGAATGATACCCAGGCCTGTCTCTTGGATGATACCCTGGCCCGTCTCTTGGATGATACCCAGGCCTGTCTCTTGCATGATACCCAGTCCTGCCTCTTGATTGCTACCCAGGCCTGTCTCTTGGATGATATCCAGGACTGTCTCTTGAATGATATCCAGGCCTGTCTCTTGAGGGATACCCAATTCTGTCTCCTGAATGATACCTAGTGCTGTCTACTGAAAGATACCCAGGCCTGTCTTCTGAATGATACCCAGGCCTGTCTACTGTATAATACCCAGGTCTGCCTCTTGAGTGACACACAGTCCTGCCTCTTGAATGATATCCAGGCCAGTCTACTTAATGATACGCAGGCTTGTCTATTGAATGATAACCTAGCCTGCCTCTTGTATGCTACCCAGGCCTGCCTCTTGAACGACACCCAATCCCGCCCCTTGCATGATACCCAGACCTTTTTCTTGAATAATTCCCAGGCCTGTCTCTTGGACGATACCCAGGCATGTCTCTTGGGTGGTACCCAGGTCTGCCCCTTGGATGATACCCGGTGCTGCCTCTTGAATAATAACCGGCCTGTCTCTTGAATGACCCCCAGACCTGTCTCTTATATGCTTCCTAGGCCTGTCTACTGAATGATACACAGGCCTGTCTACTGAATGATACCCACGCCTGTAACTTGGATGATACAAAGGCCTGTCTCTTGGATGATACCCTGGCCCGTCTCTTGGATGATAACCAGGCTTGTCTACTGAATGATACCCTGGCCTGTCTCTTGAATGATACCCAGCCGTGCCTCTTGGATGATACCCATTGCTACTTCTTGAATGATACCCATGCCTGTCTCTTGAATGATACCAAGACCTGTCTCTTAGATGCTACCAAAGCCTGTCTACTGAATGATACACAGGCCTGTGTCTTTGAAGATACCCAGGCCGGTCTCTTGAATGATACCCTGGCCTGTGTCTTATATGATAACCAGGCCTGTCTCTTAGATGCTACCCAGGCCTGCCTCTTGGATGATACCCAATCCTGCCTCTTGTTTGCTACCCAACCCTGTCTCTTGAATGATACGCTGGCCTGCCTCTTGGATGCTAACCAGGCCTGCCTCTTGAATGATACCCTGGCCTAGCTCTTGGATGCTTCTCAGGCCTGCTAATTAGATGCTACCCAAGCCTGCCTCTTAGATACTACCCAGGTCTGTCTCTTGAATGATACGCAGGCCTGTCTCTTGAATGATAACCAGGCCTGTCTCTTGACTGATACCCTGGCCAGCCTGTTGGATGATACCCGTCTCTTACATGATAACCAGGCCTGTCTACTGAATGATATCCTGGTCTGTCTCTTGAATGATTCCCTGACCTGTCTCTTGAATGATACCCAGACCTGTCTCTTAGATGCTACCTATGGCTGCCTCTAGGATGATACCCAGGCTGCATCTTGGTTGATACCCAATCCCGCTTCTTGGATGCTACCCAGGCCTGTCTCTTGAATGATACCCTGGCCTGCTTCTTGTAATGCTACCCAGGCCTGTCTCTTGAATGATACCCTGGCCTGCCTCTTGGATGATACCCTGCCCTGGCTCTTGGATGCTACCCAGGCCTGCCTCTTAGATGCTACCCAGGCCTGTCTCTTGGATAATACTCAGGCCTGTCTCTTGAATGATACCCAGGCCTGTCTCTTGAATGATACCCTGGCCTGCCTCTTGGATGCTACCCTGGCCTGTCTCTCGAATGATACCCTGACCCGTCTCATGAATGATACCCAGAACTGTCTTTTGAAAGATATCAGGCTTGTCTCTTGAATGATACGCAGGCCTACCTCTTCGATGATACCCAGGCCTGTCTCTTGAATGATATCCAGGCCTGTCTCTTGAATGATACCCAGGCCTGTCTCTTGAATGATAATCAGGCCTGTCTCTTGAATGATATCCAGGGCTGTCCCTTGATGATACCTAGGACTGTCTCTCGAATGATACACTGACCTGTGTCTTGAATGATACCCAGACCTGTCCCTTGGATGATACCCAGGCCTGCCTATTGCATGATACCCAGGCCTGTCTCTTGGATGTTACCCAGGCCTGTCACTTGAATGATACCCAGGCCGGTCTCTTGGATGATACACTGTGCTGCCCCTTGTATGAAACCCAGGCCTGTCTACTGAATGATACTCAGTCCTGTCTCTTGAATGATACCCAGTCCTGTCTACTGAATGATACAAAGGCCTGTCTACTGAATGATACCCCGGCCTACCTCTTGGATGCTACCCACGCCTGCCTTTTGAATGATACCCAGTCCTGCATCTTGGATGATACGCAGGCCGGTCTCTTGGATGATAAAAAATCCTGGCTCTTGGATTCTACCTAGGCCTGCCTCTTGCATGATACCCAATCCCGCCTCTTGGATGACACCCAGACCTGTCTATTGGATGATTCCCAGGCCTGTCTCTTGAATGATACCCAGATATGACTCTTAGATGCTACCCAGGCCTGTCTACTGAATGATACCCAGGCCTGTGTCTTGGATGATACAAAGGCCTGTCTCTTGGATGATACCCTGGCCCGTCTCTTGGATGATAAGCAGGACTGGCTCTTGGATGCTACCCAGGCCTGCCGCTTAGATGATATCCAGGCCTGCCTCTTAGGTGCTATCTAGGTCTAAGTCTTGGATGATATCCAGGCCTCTCTCTTGAATGATACCCTGGCCTGCCTCTTGGACGATACCCTGGGCATTCTCTTTAATGATACCCTGACCTGTCTCTTGAATGATATACCAGGCCTGTCTCTTGAAAGACACACAGGCCCTTCTCTTGAATGAAACACAGGCCTCTCTCTTGTATGATACCCAGGCCTGCCTGTTTAATGATATCCTGGCCTGTCTCTTGAATGATATCCAAGCCTGTCTCTTAAATGCTATCCAGGCCTGTTTCTTGATTGATACCCAGGCCTGTCTTTTGGTAGATACCTTGTCCTGTCTACTGAATGATACTCACGACTGTCTCTTGAATGATACCCAGTCCTGTCTAATGAATGATACCCAGGCCTGTCTACTGAATGATACCATGTCCTGCCTCTTGAATGATACTCAAGCCTGTCTACTGAATGATACCCAGTCCTGTCTCTTGAATGATACCCTGTCCTGTCTCTTGAATGATACCCAGGCCTGTCTCTTGAGTGATACCCAGAACTCTCTCTTAAATGCTACATAGGCCTGTCTACTGAATGATAGCCAGGGATGTGTCTTGGATGATACCCAGGCCTGTCTTTTGAATGATACCCTGGCCCGTCTCTTGGATGATAACCAGGCCTGTCTACTGAATGATACCCTAGCCTGTCTCTTGAATGATACCCAGACCTGTCTCTTGAATGATACCCAGACCTGTCTCTTAGATGCTACCCAGGTCTGCCTCTTGGATGATACCCAGGCCTGCCTCTTGGATGATACCCAATCCTGCCTCTTGGATGCTACCCAGGCCTGTCTCTTGAATGATAGCCTGGTCTGTCTCTTGGATTCTTTCCAGTCCTCTCTCTTAAATAATACCCTGGCCTACATCTTGGATGATACCCAGGCCTGTCTCTTGAATTATACCCTGGCCTGGCTCTTGGATGCTACCTAGGCCTGCCTCTTATATGCTACCAAGCCCTGCCTCTTAGATAATACCCAGGTCTGTCTCTTGGATGATACCCAGGTCTATCTCTTGAATGATACCCAGGCCTCTCTCTTGAATGATAGCCTGGCCGGCCTCTTGGATGATACTCTGACCTGTCTCTTGAACGATACCCTGACCTGTCTCTTGAATGATACCCAGGCCTGTCTCTTGAATGATACCAAGGCACGTCTACTAAATGATACCCAGTCCTGTCGCTTGGATGATACTCAGTCCTGTCTCTTGAATGATACCCAGGCCTGTCTCTTGAATGATACCCAGTCCTGTCTACTGAATGATACCCAGTCGTGTCTCTTGAATGATACCCAGTCCTGTCTCTTATATGATACCCAGTCCTGTCTCTTGAATGATACCCTCTCCTGTCTCTTGAATGATACCCAGGTCTGTCTCTTGAATGATACCTTGACCTGTCTCTTGAATGATACCCAGGACTGTCTCTTGAATGATACCCTGGATTGTCTCTTGAATGATACCCAGGCCTGTCTCTTGAATGATACCCTGGATTGTCTCTTGAATGATACCCTGGCCTGTCTCTTGAATGATACCTTGATCTGTCTCTTGAATGATACCCTGGCCTGTCTCTTGAATGATACCCTGGCCTGCCTCTTGGATGATACCCATACCTGCCTCTTGGATGATACCCAGGCCTGTCTCTTGGATGCTACCCAGGCCTGTCTCTTGGATGATACCCAGACCTGTCTCTTGGATGATACCCAATCCTGCCCCTAGGATGCTACCCAGGCCTTTCTCTTGAATGATACCCTGGCCTGCCTCTTAGATGCTACCCAGGCCTGCCTCTTAGATGCTATACAGGCCTGCTTCTTGTATGCTACCCAGCCCTGCCTCTTAGATGCTACCCAGGCGTATCTCTTGGATGATACCCAGGCCTGTCTCTTTAATGACACCCTGGCCTGTCTCTTGGATGCTACCCAGGCCTGACTCTTGGATGATATCCAATCCTGCCTGTTGGATGCTAACCGGACCTGCCTCTTGGATGATATCCAGGCCTGCCTTTTGGATGATACCTAATCCTGCCTCTTGGATGCTACCAGGCCTGCCTCTTGGATGATACCCAGAGCTGTCTCTTGGATGATACCTGTCCTGCATCTTGGATGCTACCCCGGCCTGCCTCTTGAATGCTACCGGGACCTTCCATATGGATAATACCCAGGCCTGACTTTTGGATAATACCCAGGCCTGTCTCTTGAATTATACCCAAACCTGCCTTTTGAATGATACTCTGGCCTGCCTCTTGAATTATACCCCGACCTACCTCTTGGATGCTCCTCCGGCCTGTCTTTTAGATGCTACACAGGCCTGTCTCTTGAATGATACCCAGAACTGCCTCTTGAATGATACCCTGGCCTGTCTCTTGAATGATACCCATACCTGCCTCGTGGATGCTACCCAGTCCTGTCTCTTAAATGATACTCAGGCCTGTCTCTTGAATGATACCTAGACCTGTCTTTTGGATACTACTCAGGTCTGTCTCTTAAATGATACCCAGGCCTGTCTCTTGGATGTTACCCAATCCTGCCTCTTGGATGATACCAATTCCTGTCTCTTGGATGATACCAAGGCCTGTCTCTTGGATGATACACAGGCCTGTCTCTTGGATGATACCCAGGCCTGTCTCTAGAATGAAACCCAGGCCTGTCTCTTGGATGACACCCAGGCCTGTCTCTTGAATGATACCCAGGCCTGTCTCTTGAGTGATACCCAGACCTCTCTCTTAAATGCTACCTAGGCCTGTCTACTGAATGATACCCAGGCCTGTCTTTTGAATGATACCCTGGCCCGTCTCTTGGATGATAACCAGGCCTGTCTACTGAATGATACCCTGGCCTGTCTCTTGAATGATACCCAGACCTGTCTCTTGAATGATACCCAGACCTGTCTCTTAGATGCTACCCAGGTCTGCCTCTTGGATGATACCCAGGCCTGCCTCTTGGATGATACCCAATCCTGCCTCTTGGATGCTACCCAGGCCTGTCTCTTGAATGATACCCTGGTCTGTCTCTTGGATTCTTTCCAGTCCTCTCTCTTAAATGATACCCTGGCCTACATCTTGGATGATACCCAGGCCTGTCTCTTGAATGATACCCTGGCCTGGCTCTTGGATGCTACCCAGGCCTGCCTCCTATATGCTACCAAGCCCTGCCTCTTAGATAATACCCAGGTCTGTCTCTTGGATGATACCCAGGTCTATCTCTTGAATGATACCCAGGCTTCTCTCTTGAATGATACCCTGCCCGGCCTCTTGGATGATACTCTGACCTGTCTCTTGAACGATACCCTGACCTGTCTCTTGAATGATACCCAGGCCTGTCTCTTGAATGATACCAAGGCACGTCTACTAAATGATACCCAGTCCTGTCGCTTGGATGATACCCAGTCCTGTCTCTTGAATGATACCCAGGCCTGTCTCTTGAATGATACCCAGTCCTGTCTACTGAATGATACCCAGTCCTGTCTCTTGAATGATACCCAGACCTGTCCCTTGGATGATACCCAGGCCTGCCTGGTGGATGCTACCCAGGCCTGCCTCTTGGATGATACGCAGTCCTGCCTCTTGAATGCTACCCCGGCCTGCCTCTTGAATGATACCCTGGCCTGTCTCTTGGATGATACCCGGGCCTGCCTCTCATTGTCATTTTATTTTTATTCAAAGTTGGAAGCGAGCATCAGGTCCAAGAAACATTCCTTCTTTCCACTTTACTTCGCATATTTGATGGGTAGTAGTGGCAACAAAATATTTTTAAAACTTTTCTTGCAGGCTGTTATCTCACTGCAGATATATACTTAGATCTGTTAACTCAACTTTAACCCATTATACCTTTTTCAATAGCGTATTAAATACCTTCGAAGTTGTTAAAGGTTTAACTTTCTTAAATATTTGACCGTGAATTGTAAAATATGCTGGGTGATACAGTATTTTTTTATTTCGCATTGCAATTCAGCACACTAAAACCATAATAACAACGCAAATTGATTTAAAAGTTATTTCATCGTTGGCCTGTGTTACTTATAGTAACAATTTAAGTAGTTTATACTATTATAGAGTATTGCGGACAGCTCTAATCGGTCTGTAGCAACACCCTGAAACACTACACGACCACTACGTAAAATAAATATACGCTTTAAAACACTCATCTTACTATCATCGATATTTTCCTTTCCGTCGAAACTCTCACATTGCTCCACTACCTCACAGAGGATAAGCAACTTTATTTCCTTGCTTTTATTTGAAAACTATAGTGTCTGCACTTTTAGGCGTTTTATTTGTGCTGTTGAAGTTGTCAGCATATCGTTTAGGGTGTTTTGCTATAGCGTTGGTACTGCTAAATGTAAAATTAGTAATTCGCCTGCTGTTTGTTCTTCTACTGCCATTCCTCCCTTTTCAACTGTATGTAACATGCGGCAAGGCAGGTCCATTAGTAATGCCGGCTTAGAAAGGTATGCAAACATTATAAACAAAACTTTGAATCCTCAGAGTAGATGTAGAATATCCTCATAATACACATGAATTGCTAACATAATTTGGGTGCTAATGAATGATACGGAAACGTTATTGAGATTGAAAGTGAGTGATAGAGTGCTAGGTAAGCTTTATTGTGCGCGTAGTGGCAATAAGGAATATACTGACGTGAAGCTACAGTTAGAAACTAGTTTGGTTGCTACAGTTTCTTTAGTAGTAATATGCCTAGAACCAACTTCACCGTTATTGTGACGCAATACATTAAAGAAATCAAGTTCTAGAAGATGAGATTGTTTAAGCAGCTTCCTTTAATTTTCCAAAGAAGTGAACAAAGCAGCGACGAATTTGATCAGCGACTTGGCTAATCCAACACTCTTGCCATCTGGTGGCTTTTCACAAGAGACAAATGAATTCCGGGATTCCACTTGACATGTAGTGCAGAGTCCTAACTTTCTTCTGAAACTTACTACAGCTGAAATGTCTGCAGGACTTCAAGTTTGCTGTGTACTTCAAGCTGAGAGCAAGATATTTGGAAGTACATTGTTTTAAATATTTCATATTTTAATACCTCTACTGTGTTAAGATATTAAGTGAACAACAAAATTTAGAGAAATTTTCTTAGAAATATATATTAATTTGACCGTGATGCACAATTTTAAATACAAATATGTATACTTTAGATAAGGATAAAAAGATTAACTGCTGAAAGCACAATATTTCATTTTATTAATTTTACTGCAAGTTATCTGAAGTAAAATAAAACAATTTTAATTTATAGTATGTCTTTTTGGAAATAGAACACACTATTGTTTGGTATATGTCGTTCTTTTGTCATTTGGTAATGGCAGAGGCGGTTGTAGTATTAACTAATTATTGTGTTAGTCACAAGTGTAGCCAACATTTTCCAAGTTAGGTTGGTGCTCCAAAGCAGTTCCGAATAATTTCTTAGCAAATCTGCTACACAAAGTTTCATAAAGAAAAGCAATATACATATTATTTTAGTTTTTATATCACTAGCTAAAATGCACGTGGTTTTATGGCTTAGAAAGAAGATTTACATTTCAAATTTGATTTATCTATGTTTATCAAGGTTCATGTGTATAACGATTCCATAGACTTCTGCACCGTTACAGCATTTCGACCAAATTCAGAAGTAATTTATTTTAGAATAAAAGTTAAACTGCTGTGCAAATATCACAAATGAGGTATACAAAAATGTTCAACTTGCAGACTTCTGAGTACGAATGAGGCAATTTTATATATAACTATTTTGGTAAACATCAATGAAAGGTTGGTGTATTTTGCAGGTTGTTGTCGTAGGTTAAAATGTGAACTGCACGTTTGACCGACTTGTGTGGTCAGCATCTTCAGTGGCAGTCACTGTATTAGGTATTACAAGGTGGTTGCCAGGTAACACACAGGCGAGTCAAGGTCAACCAGCTGTTCTTGGTTTATTCGTAACCGCCATCTTTGTTCATTTTATTTGGAAGCCATTCTATTTCAATTGTTTTCTCCTGAGCAGACTGAAGTATCCTTTTGTTTTTGCCAGCACCTCGTTCTGTTAAAGAGCGTGAAACACAACCTCAACTGCGGAACACCTATTTACCGATAGTCAAATCTTTACGTGTCTTCTCCAAACAGGGAGCATCGAAAACAAACTCCCTTCAAACAACATCAATTGTAAACTACAATTTCAGTTGGTACAATCTTGAAAGGAATGGTTTGCTTGTTTGTAGCATGTTTTCAATTTTGTTAATTTGTCAAACAGCCCATCGTAGCTTTTTACACGTAGTGTATAGAGAATGCACCCAAAAATTCGTTACCAAGATTTCATTGCAAATATATGTTTTGAGACCCCTCAATAAAAAAAAACGTTTTTAGAAAAATGTCCGCGTGTGTGAGTGCAGCATAGCTCAAAAACGAAAGGTCTGTTAAATACTTGGTATTTAGGTTTAATATCTTTCAAGTATGGGATAACAAGACCTTTAAGAAAAACCCACACCTCCAACTACTCTTTATATGAAAAAAAATTCGAAAATTTTGATTTTCTCAAAAATGGGTCTTACGATTATGATTAAAATTATGTATATCAAAGATATTTATTTGACAAATAAAATTCATATCTTGAATTTTCTAGGAATAGCCTCATGAAGATAACCTTATTCTGGATGAATTTTCCGGAATTTTACATAACTGTTAAACCGTAAAAGATATACAAAAACTGCAGAGCTCGTTAAAGCACACATTTATTTCATGGAGCTGACCGTTTTTGAGATATTCCTTGTTGCTTTCAGTTTTCAAGTACTGACATTTTTCTCATACGAGAATTTGTCAACTCCTGGCCATACGAACAAAGGAACTTTAATCACATAGCAACCCGCTTTTAAAAGAGTTTACTACCGCGCTAGCATTTGCTACTCCCTAATTTCCCCTCTACTTACAAGGAAGCAAGTAAAAGAAATCTCTGATCATTTTTTCTCTCGATTAGCATGGAATAAATAGAACAATAGGCTTTTTAACAATAATATTTGGCAGTGATGCAGAAAAAGTCATGTTCATGAATCACAACAGATTTTTACGTATTCTATGACCAATCCAAAGATTTTTGTTTTAACTGCTTGTTATGAGGTCTGAAATTCTTGAATACCTTCTTCCTCCACAACCTTTATTGGAAACACTTCTTTCTTTTCACCCAGTCCAAACACGTTGACAGATATTTTATCTTTCTTTTCAAATGCATAGATTTCAATGGTGTAAGAAATGTGATGCACGGGAAGCCATATTTTCCCGCGAGTATCTTGTAGTTGCTGACAAGTTGAGATTTGTGTCGAGAATTGAGAAAGGATAGCACCGCACATCATGGCGGTTCACACGCGCTTTCTAAAGATGCAGGTAGAGGAATATAACTACTTTCGCGGAAGGGGTTGTACTTGTTAATTCTAGGGCTTAACTTCTCCAGAGCAAGCAGAATTCAATTGCTTCCTTTAAGTCGTGATTCCTCCATTTCAAGAACAAGTTTCTTGAATTTGGTCTCCAGCATGGTGTCTAAATCAGTTTCTAGAAACACTGCCAGAAGGTTTTGTCCTTAGTTTCTACTAATAGGTAAATCTTCATAGCTTTATGTATGGAGAGTTATTGTTGATGCAGGCAAGTCTTCATGTCGAATTGCAACGGGTGAAAGTAAGATTTAAGACGTCCTTCAAACGAGGTCTGATATTCTTTCATGTTGCCTTCGACCTCCATTGTAGTCAATTGTTGGCATCCGTTTATGAGTTTTGCTGTTTAGTTAAACGGACGACATCTGTTGAGCAACTACAGACTGGTGTATAAAGATGGTATGATGCAGATGAGAGGTTTATGTACATCTAATATCTGTTGCAAGAAGACTAGTGGTAAACACAACTCTGCTAAACTAACGCGTCAAAAACAGGAGGACCTTCCCTCTTCTACCGAATGTTACTTATATAATACAAATTTCACTGGAAGGTTAACGATGATGATCATTTGACTGTCGAATATCGAGAAGTGCAATCTAGCCTACAAAAAATATAAATATATTCCTGTATTTATGCATAACTTAACTGGATACAATTCACATTTGAGCGTTAAATAGCTAGGTTATACAACAAAAATCTGACGTGTTCCATTCACATGACTTTCCCTACATCTCTTTAACAAATCATTGTTAAAAAGCTTATGATTCTATTTACTTCCTGTTAATTGAGAAAAAATTAACAGAAATAGTCTTATTACTTGCTGCCTTGTAAGTAGAAGCGAAATAAGGGAGTACCATAGATTAAAGTGATAGTCAAAATCTGGTTACTATGTGAGTGAAGTTCCTTTGTTTGTACGGACAGTACTTGACAAATTCCTGTATGAGAAAAATACAAGTTTTTCAAAGCTGAAACCAAAACAAGTAATATCTAAAAAAGAAAGAAAAAAAAAAAAAAGGAAAAAAAAATAAATAACATCAATTGAGTGTTTTAATGTGTCCTACATTTTTTGTGTTGTAAGTTTTTGTCCATCTCTTACGGTTTAGCTGTTATGCAAAATTGATCCAGAATAAAGTAGTCTTGAGAGACTATTCCCAGAAAATTCAAGATATGCATTTTATTTGTCAGGTAAACATCTCTAATGTACCATATTTTAATCAAAATCGTTAGAGCCATTTTTAATAAAATCAAAATGTTCTAAAAAAGTTCCATGTAAAGGATAGTTGGGGGTGGGGGATTTTCTTGAAAATCTTCTTATCGCATCCTTGGAAGATACTAAACTTAAATACCAAGTTTGGTATTCAACGGTTCTTTTCGTTTTTGAGCTATGCTGTCCACAGACACACAGACAGACACACCCACACACGAACCTTTTTCCAAAAATGCTTTTTTTGGATTCAGGGGAACCCAAAACATGTATCGGTATCGAATTTTTGGGTGCAATACAATACCTCCTCTATACACTATGTACATAGTGCGTGTAGAGAAAGTAAAAAGAGTGGAGGTTATTCCGTCCTCGGAAAAAAAATATATTTCATTCTGAAAGCACGTTGGGGACATTAAGCATAGGTTTGCGGATACATACCGTTAGTTCAAGCTTGGATGAACTAGCAAAAATCCTAACGTCGTTTCCTGAGACAAGCAGATAAATTGGAGAAGAAAGGATTGATTTGGTGACACGTAAGGGAGTTTTCCTCTATAATTGCATCACCTCATGCATGTTTTGAAAGAAACAATTTTGCCGCCAAGGGAAGCGTTCTGTAACAGGTTAAATGATGAAGAAATCGATGAACAAGACAGCAGTTAAAATTCGAAATATAGGAGAATGCAGTGATCTCTAATTAAACTCAGATGTGCTCATAAAGGACTCCAACTAGAGAAAACATATGGTATATGGTTAGGGTACATAGAAATGCTATAAAATGCAACAAACTGAAACAATGGCGGAAACTCAGAAATTGGTTGTAGAAACGACAAAAACTTGCATAAAATGAGGCCAAAATACTAACAAACAAAAGAATAGGGAACATGGCAACAGGAAAAGGATATCACGTCAAAGGCACCTTCATTGCTATCACAAATGGCTCCCAAAAAGTACATTCTAAATGGGTTGAAATATCTATTGGATGAGGGTGTAAAGCTACTCTTTAGGTCTGAAAACTTTAAATGCCATAAATAAAACAATGCAAACTAGCCTGAAAATGTGTTAAAATGCCTGCAATAGTGCCACTGCAAAATGCCATAAAATATGAGCAAAACGTATGGAAAAGCCTAAGATACCTTGTTTAGAGCCGTATATACCCTAACATCTGTGGAATGGAATTAAGAAGCCTCAGCTACTCGACGTGTCTTCAAAACGTCCGAGAATGCATGTAAAAGATAAGCCTTAAATGTCCTAAAGTGCCCGTAAAAGTGAAAAAACCATTAGAAACCCCTTCACAATAGTGTAAAATATGAGCACACGTTTAAAAGTGGCAATACCTGTTTAAGAGCGCTAAATGTTCTCAAATGGCTCGAAAAGAGCTAAGATGTTTGAGACCTAAGTGCCCTCCTCAAACGGCGCGACATGACACACTAAACAGCTGTGACAATGCTTTAAAATCCTGAAAAATGTATGTGACAGTGCTTAAATCACTGAAAAATAGCCTCAAAACGTACAAAAATGTCTGTGAAAGTGCTTAAATTACTGAAAAATAGCCTCAAAACGTACAAAAATGTCTGTGATAGTGCTTAAATCACTGAAAAATAGCCTCAAAACGTACAAAAATGTATGTGAAAGTGCTTAAATCACTGAAAAATAGCCTCAAAACGTACAAAAATGTCTGTTAAAGTGTTTAAATCACTGAAAAATAGCCTCAAAACGTACAAAAATGTCTGTCAAAGTGCTTAAATCACTGAAAAATAGCCTCAAAACGTACAAAAATGTCTGCCAAAGTGCTTAAATCACTGAAAAATAGCCTCAAAACGTACAAAAATGTCTGTTAAAGTGCTTAAATCACTGAAAAATAGCCTCAAAACGTACAAAAATGTCTGTCAAAGTGCTAAAAACATTAGTAAACATTACAAAATATGCAAAAGGAGCAAAAAGCATTCAAAAAAGCCTAAAATGTCTGTTTCAGAGCTCTAAATACCTTCAAAATACTGTGGTATGAATTAAAATGTTTAACGCATTCTCTGACACAAGCTGACCAAGAGACCTAAGCACCCTCCAAATGATATGAAACGTCATTAAGAGCATTCTAAAGGAATTTTGACGACACTTAAAACACTTTAAAAATCTCCAAAATGCATGTGAAAGCACTACAGTTGCTGAAAAATAGCCCTAAAACATATTAAAATGCTTATAAAAGCGTCACAAATCATTAGAAAACACTGTAAATTGATACAAAATATGACCAAAACAAAAAACCTTCAAGAAGTGTTATAAATCAACTGCAAGCATCAAAAAGCAGAACAAACACTGCAAAATAATAATAATAATAATAATAATAATAATAATGATAATAATAATAATAATAAAAGGTTCTTAAACGTCATCTGCAATACAAAAAATCGTTAAAGCGTACCCGAATTAAGGAAAAAAACAACATAAAAACGACTTTAAAACACAGCAAGCGACCTTGAAAAGGAAATATACGGAGCCCCACCTAGTACTACTCCTCCAGCATGCCCCGGTGAATTCCTATCCATCCCATGTATGCGCATTAGCTCGTGGCGCAGGACCGCTCCATCGTAACCAGCATTGTCGTTTTGTAATTTGCTTTATAACACGTTTTATTACTACTTATTTAGTTAGAAGCTGAGGAATACCAGTCATTGTTACATTCTAGAATGTACCTGGGAACTAGAGGTTTGCTATTTTCGATCTACCTCTGCCTATGTCTGCCTATTTTCGATCTACCTCTGCCTATGTCTCCTATTTTCGATCTACCTCTGCCTATGTCTGCCTATTTTCGATCTATCTCTGCCTATGTCTGCCTATTTTCGATATACCTCTGCCTATTTTCGATCTATCTCTGCCTATTTCTGCCTATTTTCGATCTACCTCTGCCTATGTCTGCCTATTTTCGATCTACCTCTGCCTATGTCTGCCTATTTTCGATCTACCTCTGCCTATGTCTGCCTATTTTCGAACTACCTCTGCCTATGTCTGCCTATTTTCGATCTATCTCTGCCTATTTTCGATCTGCCTCTGTCTATGTCTGCTAGCTTAGGCAACTCATACATCTCGTTCTGACATGAGGGGAGGTACATTAGCGGTGCGAACGGTACAGCAAAACCGATGAGCAAAACAATTCTTGCAGTTCCTGCGCCTCGTAAAACCGTAGTTGTACCGAAATGTAAACACCGCCAAATCTAGACGGTGCTCTTGGAAGTTGTTTCCTACTTCTTTAGTTCTGCTAAAGGCAAGTAATATGCGCTAAAGCACTGCTCCACGTCTCTAGTTAAACGGTTCACATAAATGTGCACCATTGTACGCATTCAAACAATAGTGTGGCAAGAGTGTTGGGTTACTACTGTTTAGCACGCGACAATGTTTTAATTTAATCCTACAGAGTCCAGACTCTAATGTAAAATGGGGACACTATTGCAAAACTAGTTATATGCGGATATTCATATGCAAAATAAGTACACTTAAACTATTTGTCTATCTAAAAGCTGACTTTAATAGAGCCTCTGTAACTGAGGTTGAAAATATGTTAACAACATGTTCTGTGGCTGTACACTGCTTTTGTATATCATCACGTCTCTAGTACAAGTCTGGGAATTGCCTCCCACTGAGCGCGATTTCTCCGTTTACGCTGATATGCAAGAGGAAAGGAACGAAGGTCGCTCTTGCATTTACCGCCACTGATTGGCATTTACTTAGAATTACCCCGTGATGTACCATTCTTATAGCGCACGAATGGTTGTCTGCTGATGCGAAACAGGCGCTTTTGGGTCACCTGGTGTGCATTAAGATATTTTATGATAACATCATGCAGGTTTCCCATTCCGCTTTCTCTCCAAGTCGGATAATACTATATGAGTTTTTGTTGTCCTCAACAACGTGCAGGTTGAACATCAGGAAACCTAACTGCCGGGACAAGCAGTAAAAAGGTATACCGTTACTGGATATGGTAGTTTAGTAGAATGCGGGCGTTTCTAAAGTACATAAACTATAAAAATATAACATCTAGAAATAGTCTTGGAAAATAAAAGACACTTGAAGCAGAACGGCTAGCACACAGCAACTTGCGTACTGTGGTTTCCAGAAACGGTTCTTTAGAAGCTAGAGAGTCCATAACATCTTACATTAATTGTCTAAGAAGATGGCAACAAATATTTTATTTACGTTTTGCTACTAAAGGAAACAGTACATATTCCACAAATCTAAACTTTCGGGATTTGTAAAAATAACCATTTCCCCGCCAAATACATACTCTTAAAAATACCTTTAAATCGATTACTTACAGTATAACAGACTGTCACTTGTAAAAAACAACAACAACAACAAACAAGTAACTTAAACGTATGGAATAAGCCCCTCTTCCACTCAAATCTGCGAACATATTACCATATTTAATGATAATGTCGTGTTAAATTTTCTGAATTACTTTAGTAACATTTGGATAAACTAATTATAATGAGATGTACAACTCAAGATCCTTGAAAGTGTAATGCAGCACAAAGATTATTTTCATAACCTACAAAATAAGTCACCTACTGGTTACATAGGGGTTTATACAACATTCTGATATATAGTACTTGTCTACATTAACTAATCATTGTTGTCATGAATGCTAATTTCTATTGTTGATCAAGCCAAATATTCTTGATAAAAGCCAAGCAGACAATATCCTCGCTAAATCTTGAAAGCTTTTCTTTCGTGACTGGACGTTTTCCATATGGATATGTTCCTGCGTGAGGAAAGCATTTTAAGTCTAAGGACTATTTTACGCATTTAAGTAATCTAACCACTACGACATCCTACAGCCATAGCGAAGTATTTGAACCAAGCTTGTGTTATAGGCCTATATCTGACACCATCCAACCTCTCATTCAAGCCCATCCTGCATATTCGACTTGTCATTCTATAGTTTTAATACTACTGCCTCTTTCCTCGCTGCTAAAACTATCCTTTCACACAATACAGCCTCGGTAGTTTCTGCCTAACATTCTAGAGGTCGCCAGTTCGAATCTCGCTTAGGGTGAGTTATCCGGATAATTCTTTTTCAGGGTTTTTCCTTGAGAAGACAAATATGGAGCACCTTTTAAGTTTCATTTGAACACCTTTTCATCAATTCCATTCATCGTCTGACATGAGCAACGAGGTTAAAACACGTTAAGCAAAAACAAAAAATAGTTTCACGTTATTGTTTTGGCTGTAAAAAGCAGTCCTTTGGAAACAACAAATCCTTCACCTTTATGTTTTGTGCATTACCTGGTACATATTTTCTTACCGCTAGCTCTAGCAGCAGCACTATTATTTCTGACTTTTACATATAGCTCACCACTCACGAAAAGGATTTTAATTTATAAATGATTCACTGCTACGGTCAGCATAAACAAATATATTACTCCTTTTGTCCTAGTTTCTAGTAGCCGTTAAATAGACTTGGGTAGAGGAAACGGCGCTTCTCTCATCCAGTAATCGTCTACTCACACAAAATGGCTCTCTCAAATCAACATTTAACTCTCTCTAAACGTACTATGTACATAGAGTAGAGAGAAGGTGTTGCACTCCAACCAAAAATTTTATACCAGGATTTCACCAGAAATTTGTTTTAGGGTCCCCTGTATAAAAAACAAAAAACATATTCAGAAAAAGGTCCGCGCGCGCGTGTGTGTGTCTCCTTATGTCTGTGTCCGCAATAACTCAAAATCGAAAACTCGGTAAAAACTTGGTATTTAGGTTTAGTATCTTCCAGGGATGCGACACGAAGATTTTGAGAAAAATCCCCCCACCCCAAATTACTTTACATGGAAAAATTTCGAAAATGTTGATTTTCTTTAAAATGGCTCTAACGATTCTGATTAAAATATCGTATATTAAAGATATTTACCTGCCAAATAAAATGTATATCTTGAATTTTATAGGAATAGCCTCTGAAAACTACTTTATTCTGGATGAATTTTAGGGAATTTGGCATAACTGCTAATGTAAGAGATGGACGAAAACTTAAAACACAAAAAATATAGACCACGTTAAAGCATACAATTTATGTTATATACATTTTTTTCTTGGAATTGATCGTCTTTTAGATGTTCCGGCTTTTTGGTTTTAGCTTTGAAAAACTTACTTTCCTCATACAGGAATCTGTTAACTCCTGTTCATATAAACAAAGGAACTTCAGTCACATAGCAACAAGCTTTTGACTATCACTTTAACTTATGGTACTCCAATATTTCGCAAGGAAGCAAGTAATAAGACTATTTCTGCTAACTTTTCTGGATTAGGTGAAGTAAATAGAATAATTTGTTGCAGAGATATAAAGAAAGTCATGTGGATGGAGATTTTTCTTTTCGCCAATTAAATAAGTTATATAAGTTGTGGCTCATCAGACTCCGCCTCAACATTCACAGTCGAGGAATCTTTTCATAGGAACGTAGACTGTGTTTTGTCTTTAATAATTGTATCTTATATGCTATTTATAAAGCTTGAGTTTACCGCATAGAGACTGGAAACAGCTGCTAGCTACAAAAACAAACTCTGATACTCATTTTATCTATTCATTTTTTATGTAAGCTAAAGTTGATTGTTGGGACAAGACTTTGAATTAGACATCAAATACCGTTTCATAGATTTTCTGTTAGGCGTGAGCAGAGCTCACGTGCTCTTTACTGTTACAACCAGTGCCAAAGTGAGAACTCCTGCAGAATCAGCCGTACACAAACTCCCTTCAAATATTAACAGGATTACAGATTCAGTAAAGATGTCTTAGCAATATTGCAATGGTGTGTAAATATTAAGTCAATTTCAAAGCTATCTGTTTTTTTACTTTCTCTAGCATGTATGAATATTGCGCGTGTGTGTCGATGAATAGCATTCTTGTTAAATACCTATTTTGACATTTACGTTCAGTGTCTTCCAAGGATAGATACAAAGATTTTCAAGAAAAACTCCCCACTGTGGTTTACATGGATAAATGTTTGATTTTTTTTTTTCTTAAAAATGGCTTTGGCAATTTTGATTATAATATTCTATATTATAACTATTTGTACCGAAAATAAAATATATATCTTGAATTTTTGGGATCAACTTCTGAGAACATTTTATTAAATGTAGTAAACTTTGCATAATTAGTACACCATAAAAGATAGAGAAAAACTTAGGACACAAAAATGTAAATCACGTTAAAACACATAACTTATGTCATATCGATTTTTGGGTAGAGTTGACCGCTTCGGAGATGTAATGGTTTCACTTTTAAACTGCGTAACATTTCTCAAACGGAAAGGCGTTTCATGTCTCTTGTTTTACTGCTGGTCATGCAAAGCGTACCGAACTTCAATTGTTTCACATAGCGTAAAACGTGTTGTGTAGGCAATGTATGCCCTTATTTCCCTTCTACTCATAAGAAAGAAAGTAAAAAGACCAATTCTGCCAATGTTTATCTCGGTTTTGGAAGAATAGTGGACCAGCAGAGAATGTTATGTGAGTGGAGATTTTTTAAAATATTCTAAGATCGCAAGTGGATCCAGTTGTACACACACATATTTATATAAAACTTGATGTAACTGTGCTCGTTGCTACTTGTTGAAACTTCTCTCGATAGGAAGTAGGAGTTGCTTTCCGCGTATGAATAGCTTTCTGCGTGGCAACGAGAAGCTGAAGAAGCAAGAAAAACCACGGAAGGCATTTTTTCTTTCTTTCTTCTTTAGTTCACTTGTAACGTAAGTCAACATTTTCTTACAAATTATTACTATCTTCACCATTCTTTGTTCTGTTAGAAATGTTACTGAATTTAAATCAAGCATTTCTTTAAAACCCTTCATTCAAGAAAGATCAAAGTAAACTATTTTTTGCGTTTACTGTTTGATTTACAGTGTAAGTAAAATACTCTTAGACGTCTTTATCTTTATCATCGTTTGGTATGTTTATAACTAGTCAAATATTTTGAAGTAGTTTTAGAAATATAAGCCCACATTATTTCATATGTTCTGAAAATTTATTTAAATAATATTAATAATAATAATAATAATAATAATAATAATATATTATGTACACACTGGATAAAGAAGGTATTACACTCCACCCAAAAATTCGATACTGAGATTTCACTGGAAATATATGTTTTAAGGTCCCCTGTATCCAAAAAAAAAAAAACATTTTCACAAAAAGGTCCGTATCTGTGTGTGTCCGTGTGTGTGTGAACACGATAACTCAAAAACGAAAAGTCAGTAAAATACCAAACTTGGTATTTAAGTTTAGTATCTTCTAGGGATGCAACACGAACATTTTGAGAAAAATTCCTCCTATCCCAAACTACCCTTTACATGGAATTTTTTTCTAAAGATTTGATTTTCTCAAAAACGGCTCTAATTATTTTGATTAAAATATCATATATTAAAGATATTTACCTCACATATAAAATGTATATCTTGAATTTTCAGGGAATAGCGTCTAAAAACTACTTTATTGTGGATGAATTTTATGCAATTTTGCATAACTGCTTAACCGTAACAAATGGAGACATATTTACCACACAAAAAACGTAGAGCACTTTGAAACGCACAACTTATGTTATGTACATTTTTTTCATGGAGTTGATCGTTTTTATTAGATATTCCTGGTCTATGGTTTCAGCTTTAAAAACAACTTATACTTTTCTGACACAGGACTTTGTCAACTCCTATCCATACAAACAAAGGAACTACAATCATATAGCAACCAGCTTTTTACTATCACTTTAACCTATGTTACTCCCTTGTTTCGCTTCTACTTACAAGGAAGCAAGTAATATGAATATTCCTGCTAATTTTTTCTCGATTAGCATGTAGTAAATGGAAGTATAAGCTTTCTAACAATAATTTGTCGCAGAGATGTAGAGGTCATGTGAATGGATCACATCAGACCTCAATAGTCATATCGGGGCCTCGAATTTGTGAAACCACACGCACATACATATTCCTACTTCCAGACTCTGTGGGAGATAATGATTCATTATGGTTAAAGAAAACTTCCCCGCCTCAGCTGAGAATCGAACCCGGAACCCCTCGCTTATCTTCTACCACGGAGGCAGTCTACTTATTGTAGGTTTCCTGCATGGCAGGACTTAGCTTAGAGAATAAATATGTGTTATTGCTTGCTTATTGTATGTTAATTCTAAACGTAATATCGCTAAAATGAACATTGGCGTACAGCAAAATTGGGAATCGGGAAGAAGAATTTTTCTACATTCATAATAATTTGCTACGCTGTACAGAATCTGGAAATATGTAGCGAGAGAATTTGAATGTAATTTAAGGTATAAATGAAAATAAAGGACCTACTTTTTGAGAAACATAAATTATTCCTTAGATCATTGAATTCCGATGTGACCATACATGTTAACGACAAGAATATAAACCAAAGAAAAGTTAGGTCCACAATTCGGAAAAACTATGTGTCAGAGAATGTCGGAAAATAGCATCAAATAATATATTGTGATTTAAGAAAGAGTTGATACATTAAATTTAGTGACAAATATGTCCAAATATGTTTACGTGTTAATGTACAATTAAGGAATACAGTAATAGGTGAGATGTTATTAAATTGTCTTATTTATATATAAAAAAATCTGATGTTTTCCATTCACATAACTTTCTCTATATCTCTGGAACAAATTATTGTTAAAAAGCTTATGCTTCTATTTACTTCATGCTAAGTGAGAAAAAATTAGCCGAAATAAACTTATTACTTGCTTCCTTGTAAGTAGAAGCGAAAAAAGGGAGAACCATAGGCTAAAGTGATAGTCAAAAGCTGGTTGCTATGTCACTGAAGTTCCTTTGTTTGTATGGACAGATGTTGACAAATTCCTGTATGAGAAAAGTAAGTTTTTCAAGGTTGAAATCAAAAACAAGGAATACCTAAAAACGATCAACTTCACGAAAAAAATGTATATAACATAAATTCTGTGCTTTAATGTGCTCTACATTTTTGTATGCTAAGTTTTTGTCTATCTCTTATGGTTTACCACATACACAAAATTCCGTAAAATTCATCTACAATAAAGTGGCCTTCAGAGGCTATTCCCAGAAAATTCAAGATATAGATATTATTTTTCAGGTATATATCTTTAATATACGATATTTTAATCAAAATCGTTAGAGCCATTTTTAAGAAAATCAAAATTTTCGAAAAATTTTCCATGTGAAGGGTAGTTGGGGGTGAGGGGATTTTCTTGAGGATCTTCGTGTCGCATCCTTGGAAGATACTGAACTTAAACACAAAGTTTGGTATTAACGGTCTTTTCGATTTTGAGCTGTGCTGCCCACAGGCACACACCTACACACACACACACAGACGCACACAGACAGACAGATACACAGACACACACAAGGACATTTTTCTAAAAATGCTTTTTTTTTATTCAGGTGGTCTCAAAACAAGTGTTTCCGGTGAAATACCGGTATCGAATTTTTGGGTACAATGCAGTACCTTCTCTATACACTATGTACATGGTACGTATAGAGAAAGTAATAATATAAGTAATGTAAATTTAAGCTCCAACTATTTTCGTTCTGGCTTATATGTTGAGGTTTCAATTGCAAATGTTATTAGAAGCACTTTCCTTATTGGCAACAAACACTTTATTTGACACCTATCAACATACACTCCATATATTGGCACTGCGACTGTAATCGCCAGTCGTGTGTGAGCGGCTTCATTCGTAAGTCAGAGCTGATTATTGTCACTCACTGTTATATCTGAGTTAGTAAGTACCGTCGGCGAGTTCTTTGACTTCGAAGCCGCACATTGTTACACCTGAGCAAGATTGTGACACCTGCAGTAGTTCGCAAGTGCGGTCTGTCACGTGAAACTGACAACGGCAGTTCAACTTCAACTGCGAATGCGTGCAACAATTGAATGAGTTTGAGCGGGAAATTCCTAAAGTGGAATAATAACCGCCAGAAATGATGCCAAAGTATTGAAGAAACACACATATTTTTGATCATATTTTTATTTGTAATCAGAAAAAGAGTAGCTTGTTGGATCAATAAAAGAGGTTTTCTCTCACAATATGTAGAGGTTGTGTTTCAGGAGAACACTGCGAGATAGGGCGTATTTTCTGCGAGGGTTGAAAGAGATTTTCTCTTAAAATATGTAGAGGTAGTGTTTCAGGAGAACACTGCGAGATGGGGCGTATTTTCTGCTAGGGTTAAAAGAGGGTATGTCGACTTTCAAACTGTCTGGAGTAGCGGTGGCGAGTACAGGTTTCCATAACACTAGAGGTCTTCACGAAATAAAAGGTCGCGGGTACAGGTTTCCATAACACTAGAGGTCTTCACGAAATAAAAGGTCGCGAGTACAGGTTTCCATAACACTAGAGGTCTTCACGAAATAAAAGGTCGCGAGTACAGGTTTCCTTCACGAAATAAAAGGTCGCGAGTACAGGTTTCCATAACACTAGAGGTCTTCACGAAATAAAAGGTCGCGAGTACAGGTTTCCTTCACGAAATAAAAGGTCGCGAGTACAGGTTTCCATAACACTAGAGGTCTTCACGAAATAAAAGGTCGCGAGTACAGCTTTCCATAACACTAGAGGTCTTCACGAAATAAAAGGGAACGTTGGGCCTGTGTAATTACTTTCTCTATACGTACTATGTACATATTGTGTATTGCACCCAAAATTCGATACGGAGATGTTACCGGAAATACATGTTTTAATACCCCCTGAATCCAAAAAAAGCATTTTTACAAACAGGTCCCAATGTGTGTGTGTGTGTGTGTGTGTGTGTGTGTGTGTGTGTGTGTGTGTGTGTGTGGACAGCATAGCTCAAAAACGAAAAGACCGTTAAATACCGGACCTGGTATACAAGTTTGGTATCTTGCAAGGATGCGACACGAAGATTTTCAAGAAAATCTCCCCACCCCCAACTACCCTTTACATGGAACATTTTTCGAAAATTTTGATTCTATCAAAAATGGCACTAATGATTTTGATTAAACAATCGTATATTAAAGATATTTACCGGACAAATAACGTGTATATCTTCAACTTTCTTGGAATAGCTTCTAAAGACCCCTTTATTCTGGATCAATTTTGCTTAATTTGGAATAACTAGAAAACCGTAAGAGAAAGACAAAAACTTACAGTAGAAAAATGTAAATCTAGTTAAAATGCACAAGTTATGACATTTTCATACTTTTCGAGATGTTCCTTGTTATTAGTTTCAATTGTGAAGTACTTCTCAGACGGAAGTGTCCATTTTTCTTTTGTTCTACTCCTGGCCAAGCTAAGAAGCGATTTGCAATGACAATCGCATAACGATATCTTTTAAAACATTTGACTATCACTTTAGCTTAATGCATTCCCTTAGTTCCCTTCTACTTATAAGGAACTAATAAAGGTCTGCTAATGTTTATCTCGATTAGCATGGTGTTGAAAGAAGATATATCTTTCGTAAGGAGTTTCTTTGTATAGTAGCTGGAGAGTGTAACACATCAGATTTTTTTATTGTTGTTGAAGTGTGTTTACGATGTTCTGCTGTTTCCCCAATCAGAGAGTAATTAGCAATTGTCTACGCTGGTGATATATCCAGATTTCGACACGTTAGCGAGTGTAGACCAGCTTTAGCGTAGAAACTGACCCTGACGCAGTTGAGGGGAGAATCTTAGGACGTGCCAGTCCATAGCCAGGAAACCTGAGGGGGATCCCGAAAATGAGGCACAGTGCCCTTGCTTAGGACGTGCCAGTCCAAGGCCAGTAAAACTGAGAAGGACCGCGAAAATGAGGCACAGTGCCCTTGCTCAGGACAGCCGGACAATGGCTGAGTAGTGCTACTGCTCCACCGATTAGTTGGAAATCTCCTTCACATCAGAGGCACTGTAAACAACTACCGCTGGTATTGCATATAATCCAGTGCGAGACTCCAGGTACTGCTGGTATACCACTGACCTTCATGTGTATGGTCCTGCTGATGTGACTACCTTAAACCTATTCCCCTGCCGATACAGACCAGTCAGCGCTGATGGACACAGTCATAGAACATTCAGCGGTACTACCAGTCAGCGCTGATGGACTCTGTGATAGAACATCCATCGATTCTACCCGTCAGTGCTGATCTACACAGTGATATAACATCCAGAGGTTCTACCAGTCAGCGCTGATCTACACAGTGGTACAACATCCAGCGGTTCTACTAGTCAGCGCTGATCTACACAGTGATAGAACTTCGAGCGGTTCTATCAGTCACCGCTGATCTACACAGTGATACAACATTCAGCGGTTCTATCAGTCAGCGCTGATCTACACAGTGATAGAACATCCAGCGCTTCTTCACGAAACAATAAAGCTGGCAGGTGAATGCTGAAGCAAAGTAAATCCATCTTGAAAACACTATCGCATTCTTGGATGTTTACCTTATCCTCTCAATATGCAACGTTCAGGGTCATTGTTAGAGCTGGGTTTGGGTTCCAAAGCACACACAGCTACGATCAAACAGAGCAGTCAACTGTATAAAGACGGGTAGTCGCGAGGGGTTTGTAGCGTAAGCATGCACATGTTGAAGGATAATCTGTTCCAAAAATACCTCATTACGTTTATTGTCATTATATGCATCGTTCTAATTCATAAAGTAACACAATAAGTCAATTCTCGTATTTCATAATTTGATTGGTAAATACAAACACCTTTAACTTTTAAAAATTAAAATTTATAGCTTGATACAAAAGACTCAGGGTATTAATGTGCAGATCTTTGACAAGACAATGAACATAAATCAAGCAAGTTCACTCAGAATTCATTGTAGTGAAATATAAGACACTCAAAATATGTTTGAATCATCCACAAGTTTGTTTAGCGTCGAATGCCTACTCTTTTGTAATTTTGACATTTTCCAATCAGCGCTCGTTTTCCGTATTCACTAGTTTATCGACTAGCAGGAAGTGAATGAGACCCAGCATTGAGCAATGCTAGGTTGTAGAGACCAAGCTACACCATCACATCGCAGTTATACTCTGTGTGCACCAAAATTCAATCCGGCCAGTTCGTGACTCCGGCCCGGGCTCTAGTCACTACCAGGATCAAATACTGGTTCGCAGCTTTCTGTGTTAATGGCGGTAACCTTGAAATGTTCACCCAATCCGTTGAGCTCTGCTGCGGGGCCTGCCTTTGAATACGGCGCGGCTACTGTTTCTTTGTTTGGAGGGTAAGGAAGGAATTGTCCAGAACTGCTATCGGGACTTGGGCAATAGTTGCCAGGACCTGCTCCATCTGGCCTGTGCTCTTGCCCTGCCTTTGAACACGGCGTGGCTACTCTTTCTTTGTTTGGAGGGTAAGGAAGGAATTGTCCAGAACTGCTATCGGGACTTGGGCAATAGTTGCCAGGACCTGCTCCATCTGGCCTGTGTCTCTTGCCCTGCCTTTGAACACGGCGCGGCTACTCTTTCTTTGTTTGGAGGGTAAGGAAGGAATTGTCCAGAACTGCTATCGGGACTTGGGCAATAATTACCAGGACCTGCTCCATCTGGCCTGTGTCTCTTGCTCTGCCTTTGAACACGGCGCGGCTATTGTTTCTTTGTTTGGAGCGTAAGGAAGGAATTGTCCAGAACTGCTATCGGGACTTGGGCAATAGTTGCCAGGACCTGCTCCATCTGGCCTGTGTCTCTTGCCCTGCCTTTGAACACGGCGCGGCTATTGTTTCTTTGTTTGGAGGGTAAGGAAGGAATTGTCCAGATCTGCTATCGGGCAATAGTTGCCAGGACCTGCTCCATCTGGCCTGTGTCTCTTGCCCTGCCTTTGAACACGGCGCGGCTACTCTTTCTTTGTTTGGAGGGTAAGGAAGGAATTGTCCAGAACTGCTATCGGGACTTGGGCAATAATTACCAGGACCTGCTCCATCTGGCCTGTGTCTCTTGCTCTGCCTTTGAACACGGCGCGGCTATTGTTTCTTTGTTTGGAGCGTAAGGAAGGAATTGTCCAGAACTGCTATCGGGACTTGGGCAATAGTTGCCAGGACCTGCTCCATCTGGCCTGTGTCTCTTGCCCTGCCTTTGAACACGGCGCGGCTATTGTTTCTTTGTTTGGAGGGTAAGGAAGGAATTGTCCAGATCTGCTATCGGGCAATAGTTGCCAGGACCTGCTCCATCTGGCCTGTGTCTCTTGCCCTGCCTTTGAACACGGCGCGGCTATTGTTTCTTTGTTTGGAGGGTAAGGAAGGAATTGTCCAGAACTGCTATCGGGACTTGGGCAATAGTTGCCAGGACCTGCTCCATCTGGCCTGTGTCTCTTGCCCTGCCTTTGAACACGGCGCGGCTATTGTTTCTTTGTTTGGAGGGTAAGGAAGGAATTGTCCAGAACTGCTATCGGGACCTGGGCAATAGTTGCCAGGACCTGCTCCATCTGGCCTGTGTCTCTTGCCCTGCCTTTGAACACGGCGCGGCTATTGTTTCTTTGTTTGGAGGGTAAGGAAGGAATTGTCCAGAACTGCTATCGGGACTTGGGCAATAATTACCAGGACCTGCTCCATCTGGCCTGTGTCTCTTGCCCTGCCTTTGAACACGGCGCGGCTACTCTTTCTTTGTTTGGAGGGTAAGGAAGGAATTGTCCAGATCTGCTATCGGGACTTGGGCAATAGTTACCAGGACCTGCTCCATCTGGCCTGTGTCTCTTGCCCTGCCTTTGAACACGGCGCGGCTACTGTTTCTTTGTTTGGAGGGTAAGGAAGGAATTGTCCAGATCTGCTATCGGGACTTGGGCAATAGTTACCAGGACCTGCTCCATCTGGCCTGTGATAGATATCATTACTTTCTCTACACGTACTATGTACAAAGTGTATTGTATTGCAACCAAAAATTCGATAACGAGATTTCAGCGGAAATAATGTTTTGAGACTCCCTGAATCCAAAAAGAAAAACGTTTTTAGAAAAATGCTCGTGCGTGCGTGTGGGTAGCTTAGCTCAAAAACGAAAAGACCGTTGAAAACCAAACTTGGCATTTAAGTTTGGTATCTTCTTAGGATGCGACACGAAGACTTTCAAGAAAATACCCTCAACCTCAACTACCCTTTACATGGAAAAGATTTTGAAAACTTTGATTTTCTTAAAAAGGTCTATAAGGATTTTGATTAAAATCTCTTATATTTAAGATATTTACTTGCCAAATAAATTGTACATCTTGAATATTCTGGGAATACATTCAAAAGACTTCTTTGTTCTGGATGATTTTTACTTAATTTTGCATAACTCGTAAACCGTAAGAGATAGACAAAGACTTACTGCACAAGAAATGTAGAGCACGTTAAAACACAATTTATATTATATAAATATTTTCACAGATTTGGTGGTTTTTGAGGTATTCTTTATTTTTGGTTTTAGCTTTGAAAAACTTTTATTTTTCTCATACAGGAATTTGTCAACTCGTGTCCATACAAAGAAAGGAACTTCAGCTACACGTTAACCAGCTTTTGACTGTCACTTTAACCTATGGTAATCCCTTGTTTCGCTCCTACTTACAACGAAGCAAGTAATAAGACTATTTCTGCTAATTGTTTCTCGATTAGCATGAAGTAAATGGAAGCCAAATCTCTCTAGCAATATTTTGTTGCAAATATGTAGAGAAAGTTATGTGAATGCAACACATAAGTTTTTTTATAATATGTTTTTATTGTTAGTTATGTATATGTGCGATTCAGTTTTGTTTTGCTGTTTTCCGAGAACGCGGCCAAGTCAGCGATATATGGGAAGGGAGATACTGTGGTGCTGCGTGCAAATGATGATTACAAAAAGGTGTTCTATGTGCTGTCGAGAGCAACAAATCTGAAGCATTCCAATCACATGACTTTGTCTTCATGTCTGCAACAAATTATTGTTAAAAAGCTTATGCTTCTAGTTCAAGTTGCATAAAAATGTATGAGTATAATGTTAACATTTATAATTGTGTACAGGTTAATGTGCAACTAGTCTAATTACGAAACTGAATACCTTCTGCTGTCAGACATAAACGTAACACTGTCACACAGCTTTTTCTTCACATGCTAATGTTACTTCAGAGAGAATGGACTGCAAAAAATCTGATGTGATCCATTCACATGACTTTCTCTACATCTCTGCAAGTAATTATTGTTAAAAAGTTAATGCTTCTAATTACTTCATGCTCATCGAGAAAAAAAACTGCAGAAATAGACTTACTACTTGCTTCCTTGTAAGCAGAAGCGAAATAAGGGAGTACCATAGGTTAAAGTGATAGTCAAAAGCTGGTTGCTATGTGACAAGAGTTCTTTGGTTTGTAGAGACAGCAGTTGACAAATTCCTCTATGAGAAAAGTATAAGTTCTTTAAAGCTGAAACCAATAAAAAGAAATATCTCTAAAACGATCAACTCCACGAAAAAAATATAAATTACATAAATTGTGTGCCTTAACGTGCTATACATTTTTTGTGTTGTAAGTTTTTGTCTATCTCTTACGGTTTAGCAGTTATGCAAAATTCCTTAAAATTCATCCAGAATAAAGTATCCTTTAGAGGCTATTCCCAGAAAAGTCAAAATATGTATTTTATTTGTCAGGTAAATATCTTTAATATACGTTCGTTTAACCAAAATCGTTAGAGTCATTTTTTAGAAAATCAAAATTTTCGAAAAATGATCCATGTAAAGGGTAGTTGGGGGTGAGAGGATTCTCTTGAAAAACGGACTTTTCGTTTTTGAGCTATGCTGCCCACAGACACACAGGCACACAAACACACACACACACAGAGATATATACAGACACAGACACAGACAGACAGACACACACGGACATTTTTCCAAAAATATCTTTTTTTATTCAGTGGATCTCAAAACAGTATTTCCGGTGAAAACTCATTATCGGATTTTTGTGTGCATTACAATACCTTCTCTACACACTATGTACATAGTACGTATAGAGAAAGTAAAAATTGGCATTCCCTTCTTTATTAGATAGTAATTTGGACATCTTGATTTCTGATTCAGAATTTATTTGAAGGTCTAAGTGAGGTCTCTGAAATGGGCAAGAACGTGCACTACAGCACTGAATTTGTTCGGCTGTCAGAGAATATTTGTAACACAGATTATAAGTTTGTTGAGCTAAGAAAATAGACAATAAAAGTTATTTGTTCACACGAACATTTCATCTGATTTTGCTTATTGGTTCCAGGGATATGGTCAAGTGTATGGCACTAAAGAAAACTAGGCCTAATAACTCAGGTTTAAAACTATAATCCTTTCTCACACGGAATAAACATAAATGAATTTGAAATTGCGTCAGCATCCATAGGTTTTTTCATTAAATTCACCAGTTTCAGTCTTTATAGCTTTTGGGCCAAACTTGAAATAATTAAGACTCGGGTGCTGGTGTTTGATGAACAAATCAAAGCCTCCCGGGGCTGGAGACTGTGAGCCTTAGCGTTTAATTGAAATTCCGCGGAGCTTCAGTTGCGTAGGTACGAAGTTCTCTCTATTGTACAACAAGTGTACCAGTCTGGTAGCTCCAAAAACATCTACGTTGTTTGACTCCGATACCCTGCTAATATTCCCACTTCCTACAGGTCTAAACGAATCTCTTTAAAGGTTTCGCTTTTGTAAATATTCGTTTAATCCCATTATGTGGTGGTGTATAAGGAACTATACGTTTTTGCTTTCTCCATACGTACTATGTACATAGACTATAGAGAAGCTATTGCATTCCACCCAAAAATTCGATACCGAGATTCCACCAGAAATACATATTTTGTATCCCCCTGAATCCAAAAAAGGCATTTTTACAAAAAGGTCCGTATATGTGTGTGTGTGTGGGGGGGGGGCGCGTCTGTGTCTGTGAACAGCATAGCTCAAAAACGAAAAGACCGTTGAATACAAAACTTGGTATTTAAGTTTGGTTTCTTCCAAGGATGCGACACGATTTCCAGGAAAGTACAAAACACATTTTCAAGAAAATTCCCCCACCCGCAACTAGCCTTTACAAGGAACTTTTTTCGAAAATTTTGTTTTCTTAAAAATGGCTCGAGCGATTTTGATTAAAGTATCGTATATTAAAGATATTTACCTGACAAATAATATGTGTATGTATGTATATATATCGTATCTTGAATTTTCTGGGAATAACCTCTGAAGACTACTTTATTCTGGATAAGTTTTACGAAATTTTGCACAGCTGCTAAACCGTAAGAGATGGACAAAAGCCTACCACACAGAAAATGTAGAGCACGTTAAAACACACAATTTATGTTATATAGATTTTTTTCACACAGTTGGTGGTTTTTGAGATATTCTTTATTTTTGGTTTTAGCTTTGAAAAACTTTTATTTTTCTCATACAGAAATTTGTCATCTCATGTCCATACAAAGAATGGAACTTCAGCTACAAGGCAACCAGCTTTTGACTATCACTTTAACCTATGATACTCCCTTATTTCGCTTCTACTTACAAGGAAGCAAGTAATAAGACTATTTCTCGATTAGCATGAAGTTAATTGAAGCATAAGCTTTTTAACAGTAATTTGTTGCACAGATGTAGAGAAAGTCATTGAATGGAACATATCGGATTTTTCATTTTAAAAACTGGCCCTAAAAAAAGAATTAACTTTTGATGAAACATTCACATGCCCGTTTTCTTGCGTGTCACGCAGCAACTTTCAGCCTAGAGTTTACAATTCTTCCAACCTCTTACTGTCAAAGCTATTTGGTTGCTCGAAAATTGTGGACAATCCAATTCCTAAAACCTGAAGGAATTGATGTCTATAGATTGATAAATCTACTGATGGAATGTGTCTGCTGTTGACATAATGGGCTGTTGATTTGTAAGATAGAGGTTTAACAACCCAATATTAGAATTATCTTGATTGCTTAAATTCTGTAACGTTTTGTACATTAATAAATACACATTTGGTGTTATTTTCTTTGGCAAACAGCTATCTAATGTTTAATACACTAAACTGTTCTCATAATACATAAAAACAAAATAATGTTGCATTAAAACCGAAATACACTGCACCTAAAAAAATCTGATTTGTTCCATTCACATGACTTTCTCTATATCTCTGCAACAAATTATTTTTAAAAAGCTTATGCTTCTATTTACTTTATGCTAACCAGACATAGTCTTATTACTTACTTCCTTGTAAGCAGAAGCGAAATAAGGGAGAACCAAAAGTTAAATTGATAGTCAAAAGCTGGTTTCTATGTGACTGAAGTTCCTTTGTTTGATGGACAGGCGTCGACAAATTCCTATATTAGAAAAGGAAGTATTTCAAAACTGAAACCAAAAACAAGGAATATCTAAAAAACGATCAACTCCACTAAAAGGTGTACATACATTTTGCGTTTTAAAGTGTTTTACATTTTTTGTGCGTAAGTTTTTGTATATCTCTTTCGATTTACCAATTATATAAAATTCAGTAAAGTTCATCCAGAATAAAGTAGTCTTCAGAGGCTATTCCCAGAAAATTCAAGATATGCATATTATTTGTCAGCTAAATATCTTTAATACACGATATTTTAATGAAAATCGTTGGAGCCATTTTTGCGAAAATAAAAATATTCGAAAAATGTTCCATGTAAAAGGTATCTGGGGTGGGGGGATTTTCTTCAAAATCTTCTCCTTGGAAGATCCTGAACCTAAATAAAAGTTTGGTTTTCGTTTTTGAGCTATGCTGCCCAGAGACACACACATACACACACAGACAGGTTTCTAAATTTTTTTTTTATTCACGGGGTCTCAAAACAATGTATTTCCGGCGAAATCTCGGTATCGAATATTTTGGTGGAATTTGTCTCTATACATGATGTACATAGTACGTGTAGAGAAAGTAAAAATAAGTATATATAAAAAGCAACAATTGTCGTTTATAGAATATGAATATAAAATGTATGCTCTGAATTTTGAACGTACTTTGTATGCGCGAATGAAACCCTAAACTTGATGTGTTACAAGTTTCACACATTCTCAATTTGAATAAAGCAAACCGATTTGTATGAGCTGCTATAACACAAATCCATTATTTTCTATTTGCGTTTAGTCCTCGCAAGTGACTCTTTTATACACTAATATTGTACGTGTTCTGAGCCAAACATTGCTTCTGAGTTATCTTACATCTCTTAACAGTAATTTTCCTTTGATCCCTTTCCTGCGTTATTCTTTAGTAGCACTTTGAGAATCGCTCTTCTTCCCTCACTGTACATTTCATCTGTAGTAGTTTCAGTCATGTCATGCGCCGTGGTTAAATGGACTGAAGGCTTGTGTTCTTACACCCAAGGGGGGTGCGAATTTAAAGGTAGGGGTGTGGAGCGGTGCCCACTCAGTATCAAGAAGCTGGGATAGTCAGCAAGATAGCCGACTGACGGATATCTATCTCATGCTGGAATATTAGCTATGCGTATCGGTTGAATGATCGCCCATCTCTGCCCCACGTAGGTGTGCGTGAAGTCGGTTTAGGAAGACCAGACCTAGGTCTCTAGTACCATGGCAAGCTTCTGCATATCTAGCTTCCGATCCTTTTCCACACTGCTAAAAACAAACACTTCGGCAATCATTTCCTTTCCTGTACCTTTAGTGTTGCACCGTATTTTTTAATCCTTTTCTTTAAAACGCTTTCTCTAGCATCTGACTTCTTGATAACAACAGATTACATTAATATCAATACGTTATGTTAACATTTGTGGCGGATCCAATACGTCTGTAAGTGAATTCATATTGTTAATTATTACTGAATCTTTTTTAAGATGTAGCAATCAGACAGTACTATTAGATACAATCAGAAACCCTTTGAAACATTATAACCAAGAGAAATAGTAAGAAACAACTGAAATAGTACTCAGGAGTTCAGAATTGATAAAAAAATTACTCCTGAAGTTCAACTATTTGAGTGTATTGTGATCATAGCAAGAGCGCTGATGGGTCGCCTCCCACCAAGGCGGCCACGTTAAATCCCAAGACATTTGTGGTCAAAAAAGTGGTGTCGAAGCGGGGTTTCTCCGATGTCCCCCATTTATTCCACTTCAATTGCATATAGCCTTTCATGTCACTCTTATACCAGGTATTGGGCTGATTCTCCATACAGGTTACTCTCGTGTACTCGAACCCGGCTTGTATATCGTAGAGGTGTCAGCCTTCCAAAAAAACAGGTTAACTAGCGAAAGAAAAAATAGTGATTGCACTATATTTATTCTGAGAAAACTAATTAATACACCTTGATATGAATATATTATATTAAAGTTTCATATCATGGAAAGCTCTTCGTTACATATGAAGCGATGTTTGTGCATAACCCTGGAATCAGTTGAGCACTTTTTACTACAGTTCATTTTGGTAAGGAAGTTTGTGCGAGCGCGCTCTGA